>OX467320.1:12674455-13274455 GCA_950108535.1 Agriphila straminella
GGTACCAGGGAAACAGCTTGAACTCTCCGTAGTACTAGCTTTCATACACTAAAGGGGTCATTTTAAACTGGTTGCAATATTTTTCTTCTGTCCACGCGAATGAAGTCGCGGGCGGAAGCTAGTAGAAATTACAAAAAACGTTCGTAAACAAAAACGCACGGCGCCGGCGTGCGGTAAAATCAACTATCCGCACGCTGTACTAATCCGTAAACAAAAACGCACGGCGTGCGGTAAAATCAACTTTCCGCACGCTCGACTGTCATCGTAAACTTACATTTTCGAGCAACTGTATTGAAAAAGCAATTTATGTTACACACATAATGTACAGTATGCTGAATAATTGATGACGGCGCCGTATCTGAACTGTTGCATCTTCTCAATATGGAGATAGTATTGTTTGTGATATACCTACCTACTTATAAGTAAGATCCGGAGCCACCAGACCTAAGTAAGTATAATGTATGTAATGTCATCAGAAGCTTTACAAAACATAAAAGGCTACATCATAACTTAGAAAGCTATACGATTCTTTTTGCCGACCTAGCCCGCCGACAAAAAGTTGCAGTTGCGAGCCGGCGGCATTGTACACAGAATATGGATTTTTTCTTTGTTCTGTGGTAGGTATTGTATATTGCTTTTAACGAAGGTAAGTAGTCTGCATGTAAAAAGTAATAAATAACTTTAAAATGAGCATTCATGTCGTAAGTCATCATGCCCAAGTGAAACGTGGTCGCTAACTATGGGTCATAATTAGGCTCGAGGTCACCCAGCGTGCGATGGAGAGAGCCATGCTCGGCGTTTCCCTGCGTGATCGAATCAGAAATGAGGAGAACTAAAGTAACCGACATCGCTCGAAGGATCACTCAGCTGAAGTGGCAGTGGGCTGGACACATAACGAAAAGAACCGATGGCCATTGGGGCGGAATGGTTCTGGAATGGCGACTGCGCACCGGACGACACTCCGTGGGTAGGCCCCCGACAAGGTGGACCGACGATCTGGTGAAGCGGTGAAGGTCGCGGGAAGCCGCTGGATGCGTCTCCGGGCCTTGCGGTGAGAATAACGTAGATCTTGCGCCCCTGGTATCTTGGACTACAAATATTTGATTAATTGCATTCGACCGTTTGATACGTTAGATTTTAGCAAACGTTTGTCGCTAATGGATGATTCGGTTGTTTCCCTTATTTCACTAATTATCACTGAATTATCACCCTTAATGAAAATCTGTCTATTCAATTGTTGGGTAATGAGCTGTGGCTGAAATATTTTAAGTAAGTTTCACGTACCTATTTAATGAATAATTTTATTTAGCATGACGAAGTTGCTGAGGTATTCTCATTCCATTGTTTTTAATTTATTTTAGCGTGTTGTTGGTTTTACTAGCGGATGAGTGGGGAATACATCGTTTAGGTTCAAATTAAAATCTACAAAAAATTGTTTGTTGACAAAAGTATTTATTTTTCTCGTTTACTTAGAACCTTGGCGGTGAATGGAGACAAAATGATGACTGGTATGTACTAACTACGGTACTGCACTTTTAGTAGGGAAAAATTTGGTACGGCTCGCTTGAGTGGTAGGGGTGGGAGAACGCCACCCTTCAAAAAAATCAAAAAAAAAAGTAGCAGGAGGGTCTCACTCCGCGCTTAAACTTTTATATTAGCCTACTGCTCACGGCTGACTCAGTCGAGCCAGCGCACGAGCGATGTCATGCGACGGTTGAGACAGAGCAACGCGACAGAAAGTGAAGCGCTTCGGAAGTGCTTATAATAATAGGCACACAGCGCTGTGCAATTTGAAATTTTACTTTGTGGTCGACGATAAAATCGAATTGACGATAAACCTTGTACCTAAATGACGGTAAAAAATGTGAAAATGTACAAAAAGTACTGTCGTACCTAGATAAGAACAAACACCTAATGAATTTTATTTATTTATAGACCACAAAGACCAAAGAAGTCTACGATTAATTCTGTTTTCCATAACAATAATTCTGTTCTGGGTAAATAATTCGCAAACATGTTGAATTTTCTAAAGAATGAAGATTTTGGGCGGAAAATTGCATTTTTTTTTACATAAAACAGAAAAATCGTAAATATTCAGTGGGTTCTTTGTTTTTTGTTGTCCATACAATCAATTGAACAACAACAATCAAAAATTGCAAACTTATGGAAAAAGGCAGTACTTTTTGTACGTTCTTAATGATATTAATTTTTTTTAGACATTTATCTATAAGGTATCCTCAATTTTAGGCCTAGCCTAGTACAGATGTTTTTTTTCGTGGTGACTACTTTACGTTTTCTATATAAACTATACAATTCGAGAACAAGTTTTTGCTTTAAGCGACCCTTGAGCTATCGACCTTGGTTTACTTGTTATTTTCTGATCTTCCAGAGGTAATACGTTAAGACTTTGTATCACTGCTGAAAAAATAGATTGCCACAAGCACTTAGGGGATATATCGTCCTTTTAAGACCTAATGACGTCACGTTAGTGTCATTGTTTCTTTGAATGGGGACACTAAAGGTCTATTTACGGTCTATCTCTATAGTAATGGAGGTTGGGGACCCCGATTAAAAGGGATTCGAGGAATGATGATGCTCTGCGTTTTAATGCAGATCCATTTATCACTATCAACACTGAACGGTGGTTGAATAATAATGTTGTTATACTATGGGAATAAGACATCAGTTTTTATCGTAATAATAATACAACGTGTGGCTCTGCAGAGCTGTAGACCTCGCGTTTGTAACAATTATGATCATTTTTAAAAATGACTGAAATGTGATTTAGAAAATTTCGAAAAACTGAATCGATAAAGAAAATCTATATATTATGTGATCAAATCAGAAACGAAGAGATCCGCAGGAGAACTAAAGTAACCGACATCGCTCGAAGGATTGCCCAGCTGAAGTGGCAATGGGCGGGACACATATCGAGAAGAACCGATGGCAGTTGGGGCGGAAAGTTTCTGGAATGGCGACCGCGCACCGGACGACGCTCCGTGGGTAGGCCCCCGACAAGGTGTACCGACGATTTGGTGAAGATCGCGGGAAGCCGCTGGATGCGGGCAGCACAGGACCGATCGTCGTGGAGATCCTTAGGGGGGGCCTATACCCAGCAGTGGGTGTCGTGCGGCTTATATGATGATGATGATATACGTAATTAAAAAACCTGCTCACAAAATTTTACGAGAATCGGTTGAGAAATGCGACATGTAGAGGAGAAATAGGAGAACAGACGGACAGCCGGATAGCGGGACAACCGGATAGACATACGAAAGCATCTGAAACGAAGCGAAGACGCTTTTCGGTCGCTCGGTCAAAAATACATTTACCCTGAAGTATAATAAAGTTAGTTGTAGCACCTCATTTGTTGTAAATAAATGAAGTAAGCCCCTACATTAAATTATTATTCGTTAAAAATAATAATTACAAGAATAACGGGAAATTTTTAATTAATTCACAAAAACAACATGTTTAATAATTTTCCACAGTTCCAACATCACAAACATACTTTCATATAATATAACCACTGACATTTAGATTCATGTCTTTGGAAATAAATTTCGGGCATCGAAATGAAAACACTTTTATGTTCAAAATAATAATACACCTTGTAACTTGTAACGCCAGTTTTAGTTTATCAATGAGTGTACTGAAATTTTGTACAGTTTACGTTACTTTTTTCACATGAAAAAGTAAACATCGGGCCGATGTTACTGGAATATCCTTTTGTCATAGTAGAATCAAATAAGTAGGCCAACTCGCGCTTCGAGCGAGCGATAATAGCCTAAACACGTAGCCTACGTAGGGCTGTCGCTAGTTTATTCAATCGTCAAAAATGCATAGTCAATCTCTATACCAAACATTTTTTCCTTGTATGGTAAGCATCAGGGATCTATAATAAAAAGTTTTTTAATATTTTTTTGTACATAGACCAGAAACTGTCTACAATGTTTTTATTACATATGTCATGTTATGTGATTTGAAATTGATTTGAAAATCACGGTCGAAATAGGATTAATTAAAACGTAGCTTTACTGAATCATGTATTAATTCAAATAAAATAAAATGATTATGAAATTGTATTTTTTACACTATTCATTTATTCCTTTTACTTTTTCATTTACCTACACTTATCAAAATAAAATTTTGAAATTGAATATTTTATAATAACCTCAAATAATTGACATTAAAATACTTTTTCCTGTAGGAATTTGTGATTTTTTAAACAAAATTACACAATTGTTACATATAGAAAAACGGCTGCTTCGACAAGTACAAAATGCCTTAATATGTAAAATAAATCCTCATTCTAACAAATCTTTTTTCCAAAAATATCTTCGGAAAGCATGGTATGTACTGTAGGTACACGTACAAATTATCACGAGCGGCAGCGCAGCGGTGCGGAGCGTGCGTGAGCGCGGGCGGGATCACGTATGGCGCAGCCACGACTGGCGCATCTTTATCATCTATAAATGTTGTCAGTGTGTGCGTGCGACGCTCATACGTACGGGCCGCGCTCACCTACAAACCGCGTTCGGGCGTTTAATGAGTAAGACGACTTACTTATTTGATTCTACTATGCTATTGTGCCCTGATTGCATTCAACGTGGACTGTTTGTTGCTACGGTTACCAGATAAAAACTGCCGCCACTATACCTACTCGATCCGAATATACGTGTTACATTGTTCCGTCATTCTATATACAAACTTATAAAAGTAAGGACCATGTAAAAAAAACAACTGATTAAAATACGAGGTAGGCTGCGTTCAAACGATAACACACGACCCGACCTCAACCCGAACTCAACTCAAGCTCACCTCAACCGCCGCCCACCTTGAAATACATCGCTTACAATTTTGAGTCTTATGATACATTAATAAGCTCCTGTGTAATGTTCAGGTGAGTTTGAGGCGAGTTCGGGTTGAGTTTGAGTTGAGTTTGAGTTTTGTTCGGGTTGAGTTCGGATTGAGCGCGGGGCGTGTGCAGTTGCCATCGACAAAATATAATTGAGCTTATTAATGTGTCTTAAAACTCAAAATTGTAAGCGCTGTATTTCAAGGATTGGGCTCCGCTTGAGTTGAGTTCGAGTTGAGTTGAGTTCGGGTTGAGGTTGGGTCGTGCGTTATCGTCTGAACGCAGCCTATGTCAATGACTGATTATTACAAATATTTTATTTTTCGATTATTGAAATAGGATCTTATCTGACTTTTCTGATATTAGATTTCTTCTTTTTATCAGAAAAACGCTGAAGTAAATTAGTAGCATCATACAAAATCATACAGCTTTATTATTTTATTTTAACCTATCAGTACCCTTAGCACTAAATCCGCGTTCCCACGGTGCGCGCTACCACGCACCGCACCGAGCCGCACGAAGGCGAGCACGGGCGCACAGGAGCAAACGCGTCGTCGCGCGTCGTTTCCCACGGTGGTGTGTCGGTCTTGTCTGGTGCGCTGTCGTGCGTCTCCAGACGCACCGTGGGAACGCACCTTATCAGCTATCGAAAAAAAAAACATTCGATTGAGTAATTTTTTTATGGGAAATTTGTACAGCGCCATCTAGCGCCGATAAGCGAAATTAAATTTCCTTAGATAATTTTGTATCGAGTACTTTTACGCGCGTTTTTTTTCTAGTTAGCTGTTTGTGCTAAGGGTACAAAACATTTCAACTGATCGCATTAAAACTTATGAGCACTTATCTATGTCTCTATTATTCTGAAAATGGACGAGTCGTTCTGTTTTTCTAATGCCATGCATGAAAGTTTATGAAAGTGTAAGATAGGTAACAGTAACTTTGAAAGCTAGCTGTCCACCGCTTTCATTCAAATTTTCTGAAGTGCTAAAAGAATCGAATAGTCCAGGTCACTGGGGCACTCTGGCAAAACCGCGGGCGAAAATGAACCTTGTGTAGCAGACTTAGTGCTTCCACACAAATGCCCTAGGCGGCGATAGCTCCGTCTCTTTCGTGTCATCTGTTTGTAAAAGAGATAAAACACTTTTTCTGGCTTGAATACGAATTAGGGCATCTTCATGCCGCGCATGCCATCTAGATGGATTTTGATATTCCGTTGCTTAGAGTAAGACGGGCTTCTGTACCAAAAGCCGTCGTTGCTCGAAGTTCCGTTGTTTAATCAGACACCTCTAGAAATTTTATTTAAATTTACTTCAAATTCATATTCGTTTACTTAATATTTATTGAGTATGGCCTTTTAGGCCTTTTAGACATTTACCGAAAATGTTATAATGAAAATTTCTGTAAAAACTCGGCTTAGAAAAAATCTTATAAATAATTCCAACACAAACAAGCGAATCTCGACGTTATGATTAATGGTGACATTACGTTGAGATCTACCAAGATAATGTAGCGAAGTGGTTGAAAGAATGAAAAATGACCGAAACAAATTTTATAATCTCACTGACTGTATTTCTATTTAAATTACACCATTCTTATTCCATTAAAGCTTCCGGGTATATCTTAAGATTAAAAGGGAAACCGAATACTCCCGCTTTTATTAAATGTCTTTGCTAAACTTGGATAACATTGGATACAGCTTTGTCGTTTTTTTACATGTGCTTTGATTTAACTTCGAAGTATCGATATGAGTCATCCGATGACCACGACTTTTGCTAAAGTTGCTCAAGTATGAAGTTGCGGACTTAACATAATTTTTGCTTTGCTGATTTAGTATTTCTTATGTCACTTGAACCAATTTTTAGGTTCCCTAGTTTTGTAAAAAAACTGCTTTTTTAGAGCATAATTGTATCTTAAAGTTATCTCTGTGATTCCCTCTTAGGACCCCAAAGTTAGGTTAAGTTTATAAAGTTACGGACTTAAGTTGTTGGAAGTTTAGTTTACTTACCGCCATAAACCACCTCATGGTTAAGTTTGGTATTTTGTTTCTAATAACTGGAGGTCAAGGTCACATATAGAGCGTAAAATTAATAATGAGATAGGACTCTCGTCTGTAACAGTTTAACGAGCTCTGTGGTATAGTGGCTTTATGTAGGTACACCGATTTTCATAGTGTCTCATTCTCTAAAGATTATGACATCCTTGGATAGGTTAATTAACTTAAGATATCGTAATAGCTCATGAAAAAAAAATTTTACGAAGGGGAAAAAGTTTTGCCTGTGGGCGCGTACCTGACTACTGTCGCGCCTTCTCCTTTTCGTGTCCTGCAGCTTCAGGCCTTCAGCTCCTCTTCAAAATATCTCCATAGGCGATTGTGACACTGGTTCCGAGGTTGTTGATGAGCACTGATTTTCACAGGGTTGCGTTTTCCACCATAGATAAAGTCCACGAGACGATCACACACTTCGATAGCACCGCGACGAGGGTGCTTCTCATAGGGCTTAAGAGCCTTCACGAGCGACGTGTTCTCAGCGCAGCGATTCGAACGAGAGTCGGTCATGGGATGGGTGACCAAAAATTTAATATCTCGAGCTCCTCCGTGCTTCGGAAGGCACGTTAAGCCATTGGTCCCGGCTGCATTTGCAGTCGTTAACACCCACCAATCCGCATTGGGCCCGCGTGGTGGGTTATGGCCCATCCTCCTTACCACCCATAAGGGAGGCCTGTGCCCCAGCAGTGGGGACATCAAAAATGGCTGATGGACATCGTAATAGCTGTTTCTGATTTTCATAGCACTAAGCTTTAGCTACTTACTTTGGAATCACGAGAAATGTACGTATACAATTGTACATGTATTGTAGATTTTTTTATGGGAATAGAATACATGTGATAGCCAAAGATTTTGTTATAAAGTATCCAGTGATCTCTGCCTTCTCTTACATGAGAAAGGCATGAATATAATTAAAGACCTCATGAAGGTTGGAATACAAAATGATCTATTAGAGTAGCATCTATTGGTTTAGCATATTTTCATATAAAACGTAATGCCGCGAGATAGATTGTTATCAAACGCCATTTATGAGCTAAACTTTAGCTGGCATTTGATAACAATCTATGTCGCTTCGCGATATAACAATTAATATGAAAATTGACAACAAAAAAAAATGCAAATTACCTGATATTCGATTGATACTCGAAAATATCGCTTTATTTATTTATCGTTATGAGCGAGAGCATAAAGATAGTTCGCTCACTCATACAATATACTATTAATTTTAAATATAATGGTACCTCTTTAGATATTGCTTTACCCGTGAATGTGAAGATTAAATTGGGATGCCGAGGTCAAGTCTCCAGGGTCTAACGGTTAAGTTTCGGGACGATTTGGATTTGAATTAATTTGATCGCACTTGCAAAGTTTCGATAAAACTTCAAATTTCGATCGTCAATCATTAGTTTTAATTAAAAAAGAATTGTTTGTCTTATGATGGCTTGTTTGTTGAAATTAAAACTAAGAGATTGGCAATAAATGAAAAAAGACCCGTGAAAAATATGCGTCATACCAAAATGCTATTTTGCAACAGCAGCAGTAAGATATTTTATCATGATGGATTTATGCTTGTATTCTACCAATTTCACTATATGAGTTAAACCAAATAAAACATACCTACCATTTTTTTCATTCTTGTATATGAATTAATTCATTGTTAGTATTCATCATCACATTCATCGTTAGTAATTTTATTTAATATCATATCCTCACTGTCGGAGCAAAGGGCACTTACGGATTGATAAAGAAGTACAAAATTTTCATAGGTAATTGGAACCAAAAAAATTGATAGAGGCTGAAGGCAAAAACGCTGATTTTATCCATTACTCTTTACCCACTTATGAGACTTAAATTTGGTAAATAATCGTCTCCTATTTTGTGTTTAAAAAGAATATCACCGGACGAATATCCGGTGTCAATTTGAAGAGGAGATACGCCAAGTACAAAATTGAGAACAAGAAAATGATGAATCGTTTCCCAGATATCTAGTTCAAGGATGCTTTGTAATGTCTTTATAGGCGTTATATAAAACCCTCTGAAAATGATTATGACAATTTGTTATTCCGTATCGAAGATTTATAGATTAAGTAACTCGTATAAAGGCAATAAATGTTAAATCATATTTTGGGATAATAAGTGTGAAAAAATGAAGCGCTCATGGCGGAACTTGACAGAGTGATCGTACTCGATCACAAGAATCACGTCAGTCCGGCCAGGTGTCGGATGGGTGACCGTTAAGTGGCATTACAACTAAGCGCTTCCGTGCTTCGGAGTTAGAGGCCTTATAGGCAGCTTGATAAACTCTAACACCAGAGGTGGCCACTATTCCTCATTCGATAAGAAGAGGAAGAGGTGTGAAAATTGCTTAATTTATTCAGTTTAATTTTAAAATAATTGAGCTTTGACCTTGGGCCCAATCGCGCTATAATTTTCAATTTCGTTTACAGAAAAATACCTACTCGCTTTAGTTTTGTTAAATTTGTTGAAAGCAAAGGTTGGCATTCTAGGCTCCCGAGGAATACCTCGGCAGCGTAGAATGCCAATCTTGACAATTTAAATAAAAATTCTAAAGCTAAACCAAAGATTTTAAAGTAAATATAACCTAAATGATAACGTAACAGTTTTGGTTTTATCGTTCAGATTTTGCGTGATTTGGCCTTTTTTTGTTGCATAAGATCGTGAATATGAATGTAACTGAAATAATAAAATTAGGTGGTTTGAGTAAACCGTTAATTGAAGATAAATTAAACAGCATGTTTTAATTAACATTTTACTTGGCAACACTCACATGTCTAATTAGAACATTGGGATTGATTATACAATTTTAATTGCCTAACTGTGTAAGTTTATATTCATGAGAGGAATAAGATCCATGTTCTGTTTTTTTGTTAATTTTGTTTTGTTTTGTTGTAAATTTTCTTACCTTGCAGCACGAAACCCGTATCTGTGTCGATAGTTTAACAAGCGAAGTGTTTCCATGTAAAATTGCTACATTGTTACACCTTTTCTCAAAGTGATGTCTATTCCATTTTGAATTTAGCTGTGTCCTTTTGTTGATCTTTTAGATAATAATGAGTAATATAAGTATGTCTAAAAAGAGAAAGTCGTTGTAAATGGAATGGACAACCTTTCAAAAATATAATATGTCGTTTTTACCACTCATCTCATACAGATGAAAATAAAAAGTAACATTCAATATTCATAGTTGATTTCAGTATAATATCTACAATCCGAGTTAAATTATTCAAAAAAGTTACCAAGTTCCATCACAAAATTTCCAGACACTCAGCTAAATTATTCTCGGAGCAAAAATATTGGATCGATAAAGCAATCAATCATAAATCCCATTAGGATAAATTCAATATTTTCACTCTTTCTTCGTCAAAATGTTCACATCAAAGTATTTTATTTTTTAATTAATGTTTTTTTTCAGCTGAATTTTAGCGAGCTGCTGTTCAATTTGTTTCACATTCAGATGCGGAAAAAGCTGTATGTAAAAACTGTAAAAAATCTCTATTTTTAATATTTATGTTGTATATTAAACTACATTTTAATTAATATTGATATCAAAATGGCTGTAGAATAAAAAAATACTTTTCCAGATTTTAGCGTGTTTTTGTACACAAATTTAATATTTAAGTTTGTGTTGTTTTAAGTGACTGCAGTACTGAAATGTTCTGTACTGAAATGTGTGGTCGTGTGGTCAGTCTAAGAGGTCACTTGTAGTAACGGTGAGCCTGAGTCATAACTATTTTATTTTGATTTTATTACTGAAAGGTAAAGTGTTTTTGTTGGTTATAATTACGATCTAGGTAACTGAGATTAATTGGAGTATGAACATTTTCATAAGTGAGAGTTATTCGAGTTAAACAATTAAAAGATAGAATTGAAGTTAGTAGCGCTCAATAGTGTTCTACCAATAAAACTAAAACGTTTTTGCCAATGCAACATGGGTCGAAAAACGATAAAATATGTTTACTTGTGTTGATAAAAAAATATATATCTCTCTCTCTCAACTTTCCGATGCTAATTTCAATGTGTTAATTGAATGATGGTGAAACAAAGGTGTTAAAGTGTCACTTAGCAATATTTAATTTATTATGCAAGTCGCTTTTAATAGTCTATTTAATATGAGAGGACGAAAATTTTTTGTCAATTTTTGACTCATTTTCTTTGCCAAAATGTTTATTTTATTATTAAAACGACTACACAAAATAGGGGTGTATACGTAGGTAGGTAGATATAGTTTAGCGGTCTCTCAATAAAATTGGTTACCATACAATTTGGTTTGAAAAAGCTTTTATGTAAACATTTACTATTGTCTAAAACAAGTTATCAGTGAGCAAAGGAACAGTGGCATATTTTAGCAAACTTTGCAAGGTTCGTAAGTGATTAATGGCGAACTAAAACAAACTTTAGCATGTGACACATATTATGGAAACAATTAGATCCTTTGGCTTGAAGCCTTCAGTTTCCAGACCAGCCTTTATTTACCACTACCCATTCAACTCTGGAGCACCAAAACTTTGCCTATTTAGAGAAACCTGCGCAGTATGGAGCAACACAACTTACGAAGTTACAACTTCATTTAATAATTAAACAGAAGCGCCATTTTATTAGTAGGTATACCTATATGGCCAAATACTCAAAAGCTTCTTAGCTGAAGTCTTTAGTTAAATGTGTCAAAAACGGCCACTTTTAGCAGTTCTACTTCTAGCAGTGACTACGAGAGAATGTAACGATACCGTCTATTCCACGTAAAACATTAATAAAATTTTATTGTGTATTAGAATTATAATATCAAATGAAATTCACCGCGGCACCACTTTCGCTCAGGGTGCCACCTTACAGTAAGCTTTATATTCCAAATTCCAACGCCTGAAATGTTGGCCATTTGAGTAGGGGGCAGTTACTAATCCACCGCATGTCAGCGTTTTTTAATCCAGAACTAACTGGCTTGTCACCAGCTTAACTAAGCGTGTGACTTTATTAAAATTAATTGTTCCACTAAATTGGTTCCACGGGATTTAGTGTTCATTTGTCCATCAGCCATTTTTTATGTCCCCACTGCTGGGGCACAGGCATTCCTTATGGGGGGTATGGAGGACGGGCCATAACCCACCACGCGGGCCCAATGCGGATTTGTGGGTGTTAACGACTGCAAATGCAGCCGGGACCAACGGCGTAACGTGCCTTCCAAAGCACGGAGGAGCTCGAGATAATTCATTTTTGGTCACCCATCCCACGACCGACCCCTGCGAACGTTGCTTAACTTCCGCAATCGCTGGACCAGGCGCTATGCCACCGAATGTTCATTTAGTCATATAATAATAATAATAAATTATAATAAAAACGCTTTATTGCACACTAGACAAAGACATTACATAGGAGCAAACAATAAACATGGACAAGTACACAAAAGGCGGCCTTACTGCTACGTAGCAGTCTCATCCAGGCAACCTTGAGTAGAAAAATATTAATAATTTTTTCTAGTATATTATTTAGTATTGTGTAAAAATAGCATTGTGAATGCAAAAATCTCAAATTCAAAAATATTAATAATATTTATAAAAATAATATTTTGTATCTACAGAAAATAACATTTATTCAGACATTATCGTCATTTATGCACATATTATTATTCTTTAAGTTTTTGGAATAAGGTGTAAGTACAATTTATATTAAAACAAAACTACCAATTAAAAAGACATTTAGTACACCCGCGTTAGTTTACTCAAACACGTGTTTTATTTCAAAGTAAGTAGGTATATAGAACGTGCGGAAATCTTAGAACTGAATATTACAGTTTTATAAATTTTTACATCCATTAATTTTACCACAGATTTAATGCAGACTTACCTACTAAATTTTATCAAATTCGGAAACATTATACAGGGTGTTTAAAAAAAACCCGTGATGCCGAAAATGGTATAGGTAGGGACCATAAAACTCAACAACTTTTACTTAGAGACCAACTTTTAAATCGCAAATAAAACCTGCTGTTTTAGATGATCGAAGTGTTTCATACAAAAATTAATAACGAAAATATCAAAATGTTTGAAACTGCTTTCTTGTAACACGTTGTATCTTTAGGGGTTAGGAGGCTATAATTAAGTAAGCCCATTTTATTGATATGAAAAAAGTATTTGTTGAAAAAATGTGCACAATTCATCGTTTTCTTGCGGCGGCTGTCCGGCAACTGGCGGAAGAGGTGCGCATGGAAGTCTGGCGGGACAAGCTTGACACGGAGCCCTACGGGGTGAGGACCGTACAGGCGATCCGCCCGTTGCTCGAAGAGTGGTGCTCCAGAAAGCACGGGACGCTGACCTATAGGCTGACGCAGATGCTTACCGGGCATGGTTGCTTCGGTAAGTATCTGTGTCGGATTGGTAGTGAAGCGTCCGCACAGTGTTACGAGTGTGGCGATGCGGAGGACAGTGCACAGCACACCCTCGAGGTGTGCGCTGCCTGGGCTCCGCAGCGCGGCGTTCTGACAACTGTGATAGGGAGGGATCTTTCGCTGCCCAGTGTGGTACGGGCCATGCTGGCCACCGAGAGATCCTGGGAGGCGGTAGTCTCCTTCTGCGAGGAGGTTCTCCTGCAGAAGGAAGCATCGGAGCGGGTTCGCGAAGAGGAGGCTCATGCGAACCGGCTCCGACGCAGGCGGTTGGGTGTTAGGAGGAGGCGCTACGCGCACCTCATAGCGATCTGACGGGGACCACGCGGGCGATGGGGGGTGACCCATCGCCTGCATTGCACGGTCCCCGGCCGTTTGGGGAGATGGCCAAACTTGCCCGGCCATCTCCCGACCGCGAGGAGGCCCGGTTAGCCGGGCGAGCCACCGGGTCAAGTGGGGTGATTACCACCCATGGCCCCCCGTATGACCAACCGGTGGCGAGTGGGCAAGTGCCGTAGTTTTTTAGTGGGTATTCCCTCCTCCCGAGATCCCATCGAACCATCTGGTTGGGTGGGATCACGGGAGGCAGTCGTGGAGGGGGCCAGCCCCCTCCTGGCGAGTCCCACATACCCCCTTCCCGATCACCAGCGGGAAGGGAAGCGCATAAATGCGTTTTTCTACGGCAAAAAAAAAAAAAAAAAAAAAAAAAAAAAAAAAAAAAAAAAAAAAAAAAAAAAGTAGGTAGCGACAGGCTTGCTCTTTCACATTTTCTAATTTGTTAATTAAAAAGCCCAAATTGGCTTTCTTGAAAGCAAATAAATCTTCACGATAGAAAAAATAAACGAATCCATTAGCCTTATTAATTCCCGTTTGAAAGATTGGTCGTAAAATTAATTTATTTGTAGTCAAGATGTCGAACAATAATTTATAACTTATGAAGATATAAAGTACAATGAGGATCAACACGACAATTGAATATATCAATTTTGTATATCACATCAAATACAATATCTATATTTGAGTAAGTCTCTGTTTAAATTGCTCAAATCCATCAAGAAATGACAAAATTATTAAAGATTTTAAAAGTGAGTTTAAAAAACACGGCCGGCCCTTGCGGATCATGCGATGACGTCACGTGCCACGATTGTTTCTATTATTTCTTTTATGCTACGACCTCATGTCCTTGTCTAGTTTGTGACCGTCTCTGTCTGTTTATTTAAAGGTAATAACATACTCACTTACTCACATGACATTGAAAAAACGATTTTTTTACATCAAAGCTTGAATTCAGATCCCAATTACATAATTAGGCGAAGGTACTTGTTTATCAAAGAAGAAACATATTATGAAATACCTTTCACCTGGAAGCAATTTTTTTTTTATTAATATTTCATCTTTGATGTGGAATTTTCTATAAATATAAAGCTTGTAAAAATACAATATTGGAATTGGAGTTTTAACAAAATGAAAGTTAAAACACAATAAAAATGAGAAATGTCTTGTCACAAAATCTGTCTAGCGTATCTAAAAATCAAATAGGTACTTTAATAGTTCCTAAAACAATTAAAATAAATAATTAAAAAAAAACACAGATCTCTTCCATGGCTTCACGATACCCTTATTTAAAATTCTAATCAAGATTACCAGATATTTTAAATAAAATTGTGATTGCTCTTTTGCTAGGCGAGACGCTAGGGGCTCTTACTGTAAAAAATGTTGGCACATTGTCACCTTGATCCTTTGTCTCTTTTTTTTTCATAGACCGTGTCCGTATAATGTTAACTTCTCTTTTCCACGCTTTCTACTTATTTACTACGACTTATTACGTCGTCAAACAGACTATGATGTGTGTCATGAATATTATTAATATCATAAAGTTAAGGATGAAAGTTGGCATAAACATATACCAGGATAACTGAAATTCATAATAAGCCCTACAGCAGTTGCCTCAAAGTTGTGATTCAATAGCAAAGTTCTGTCGATTCCAGCTAACGAAAACGAAGTCAAACATCCAAACTATACCTTACTGTCTATTTTCCTTACGTCTGTTCTGTGAATCAACAGATTTAACTAAAATATAAGAAATCCTTAATTCAATTAAACTCAAATCAATATAAACGTACAATGTCTACTCAGGTTAAAATTTTCTTCTTATTTCCACGTGAGGTCAAGATCTTACACAGACAGTTAGGTTAGTTAATTAGTTAACAGCTACTTCAAATCAATCCATGATATAATATTTTTTTCAATACACTTGCTCGTAAAGTGAGCCCTAATACATCGCTTTTAGGGCCATTAACCGACCTATAACAAACGCGTGCAATAATATATAAAACACTAGTTCGTAATAGAATTAACCCTACAAAGTTAAATTAGTACCTTACTGCAAGTTCTATGCGAGTAAACAGAGCATTCCCAATTTAACCGGGTAATACAGTTATTTTTTTAGTATCAACAAAGAGGTTTTATGCTGCTGAAAATTCATATACATTTTTGGAATAAATAAATGTGTAAGTCCTTAATTAAGTCAAAAAAATATTTATTATTATCAAATTATTCATAATTCACAATATTTTGTTATAAAATATTAAAATATTTGCATTTTATCACTTAAAATTATAATTTTGAAGTAGGCTGTAATGGCTGTATGCTCACTCACCCCTTTGTTCGCAAAATATTCTTGCGTTGGGCGTGTGAAAAAAACAAAAAAACCTGCGCGCCTTTTCCCATAATAATTATCATATTTTGTTTTTGTCGTATTTGTTGCTGTGTGGTAAATAACTTTGTTTTTTCCTCGCAAATGTGTTGAAAAACGTCGTATGAAACTCGTGAGCTCTTGCTTATTGCACACTCGGCTGAGTTACGCCCTCGCCTGCGGCTCGGGCTGCAACCCACAGCCTTGTGCGCAATGAGCAACCTAAGCTAACTTGTCTCATAATGTACTATTTCAACACACTTGCTCGTAAAGTGAGCCCTATAATAATACATCGCTTTTAGGGCCATAAACCGAGCTATAACAAACGCGTGCAATAATATATAAAACACTAGTACGTAATAGAATTTTCAACACACTTGCTCGTAAAGTGAGCCCTAATACATCGCTTTTAGAGCCATAAACCGAGCTATAACAAACGCGTGCAATAATATATAAAACACTAGTTCGTAATAGAATTAACTCTACAAAGTTAAATTAGTACCTTACTGCAAGCTCTATGCGAGTAAACAGAGCATTCCCAATTTAGCCGGGTAATACAGTTATTTTTTTTTACAACAAAGAGGTTTTATGCTGCTGAAAATTCTTATACATTTTTGGAATAAATAAATGTGTAAGTCCCTAATTAAGTCAAATAAATATATAGTTATTATCAAATTATTCATAATTCACAATATTTTGTTATAAAATATTAAAATATTTGCATTTTGTCACGTAAAATTATAATTTTGAAGTATTAGTAGTAGGCTGTATGCTCCTCACCCCTTTGTTCACAAAATATTATTGCGTTGAGCGTGTGAAAAAAAAAACAAAAAAAACATGCGCGCCTTTCCCATAATTATCTTATTTTGTTTTTGCCATATTTGTTGCTGTGTGATAAATTACTCTGTTTTTTCCTCGCAAATGTGTTGAAAAACGTCGTATAAAACTCGTGAGCTCTTGCTTATTGCACACTCGGCTGAGTTACGCCCTCGCCTGCGGCTCGGGCTACAACCCACAGCCTTGTGTGCAATGAGCAACCTAAGCTAACTTGTCTCATAATGTACTATAACCCTACAAAGTTTAATTAGTACCTTACTGCAAGTTGCAAGTAAACAGAGCATTCCTAATTTAGCCGGGTAATACAGTTATTTTTTTTAGTAACAACAAAGAGGTTTGATGCTGCTAAAAATTCTTATACATTTTTGGAATAAATAAATGTGTAAGTCCTTAATTAAGTCAAACAAATATTTATTATTATCAAATTATTCATAATTCACAATATTTTGTTATAAAATATTAAAATATTTGCATTTTATTACTTAAAATTATATTTTTTAAGTAGGCTGTATGCTCACTCACCCCTTTGTTCGCAAAATATTTTTGCGTTGGGCATGTGAATAAAACAAAAAAAACCTGCGCACCTTTTACCATAATTTTCATAATTTTGTTTTTGTCGTATTTGTTGCTGTGAGGAATAGTACATTACAGCCGTGAACGGGAAGCTAGCGATTGCATTGTCGAGGATGGCTTTAATCATTCGAGGCAATGCAAGTAGCTTCCAGAACAAGGATTGTATAGTGCTTTTCTCAAGAAATGCGAGGAAATAAAAAACTTTTCAATTGAAACTTAATTAAATTTACGTGCAGCGCCATCTACCGCCGAGAAGCAAAAACCCATCTCATTTCGCTTCTCGGCGGTAGATGGCGCTGTACATAATTCAAGATTACTTAGAGGATTTGTCTCTGATACATCTGGTACAATACAATGTAATATTTATTTATTCTTATAGTAATATACTCTGTGCGCACCATTTTTTTTATTGTATCGTTATTATAGTACCTATTAAATAATTTTACCTTTATAATATTAACTGTCTTGTCGTTGGCTTGCGTGCCAGAAAAAAGGAACTAAAGTTATGGCTGTATGGTGCAAATGTGCCTTTGCTTTTTTTGTTTTTGTGAACAGCTAAAACAAAAAAAAGGAAGTTGCCGCAGACCACCCAGATCATCTACGCACTGTACCTACTTCCCGCACTGGTGCTGGTGCGGGAAGTAAGTATTGAAATTCATTCCTGGCCTGAATTTTAAATTTAGAATGTGATGCACCAGACCCCCTCGGAAATGTGGAACGCCCCGCATTCCTTTTTCAAATGGAATGATAAGATTTCAGAGCATAAGTGAGAAAATTACTTTGTTTTTTTCCTCGCAAATGTGTTGAAAAATGTCGTATGAAACTTGTGAGCTCTTGCTTATTGCTCACTCGGCTGAGTGACGCCCTCGCCTGCGGCTCGGGCTGCAACCCACAGCCTTGTGTGCAATGAGCAACCTAAGCTAACTTGTCTCATAATGTACTATTCTCTTCGGTTCTCCATTACTCGGAGGTTAGCCGTCAGCTCAATCTAGCGCTAATTGAAAAAGCTGTTCAACTCTAGTAACCTTCGTTCATGTCCATCAGCCATTTTTGATGTCCCCACTGCTGGGGCACAGGCCTTCCTTATGGGTGGTAAGGAGGATGGGCCATAACCCACCACGCGGGCCCAATGCGGATTGGTGGGTGTTAACGACTGCAAATGCAGCCGAGGAGCTCGAGATAATAAATGTTTGGTCAACCATCCCATGACCAACCCTTGCGAACGTTGCTTAACTTCCGCAATCGCTGCGCCAGGCGATAAACCACTGCGCCACCGAGCTTTATAATAATGCTATCATAATCAGTATTATAAAAGGAGTACAACAAATTTTTGCCACATATGTTCTTGACCACAACTGCTCCCCGCACTCCACCCCCCTCAGTAGATTCATCCATCTTGGTCAAAATTATTACTTCCAAACTTGCTTGCTAACGGTATATTTCTTGCAAATATGATATCGATAAATCTACCTGTGATTACACATACATTTTTTCATGAGTGGCGAATTTACTTTTATTGTATGGAACTTTTCGAAACGTGACGAGTTTACACAGACCCAAAAGATTAACCAATATGTATAGCCTTTAAAGAAATAAAAAAAGAGTTTGGAATCGAAGACAATCCCGACAGTAAAAAAATGAAACGCTTATTTCAACAAAAAAAGAAAAATTCGTTATCAACGACCGTATAGGTCAAACTATACAGAACAGGGAAATCTATCAGTAGCCATTGCCCTGTAAATAAATACCCTGAATCAAACAAAAGCGAAATCCCCGATCGAAAGCGTCCCGCGGGAGTAAATAGGATCAGTGGCACAGTACAGATTATCTCAGTAGGTGTAGTGGTTGATACAACGGCCTCAGAGGTTAAACAGTTTAGTACTTTGTAAGCTGAACAGTTTTTACTTTGTATAATGTTCAGGTGAGTTTGTGGTGAGTTCGGGTTGAGTTTGAGTTGAGCTTGAGTTGAGTTCGGGTTGTGTTCGGGTTGAGTATGCAGTAGCATCGACAAAATATAACGAAGCTTATTAATGTGTCATAAAACTCAAAATTGTAAGCGCTGTACCTCACTTCGAATCTTACTTCACTGCGCGGGATTTTTAAATCATAACTAAGATAATGTTAGGTTGTTTTTTAATCACAAAAGATTTTAGATAGCCATTAAAACCTTTTGCAATCGGTGAAGTAAGTAGCTTATATTCTCCTAATTTCCAATAACAAAATTCATGCGAAGTGAAGTGAGGTTCGAAGTGAGAAGCGAGTTTGGTTACAGAATAGACAGGCAGATATTGCAAGGATTTGAAACAGTAGTTCTACCATGAGTTAATTAATACAAACTGTTTTCGCTGCCGAAAACTATCAGACATACTGTTCACAGTCAATGCGAGTGAAAGAGAGATAGTTAAGTTTACGGTAGCGAAAACAGTTTGTTTCAACTCATGGTAGGACCACAGATCCTTCTGCTTCATAAGTTTAGTATATTTTTGTATGGGATTGGGCATAATGCCAAAATCTATCTCGGAGTATCTTTCTTTATTACCGGCTCGCAGTATTGCCTTAATTCCTTACATCAATGAAACTTTTTTCCGTTCCCTATTCCATCATGTAATTGTATTAACGAATTTGATCAAAAACCTGTTAGTCACCGCTTTTCTTCACAGATATTTTTCGACAAGTGTTTTTTTCTTTCCATTAATTTTGTTTTTCTTCGAAACAATTTCTTTTATGATTATCCGATATTTTGAAACGATTTATTGAAACTAACTAACTAACTAATCAATAAGTTTTTTTGAGGAGAATAAGGGCCCTTTCACACGTTCATATAAGGTTGGAAATAACTTACTTGAACAAATTATTTCATTGATATTCTGAACCAATTTTTAAATAGCACTCGAAGAAAGCGTGAAACAGGCAATAAGTGATTATTTAGTCTTGTTTCTTAATGCTTAGTTGCCAAATCAATTTTACTGAAACTGGCACACAGCTGCCAAAAAAAATTAAGACTTAAACCCTGAGAAGGCCAAATAAAAAAAACATTCCCTGAGTGGTTTTGCGGTTTGGGAAATGAGGTCAGGGTTGTCAAAAGAGCGAGATATTCCAGCCAGCCAAGGATATGCACCAAGCGACACTTTTTCGCGTTAGCACGATGTCTGAGACATTGCGAGACGAGTAGTGGCACATAAGAGCCCTAAAGACTGGTTTACGTTATCTTAGTCTTTAGTAGAGTGCTTTAGTTGAAACATGTAAACGGTCGCCTAGGCCGCCGTTCTAGTAGCCTTTCAACTGGAATCATCGCTTTCCAGTATCACCCCGCGCAACACTTTCCTCGCACTGGAAGCATGGAAATCGACATTTTAGTAGCGTATTTAGTAGAGTGCTTTAGTCAGATGACACTGTACTGGAAGCGCTCACTGGTAAGGCACCAAAACTACTAAAGCACTCGCATTCGAATCTACTCGCACGCTACTAAAGCACTCTACTAAAACTAAGATAATGTAAACCAGTCTTAAGGGTGGTGTGTTCTGTTCACTCAGTTGCTTTCCCTTTCGCCTTCAACTTTCAATTCGTCTTGAGTCAAACCACACTTGAGAAGTAGGTATAAGGGATGCGCTATTGCATGCCCTATGACGCTTGATGCATGCCTCTTACGATAGCGCAAGAAGAAAGGGAAAGTGACTAGTTGAAGATACACTATAACATCTTATTAGTTGGAAATTGAAAGGTAACTCGTCTGTAATTATTCAGGCGGGAAATTATAAGATTTGCATTTCAGAAAATGACATTTTCATTGTAATAGTTTTAAACATATCGAAGAATTATAAATTTAATAATTTAATATACAGTTTAATACAATCTGTCTCAATGACTCAAAAATAAAAGGTTTAAATAAAAACTAACTATTTATATATATTTAGGTGACTGAAGGTGTGTATGTATTTATAATTATAATACCTAGCTGTGGGCGACATCAAAGAATAAGCATCCTCTTCTGTAATTTTTAGTGTTTTCTATTGGGGAGTTTGGGGACGGTATCATAAAGTCATCATTTATACACGCTGAAATTTTAATCATTTGGTTCCCGTAGTGGGGTGGTTTCACTCGTGATATATAACTAATCCAATGCGTTCGACACAACTACAATCTTCATCTGTTTTCCTAGCTAGAGAAAAGGAAAAACGTTTACTTATTTATTTTAATTACCAAGACAAGCCAATCTAACTTATTTTCTCATTAACCTTGAGGCGTCCGTGTTTCATACACATTTCAGTTGCCATAATTAAATCTATTATTCCGAGAAGGAACCTTTTGATGGGTCCATTGAAATATAATATATTTTGAAACAAAGGAAAGCCTTTTTGGTCGAAAACAGTAAAATCTCTAGAGAGCGAATGGAATAGAAGTACGGGCTCACAGCCAAAACCGATCGTACGCAATTTATGGTCGGATTACTAACCAAGATTTCACTGAACCTAAACCACATAATGTAAAGTAAACAGTAGGCTTGTTATGAGTTTACGCTTACTACCTACCGGGTGTAACAAGACACTCAACGAAGCCGAGGCCTACGTATTCTGCCTATCATCAGGACCATTTCTGTTCAAAATATTGCTGGGAAACGAATTGAAAGGCAACGTTTATGTGCGTGCTCATGAAATACATTGAGTGATGGCGTACATAAAATTTTGATCATGTTTCTGTAGACAAAAAATAGTAAATAACGAATAAAATAAGATTTCATAAAAAAAAATTGTCTTTGACCTTCAATAGCTTCGTAGCTATTGGTTTCCCAGGTATAGTCTAAAAGACAAAAATGATTCTGATGATGGGCGGAATGCGTGGACTTCGGCTTCGTTGAGTGTCTTGTTACACCCGTTATATACTCGCCAGCGGCTGTAACTTTTAGTTTAGTGTAATTACTACTAATAATCATCTGGTGAGGTTTATACGCAATTTAATAATGAGGATCATCGAGGTTTTTGGTTAAATATGTAGAGTTACAGTTACATCAAATTCAATTATTTCAGTGAAAGATGTATTGAAATTGGACCAAAAATGACGAAGATATAGCGATTTTCGTGTCGAATTTTCAAATACGCTTCCCAATTACACGATTCGCTGTTGACGTCATCAGCTACGTTCGCCGCTCATCGGCGCGGCGGGTGTTTGTTCGGGCGATCGTGGCACGTGACGTCATCGTAATATGTTTTTATTTAAACTCACTTTTTAAAACTTTAATAATTTTGTCATTTCTTGATGGATTTGAGAAATTTTAACAGAGATTTACTCAGATATTGATATTGTATTTGATGTAATATACAAAATTGATATATTCAATTGTCATGTTGATATTCATTGCAGCAACTAGAGAAACTCTTTAGCTTGTCATGTGTTTTTTGTGGCTACAACTTTACGTTTTGTATATAAAAATAGAGACTTCCCACACCATGTTCTCCTATTAGGGACCCTTAAGCGTAAACTCATAATACGCCCACCGATCCCTTGAAAAGTACGAAGTACTTAAATACGAAGCTGTCATAAATGGTTAAACTAATAGCATTACAGATAAACGAAGCGAAATTCGTAGCATGAAATAAACTTTTTTAAAGAAAGAGAATTGCATTACCTTGTTTCTGAAGATCAGAGAATATAAAATAATTTCGTCCAAGAATAATCCCTTTGACTTGCATTACTAAAGTACCTATAATGAATTTAGGAAGAAATTTTATGATTAAAATTACCGTTCTAAAAGATAAATAGGTACTTACTTAAATTGGATCTCGTAGAAAGTACTCGTAGTTTGTACTTCAAGAGCGTTGAATCGTCACAGCATTTTACAAAAAATTAATGAACCGATTTTAATGAAACTTCATACACATAAGCTGAAAACATTGGTCTAAAAAGTTAATTGAAAACAATTCTATAAAATAGTGTTACAGATAAATTAGACAGATTTTAAATTTTCCAATTATCTTTATAAAATAGGACATTTCAAAAATGTTCTTAATTTACTTACTTTTTAGACACAAGTGTCTTGCTTATGCGTATAAAGTTTCATTAAAATCGGTTCATTTATTTAAAAAATAAAGACTTAAAAGCTTGTATGAAATGCGTAATTTCCTAAATATAATTTTGTAATAGGTATAAGCTTGTCGAGTTTTGTAACTGATTGGTTGGAAAAAAGTTTAACTAAACATCATGAATGGCTTGAAATAAAAAAAGTTTAAAATCGTAGACGCGGGAGATAGAGTGCACAGAGGAGCGCAATCGTGGGAATATTGCCAGAGGGCCTACTCTGAAAATCGAGCCAAGACATTACTTGCGCCCTTCCGCGACGTTTCGGTCGTCTGTGTGCTTCGATCAAGAATACTCTAGATGTCCGGTCAGAGTCTCAAAAATGGCACCTCAAATAGCGTACCACTTACAAACTAGGCGCTTATTTTGCACAAAGTAAGTGATAAAAGATGTGTTTTTGTACAAAATAAGTGATATAATATAAAATGTGAGTTTGTACAAAGTAAGAGGTGATTATGTACAAAATAAGCGCCAAGTTTGTAAGTGGAACGCTATTTGTGGTGCTATTTTTGCGTACTGTTTTAGTTCGTGAAGCGTTATCTAGGATATTCTTGATCGAAGTCTGTGTGGTCAGTTTATTTTTTTTTCCCTCATCAAGGCAAGCATTATTGGAAAAAAATACAAGGCTAGATTTAAATACAGGGTGGTTGGAAATAGCCTCATAAAGCCGAATATGGTAGTTAGGGACCATCATCTACACAACTTTTACTATGGGACCAACTCTGAAATCGCGAAAAAGATCAGCTGCTTCATAAGTACATTTTGAAATATTCGTTATTGATTTTTGTATGAAAAGCAGATTTTTTTCGCGATTTCAGAATTGGTCCCATAGTAAAAGTTGTTCAGTTTGATAGTCTATCTACCATATTCGGCTATTTCTAATCATCCTGTATAGGTGTATCATGCTGTATATAAATTAGTAGGTGACGCACGCGACTTCGTCTGCGTGGATCGTCTGAGAGGACAGTTGTTTTTCTTTCCCTCAAGGCAAACAAAATAACTGAAAAAATATCAAGGTAAGATCACTGCCGGTTATCCTATTAAAATATAATCGGACTACCTACACTTTTTTCTTTTCTATGAAGACGGTCAAAAATTTAAAACAACGAATATCGTCCGATTATCACAGTTCGTTTTACGTAGTAGGCCCTTAGAATTGATCGTCGCTGCGGTTTCTACGCGGTCTCGCTCACTCAACTGCAATTATTTATTTTTAAGTTCTTGTTACGTACCTACTCATAAATTTAAACACAATGGTTTATAAATTTACTCATGTGATTTAAACTTCGAAACTGTACAAGGCTTTAAAGTCTTTGGTAATATGATACGGAATACCTATACCTTATTTAAGATTTAAGGTCCTAGACCTGTCTTCACTCTGTGCTGTCTATCTTTTAGGAGATAAGTTTTCTTCTCAAACAATTTCAGGAACCTTTAATTTGGCCCATTATTATAAAATAGTTGAATAATAACTTGAACTGAGGGGTCAAACAGTAAGATTAAATGTCTCTAACCACTACACCGTAGCATACCATGACCGTGCTACGAACGTATAAGGAAAAAAATCCTTTTATTGAAATGTATGACACTTTTCCCACTAGGCCGCGGCCATGCACGAAGCGTGCCATGCACGGAGCGTCAGCCGAGAATATTTTGCCGGTGCTGACACGCTATGTGCATGACACGTGACGTGGTTGTAACCGCGTATGATGACCGTTATAAAAGCCAAATTAAACGGATCCCTATCAGTTTTGGATGTTGCATAGGAGCGCCATACGGGTTGCAAACGGGCATCATCATACGGGATGTATACCGACACAGAACGCCGTCCATCCGTTTCAGTGGGCATAGTAAAGCGTATCGTGTTTCTTTTCGAATCTGATACGTTCCTAGCACGGTCATGGTATGGCACGGTGTAGTGGGTAGAGAGAGGCCTTTACGAAAAAAGTTTTTATTATCGCGGTAATTCTAAATCCAAATCCGACGCCTTCAAATTTAGTGAAAAAAAAACAAAAACTCAGTTCGCAGTATTAAAAAAAGTAGGCACTCTGCCAGGACGAATCGCTTAGTTTATGGTTTTTCCGTTACACCGCAATAAAATCGCAGGTCTCCGTTTTATTCGTTCTTTTTTGTGAACTCGTGTTTTCCGGTAACGTACAGTCAGTCAAAGAGAGGCTTTCACATGTCTTTAGATTAAAATAATTATATCCAGTAACTCAGAGCATCATCTTTAGCAGTAATTTTTAATGCGGTGGATACAGTCGTTCCTTATAGATGCAACCTTGCGGGCTAAACGGAGATTTGTACCACAATATCATTTTTTAGCTGCAACGGGATAGTGCTTGGCCTTCACCTCACCACTGAGGAGCTGGCTAGTGGACGTCGTCATACGGCTATTAAATGGTGGCCTACCTAATAAACCAATCTATGCAATATATTGCTATATTCAGTATTGTCGCTGACTGTACTGTGGAATCGATGCATGCAACTTGCTTAGGGTCTTGTGATTTAGCCAGCATTACTTTAAAAACTCTGTTAAGGCACGATATTTTCTTACTATTTTCGAATAAAGGGAAGGTTAAACCATGCTGTCTCTTTCAAACAATATTGTCAAAAAAGTAACAGCATCACATTTAAACAGTGTTTTAAAATCTTTTGTAATAACGCCGTAATAGTTTTTTTTAGATAAATTATAGGCCAATATTGATCTTCTTTAAAAAAATTCAAACGTCACGTTATAAAACTTCTTATTTATATAGATACCTATTATTTTTGATTGATAGTAACACTGAAAAGAAAAACCACAAAGCTCTGACATCTACCAAATTTTCTTCATATTATTCGAATATTTCTCATACATGTCTCGGCGAGGTTAATACATCATATTACTAAGCGTGTGTACCCACGCTCAGTATTACTATAATACATCATTATTATAACAAAGTTTTATTACATTTATATAACATTCTTTGAAAAATGTTGAAATAAAAAGATTTTAGTGTTAAAATATTTTGCTTTAAGACTGTCTCGATGCCTCGTCGAATAAAGAAAATAAAAAAGTACAGTGCTCGTATTTTATAAAGTCTCTCCACAATTTTCGTATTTCATTAGTTATTCTGATTCTGCAAGTACTCGTAATGTATAGTAAATACTTTACTTGTGAATTCAAAGTAATGAAGACAAGATATAGAACTTTATTTGGCTGCTTAAAGAAATACGAAGATTTTTATTAATCCAGTAATAAACGAGTTATTATTAAGTTATTCATTAATTATAGGTTCGAAGAGTGGTATTTTTTCATTGATTAATTGATCAAAAAACAACAAAACATAGGAAATAAGCAAGAAAATGTAATTTAAAACCGAGTTAGCTCTATTCTTGAATTTAAATTATTTCTACGGCGCAGCGCAAGTAAATTCTTATCAAGAGGCAAGTTTATTTTATTTGTAATCACGTACTAAAACATTTTTTTTCTGAAAAATGTTTCAACTATGGGTGTCCATTAAGGCTCGATTATGCGGCAACATTTGTCTCTGTCTTTTTCTTTACGTGTAAATTTTTTAGAATTTTTGTCGTTGTTTTTTTATCATTATCTTAGGCACAATTATCTTTCTTGAAAAAAGTTATTAAGGCTACTTCACAGTACGTAAGTGTATTTTGATGTAGAATTCAATACGTTTCCGCTACTATTATTTACGCCAAAAATATGACCCTAAGCAAGCGCTTTTGATGATATTCCGTTTTTTTACAATTATCTGTAAGGTTTATACGCAATTTAACACCTATAGCTACTAGAGAATCTCTTTAACTTCTCGTATGTTTTTTGTGGCTACAACTTTACGTTATCTATATAAAAATATGACCCCGGACACCATATTTTCCTATCATGGACCCTTAAACTGAACTAAGATTTATATTTCTTTCGACAATTTGTAAAGCGCTCGTCCACAGTTTCAGTAAACGACGATAAAAGAAACTTCTGCACCAATAGCGTTACGGCTCATATTTTATGCGAGAACGAATCCCGTGACACTACTCGTTTCACCTCAGAATAGTTCACGATAAAATTACATTATGCGGTTAAATCTCTTAGGAGGAAAGTTTTCCTCGGGAATACTAACATTTTGCAAGCTTATTTTACATTCTATTAGTGGGTTTAAAAGTGATATCGGCAACTTCGGGTTAAGCAATTGGATGTGCAACTTTGTGTTTAACATTTTATTTCTGATATGTACTTAAGGTTTTATTTTCCTGCTTACAATGTTTAAACTGAGATAATTTCTTGGGAAATGGGCGCACATGACGTCAAGATGAATTAAGCACCCAACATAAAGAGTAAATAAGTAGTACCTATTCTGTCTGAACTTTTGAACTTTTCAAATAATTGCATTCCATACTTTCATAGCAAAATGGTTTCTTTGGTAAAAGTTTGGTAATAATAGTTACCTGTACGAGGTACACATAAGTGCACATAAAGGTTGGCACCATAAACATAATCTTTTTACATCTATTTTGTTGAGTGATCATTGTAGCTTATTAATAATTGTGATACTAGAGGGCTGATTGTGTAACATTGATGTAATCAACTCTGATAGAAATCGCAGTTACATTGCTGCTTTAGTAAGAATTAATGTGACAACCTATCTTACTTAAAGCAGCAATGTGACTGCGGTTTCAATCGAGAAATTAATAGCAGCAGAGTTACGTAATCACGGGTCTGGTGTATCACTTAAGTGGGTTTCTAGCACCTAACACTATTCTCTAACTTCTATTACTCGAGTTTATTCAAGCCTTTAAGAAGTTTAACACTCTTTATATAATAAAAAAAACTTATACGATGTCAACTGGATGGAATCATAATAAATAAAAAGTTATCATAATCGGTCGTTTTTTCTACACGAAGAGGTAACACACAACACTTTTGGGAGCTAAAGTTCAGGTTGAGCTCCACGGGTGCCCCCAGGCACCCGCGAGAAATTTATACCGTCAAGCATCGCGGGTGCCTCCAGGCACCCAGAGATCAAATATTTTGCCAGGCAATATTTTGCCTTATTGTAAATTAAATAAATATTGGATTTAAATTTAATGTTCTGTGACATTGGGCCTTGACGGATATTCTTTTCAATGACGTATAACCCGTCTCGCGGGTGCCTGGGGGCACCCGTGGAGCTCAAGGTATAAAAAGATATTCCCTAAAGTCGCTTAGGAACTTTGATGTTTACATTGTTTATTTCATAGCGAGGCTATTATCTGAAAGAAACATTAAGGAAGTTTACTTAAGTCGACTTTTGATAAATAAAATAGTACATATTTTAATATATAAAAATAGTCCAAAATCTCAAAAAAGTAATATTTACGAAAGGAGATTTGTTACTAGTAGAATTTTTTAAGAAAAATGCAAGTCATTAAAACTTATAAATGCTCTATAAAATAAATAAAATAATGCATTACTTATTTAGTTTATTTACATTCAACTTAATTAACAATTAATTTTATTTGGCTGTATTAAAGTCTTTTGCGTAAAACCCGTGTTTGATTTAGAACAAAAATCAAACGATAAACTAGACTTCAGAAGGAATACTATTATCACAAGGCTGTGCTATACTGGTACCAATTTTGAGAGTAGAAATGGCGCAAATTGCATTTCGCAGATGCTATCTACATTTGCCTTATCTTTAATGTGTGTCTAGGCGGGCGGGGTAGTAAAATGTAGGTAATGTTGTGAGGATGTAACGTTGTTTGTTTGTACTAACTTTGTAAGAAGTGGTGTGGTTCCGAACTGGTGATCCGATTTGGAAAACTTTTATACAGCTATATTTAATATAGGAAAAAGAAAGGTTAATAAAATTAAAACTGTTAAAATAAAAACTTAATAACTAACTAATCGAATTAGAGTTATTTAATTTAATTTAATTAATTAATTAATCGTTTATTTCAGGCAACAGAAATATCATTTACAATATTAGGCCCATATAATAAATACCTTACAGACTAACATACATATTATATTATCTTAACTACTTATTTATTTACACGTATAGAAGGCGGCGACGTGTTACGCAACGCAGTGTCCGGTAGCCGACCTCGAAACCGGCGGAATAGGACACCCTTCGGCCAAAAATCTTCCTTCATGAAGGTCGACAGATGTTCAGTTGGCACCCTCACCACAAATGAATTGAAGTTCACGTTATGGCGGGACTCCAACCGCTCGACCCTCAGCGTATATTTGGCCTTTATTCTGATGTACTCCACAATGTCATCAGATTTTGTGGAGTAATGCAGGCGGGACACGTACACCGGCGTTGTCGGGATAGCCGGCCGCAGCAGGTGATTCTGTCCAGTCGGGGCAGTGCCGCACAGGTTACGACGAGAGGCCTTCTTCTTCTTTTCCACCTTCTTGAAGCCATCATCATCGCATCCTGCATCCTGTCTCCGCGGCGCTGGTTGGTCAGCTTTGGAGACCGATCCTTGTTTGTTTCCCTCGTTCGTAGCCCGGTCAAGATGTTTAGCGGGCTTGTTGGTAGCGGCGGTAGCATTATAGACAGCTATATTTAATACAAAAAAAGTAAAGGGTAATAAAATGGAGACTGTTAAAATAAACACTTAGCGACTAACTAATCGAATTAGAATTAGAAGTTACCTAAGTTTACCTAAGTTTACCGCCACTTCACTTGTTTATTGTGAAGGAGGCGAAAGCGGGGATCTATAGAGTGGGCAACACTGGTAAAGTAGCTTGGCACTCTCAAGCACTGAGATCTTTACATGAATCAGTGCTTGAACTCAAACAACTTGCAATGACATCTGATGCCATGCTTCTACTCTGTAACTTCACTACAAAATTACTCAGTGGAACTACCTAGCAGAGAGATGTGGTCTGATGACCAAAGCTCCTGTAAGGCTGGAAGCCTAGTCTGGTTCACGGACGGCTCCAAAATGGGTCATGACGTAGGCTGTGGTATATATGGCGTGAGACCAAGAGTCAACCTTAGTGTTAATCTTGGTAAGTACGCCACAATATTCCAGGCAGAGGTCTATGCCATTATAGAATGTGCAGAAACCAACCGCCAACGAAACTACACAAATCAGACCATCTATATCTTTTCAGATAGCCAAGCAGCACTTAACGCCATAAACTCGAATGTAATACGATCGAAACTAGTAAAAGACTGCGTAGACAAACTGAATGAACTGGGACATAAGAATAAAATTATTCTGAAATGGGTCCCTGGTCATTCAGGCATCATCGGTAATGAAAAAGCCGACGAGCTTGCTAGAACTGGAGCGCAAGGTCAACAGATCGGCCCAGAACCTTTCTGCGGGATCTCAAAAAAACCAGGCTATGCAACTCCTTAAAGACAATCTCTTGGACGAGTCGAGGAAATTCTGGCTAAAACAGCCAGGACTGAGACACTCCAAAGCCTTGGTAGAAGGCTACTCGCAAAGACGGACGAATGAGCTTATACAACTCAGTAGATTGAACGTCAGCGCGACTGTTAGAACCTTAACTGGACACTGCAAATTAAACAGACACCTATTTCATATGAAATTGAGTGATACTGACATCTGCAGATATTGTAATGAGGAGCAGGAAACGCCCAAGCACCTCTTATGTGATTGTGGACCTCTAATCCACAAGCGTAGTATCCATCTGGGACGACACGTTATCGACCCGGAGGAAATAAAAACTCTTAAAACCAGGAAGATACTAGACTTCCTGGAAGCCGCTGGGCTCAAAGAGTTACTATAATTAGGTGGCGAGTTACAATAGATCTTTTAGGTCGCAGTGACTACAGCCTCATCTTGAGCTGCATAGCCCCTAACACTCAAATAATAATAATAAATAATAATAATACCTAAGTTTAACTAGCAATGAAAAATTTTACAAAATAAATCAAAATCGGTTACGCGAAGCTCAATGAAATTATTAGAGGAATTGACAAAATTCAACGAGATCGAGAAAAAAACGCGCATTTTATCAAATAACGATGACTAGATTGATTGATTTTCTCAGTTTTATTTTTTAATGTTTTGCTGTTTCCAATTTAAACTACCTACTTTGAATGATAAATACGTAGTTTCTTGAAGCCGCGTAAGAGTAGATACTAACACTCGTATTCACATACATTACCATGAGGTCTCCAAGTACCAGCGGACGCATAGCGTCCCAAATACCAATCACACATAATAAATAACACGTAAATAAAATAACTAATCAAGAGCTCTATTTCAACTCAGTTTGTTCGCATAGACATCAAGGGTCGTTTGAGTGTTAGAGCCTAGTTATCTAACTTTTTTATTAAAGAATCTAGGATGTTAATATCACAAAGGTTAAGAGAATTAACGCTAAAGAGTTCTTTACAAACATAACAATTTGACGACCTGAGTGGTGCATTGGTCAACATGCCGCCTAACACGCAAGAGGTCCCGGGTTCGATTCCCGGCCGGGCAGAAATTGAAATGATGAATTTTAATTTCTGTGACGGGTCTGGGTGTTACTATGTATAATAAGTATATATTTAAAAAGTATATAAGTAGTATATCAGTTGTCTAGCACCCATATTACAAGCTTTGCTTAGTTTGGGGCTAGATGGCGCTGTGTGAAATTGTCCAAGCATTTATTTATTATTTATTTATTTATTTATTATATCAGTGACAGTGCCTACCCTTACATGCAATTAAATTCCGCTGTCAAAGAGATACACTTAATCATATTTCAGAGTTACCGAAACCACTTATTAAGGGGTAAAAGAAGCACCTAGCACACCCTAATCCCACCGAAGTACCAACGCATCGCACGTTCTGATATCCACTGTCAATAAAGAACCACCGACCCATGTCATAATACCAAGCAAAAGCGTACGGATAAGTAAATAAAATTGAATAAATTTATGAGTACGCTTTACCACGAAATGTCACAGTCCGTGAGATATAAAATTATAAGAGTTTTAGCGCACATGCGCAAGTTGGAAGGCCGAACGATGGGATCAGTCGGCCTGACGATCGTGCGTGCACCGAACGGGCTTGCGCGAAGCTTTCCGTTTTCGAAAACTCGGAACACGATTCGAGCTGATTCAAAATTTAAATTCAGAACTTTAAAATTAACTGTGCGCGCCAAATGTTTATTCAACGTTACAGTTCGGACATGTTTCACTGTGTTTGAGCTGTGTTCGTGAGCCAATAACGTGAACAATCTAATTAAAGGTTCCATTAAGATTTATTACTTCGTTAAGTTGTTTTTCTGTCGGATGGTGTAGTGTCGACCTTTCGTTTCCTTGGATTTAGTCAGTAATAAGGAGTACCTAAATAGGTAAGATAATGTGTTAATATTTTTCACGACAGCTTCTTACAGCCAAAACTAATTGAAAAAATATTTTCTTAGCACTATTTTGGAGAACGTAAAAAATGTTGTAAAAATTACGTAGAAGTTTACTGATGTGAATTTCCTACAGAAAGCAGTTTGTTAACTTGAGTTTAGGTACTTTGTAAGCACAATTTACTTTTTACGCCCGATTAGAAATTCTTTACACAGCTACGTCGTTATTAAAATTTTGCTACGCCATTAAAATCATAAATTGAGTGTCTACTTAAGGTGCATGCCATACTGAAAATGGCGCTCTCAGAGGTAAGTTGTTAAAGAAAAATATTTTAATAAAACTAAACGTGGAATTTTTAAGACCCATAGTTAAATATTTTTCGAAGGTATCATTACCTTATCTCTTAGTCATTCGTAGAAGTAGATAGGAGATTCAAAGCAGCCACTTTTCGCAGTTTAGCTATCTACTTCTAGAAAATGACTACGAGGGAATATAATGATCTTCTGAAAAAACTAGACTAGGTATGGGTCCTGAAAATTACACGTTTAGTTTTATTGAAATTACGTTTTATAATATATTACAATATTAAATGAAATTCACAGCAGCGCCACTTTCGGTCTGGGTGTAAGCTTAAAACTGAGTTATAGCTTATCTAATGACTAAGGTGCTTTGAATTATGACTTTGTTGTTATGCTTAACTTGATTTTATAGACGAATATTAAATAGCAACATGTTTAGTGATGCCAGGCCCCTATTTCACCAAATTGACATTTTGTCAGTGACATTTATGTCGGCAATATTTGCAGTCTTTTTTACTTTAATAAGGGACAATTATGTTGTAAAACAGTGGATCATTTTTACAAGTCAACAATTAGCACGCAAACTTGACTCAGCTCCGATCTCATGTCAAGAATCACTGACAAATCTACAAATATGTCGACTTGTAAAAAATATCCCTGTTTCACAAAATACCTGTCTTTAGTTAAAGTAACGACAATTGTAAAATTAACCGACATATGTCACTGACAAATGTCGACTTGGTGAAATAGGGCCCAGGAATAAAAAAAACCGGCCAAGTGCGAGTCGGATTCGCGCACGAAAGGTTCTGGACCAAAAAACGGCAAAAAACACGTTTGTTGTATGGGAGCCCCACTTTAATATTTATTTTATTCTGTTTTTAGTATTTGTTGTTATAACGGTAACAGAAATACATCATCTGTGAAAATTTCAACTGTCTAGCTATTACGGTTCATGAGATACAGTCTGGTGACAGACAGACTGAATCTAATTTCGAAAATAAAAAAAATATTCCTTAAACATTGTACCTATTTAAAAAAAAAAATTAAGACTAAAGGAGATTTTATTATTTATTTTATATTATATTTAACAAATTAATAAAAACTTTTTGAGATTCACGCGTTCAATAAATGGCAACAGATGGCGTTGATTAGTGCAGTTCTATAAGGTTACTATTAATGCAATTTAATTATTATGTTATTCTCAACAACAACAGCTATGAACATTTCCTCCTCGTTCGAACTATTTTAACAAACTTTGATTTATTTATTTACAGTAATCATTACCAATTACCACCTTACTTCGCTTGTTAATTATATCGTCAATAGACAGCTTATGGTACCTGAAACGAGCTTTCGAGCTTTTGAAATTGAAGGCTTTTGTATAAGTTAATGAATCGCAATATACTCGTAGATTTAACATACTAAGCTAAGCTTCTGAAAATAACTAGAACTTAGACTAAAAAGGTGAATTTCACATTTTTATTTTCTAAATTTCGTCTGCGTGGAATTTTTTTTTGCTATCCTTCAGGAACAATACTTTTTTCGGGTTAAAAGGTACCCTATGTTCTTCCCTCTTCCCTCTAAAAACGGGTGTGTAAAATTTCATGATGATCAGTTTAGTAGGTTATGACGTGAAGGCGTAACAAACAAACGGACTTTCGCTTCAATTATGATATAAGATTAGCTTTGCGCCCGCAACTTGAGTGAGTCTTTGAGCATCGCGGCTTCGTACGAAGGGAGGCGCCTTAGCGATTAACTCTATCCCAATTATTCTAGCATTTTTTGCGGGGGGGGAAAGTGCACACAAGTGCAGTTTGGCACACTCACATACAAAAACAACACTGTAATAACGACACTCACACATAAAAAATAAAACAAAACAGCAAAAATTTGTGTACGGATGAGTCACACATCAAAATATGACACGTTTTTGACATAAAGGGCTGGGCTCAACTGTTGATGCAGCAATATCGATAAATTTCGAAAAAGGAATAAAGGTCAAACAAGAACAAACTCAAACATTTTACTACTATTTGTATTAATCTTTATTATTATAAATTACTATATCTTGTAAAGTAGGTGTACATATCATTAATTTTAATATGAAAAGACAATCAGAATAACAAATAATCAGAATAATCAGTCTGACGCGATAACAACAATTTAAAAAAATATTGTGTTCCGGCAGTAGGAGGTAAGATAGCCAGTTCCTCAGTGATGAGGATTCTTTCATGTGAAATGTAACACCGTCTTTTTGTATACTTGATGTTCCAGACCTCTTTTAACAGCAAAAAACTCATCAATTCGACATTTTAAACACAGCAGCGTTCACATGCGCGACTGGACTCGGTCTAGAAAGAAATCCGGGCGCAACTGGTTTTACTAACGCGTATGCCCATTTGGGCTTGTACTTCGGCAGAGGGAAACGCTTCGTATGGCTTCTCTTTCTGGAACAGAAACGCATCTTACTCTAAGGAGTGAGTCACTCGTACTCGGACTACAGGTTATATCGTGTGGGCGGAGAACCGTGCGCCCGTGCTCAGCAGTGGAATAAAAAGGGTAATTAATTAATTGGGTGACTGAAAATAATTAAAGGCGACTGTTTATGGGATACTTAAATACTAAAACGGGTGACTACATGTGGGAGATAAATAATTTAAATTAGCAGTGAAAATTCTATAGTGACAAAAATATTGAGTGGGCAACTATTATACCAAGTAGGTAACTACTACCAAGTAGGTACGCACCGGACGGCGCTCCGTGGGTAGGCCCCCGACAAGGTGGACCGACGATCTGGTGAACGTCGCGGGAAGCCGCTGGATGCGGGCAGCGCAGGACCGATCGTCGTGGAGATCCTTAGGGGAGGCCTATACCCAGCAGTGGGTGTCGTGCGGCTGATATGATGATGATGAGGTAACTACTGATTTAAGCTGCCCAACATGGTATTTTTGTCATCTCGATAAGGATAATAGTCACCATTTTTAAATAAAATATATACCAAATTTCAAATGTTTTGAATGCCCTAAGGTTGTCGCCAAAATAGTAATTTGGTCTTCCATTCTGAATAACTATACTCAAATTGTATTTTAAAGTCACCCATTTTCAATATCAGTAGTCGCCCTCAGTCCGTTACCCACTTAGTATTTCAGTATGCTATATTCAGTATTTTTGATACTCAAAATGGGAATTTATTGTTACCCGATTAAATACTACCCGATAAAAAGTGTCCTTTCCCAAGATCTCATTTATACTCGTACCAAACTTCGTCAAAATCGGTCCAGCGGTCTAGGCGTGAAATCGTAACAGACAGACAGAGTTACTTATGCATTTATAAATAAAAAGGATAGATTGATAAGAAATAGTTTTGATAATTTCTGGGAAATATTAATGATAATGGGTTTATTTAACAAATAAAAATATCTTTCATGGATGAACCATTTTCATAATAACAATATTTATCGTGATTTCTGACAAAATGTTGTCTTTATTCATTATACAATACAAATAAAATGTAAAGAAGAACAAATATCAAACAAATCACTCTGCTCAATAAAAAAAATAAAAAAGTGTTTAGATATTCGTATTTTCTTTAGGTACGCACGACAGCACGCTAGGTTAAACAGATGAACTACGAAAACAGCTCTTATGACGATAGGCATAAAGGCGGTCTCAAAGTCAACATGTATAGTCTGATGTGCTGCTGACTGTACCAATATTTCTATAAATATGCAATCGTTTTCGTAGTGGTTCTATTTAGATGCAAATTTTTCATTCCATTTCGCTGAATCTGCGGTGACTTGATTTTGCATCAATACCGAATTTTTAATTGATGTCTAATTCACAATTTAAACCACGAAAGAGCCTTAGATCTAATGCGCTTATCAATCTTCCGTTGGCTACTACTAATCACAGGCAAAACGCATTTATGTGGCGTGCATGTAGCAGTTTCAATAAATTAAATAATAAATTTGATATTGATCTATTTAATACTAATTTTCAGAAGGCGAGGCGTATGCTAGCGAATGGCTTTTTTGAGTGATTGTCTCAGTTTCTGTTGGCTACATGGGCGGTTTTTATTTTAATTTTTTATTTTTTATATTTCTGTGCTTTCAAGCTTACTTGGACTATAATTACCCATAGGTTAGGAACACCTGCTTTTAAGATAATATTGTTAAAGTTTGTGCAGTAAGTAAGTACTAGATTATTTTTTTATTTTTTTGTTATTACAAACAACTTTGTGTATGTTTTAGTGTAAGTATAACGTCTTATTTGTTTTATAAGCTTGTATCGCTTTTTGTAGGTCAGCCTGTTATATATTTGCGAGGACCTGTAAATGACTTCCTACTGTTATTACGAGTGCTGTTCCAGTTAGGAACATAAAATGCATCGAACAAGTGCTATTGGTTTTTTACTAGTTGTTGGTCTTATTTAAGATTAATAAATAATAATAATAAATAAATAATTAAAAAGATAAAGTAATGATTTTTCATTGTCTTATTGAAAAACTAACTTTGTACGAAAAATCCCTAGGAAATCTTTAACAAGTATAAAATGTAATATAGTACCTACTTTTAATAACTAAATCACATATAAACAATCTGTGTGCCAAATTCCATCTAAATCCGTTCAGTCGTTTTTACGTGATTGAGTATCAAACATACAAACTTTTCAAACTTTTCTTTTTTATAATAATAGTAGGATTTACATTAAACGCTAACAGAATTTGATTAACAGATTTGAATAGAGATCATGATCATCATCATATAATTTGACAAATAAAATATTAAAGCGCCAATGTCACAAATAATTTGTGTGATATTGAAACTTTTTATGAGATTTTCGCTGAAAAATTGCAGAATTTTGCAAAATCTTCGGTTTATTTGTAGACGTATTTAATTGACAAATTGTGGCTGGTAGAAAATCTTAATGACTCAGCGGTGATACTGGATATTATGTAAATTCTTTCACTAAACGATTTTTGAACGAAAACTATATTTATGAACAAAAAAACTGGCCAAGTGCGAGTAGGACTCACGCACGAAGGGTTCCGTACCAAAAAACGCCAAAAAAAAAAACGTTTGTTGAATGGGAGCCTCTCATAAAAATTTATTACAAAAATTTATTGGCAACAGAAATACTTCATCTGTGAAAATTTCAACTGTCTTGCTATCACGGTTCATGTGATGTGCCTGGTGACAGAAAGATGGACAGCAGAGTTTTAGTAATAGGGTCCCGTTTTTACCCTTTGGGTACGGAACCCTAAAAACTATCTTGAAATTCGTAATTGTTATTTAGTAACGGAATTATTATTAAAACATCGCACAATTATGTGACCCCGTTAAACCACTCTGTTTCTGGATAAAATGAATTTATAATTTAAAGAAATATAATGAGAAAAGGAATTGTGTAAAGCTAATTAGTGCTCATAATTAAAACATATATTCTGAGCCAAGAAAATAGCAACGCTAGATTTGTATTATAAAAAGCTTTCAAATATTGTCAATGAAAATAATTAACGTCTATTATCTCTAGCTAAACATAATAATTATATTCAAATTCTCTCAAATATCAAGTTGGCATAGTAACTCTTCGGTTGCTATATCTAAAGCCCCCGAACTTTATTATAATATGTTTGTATTATGCCATTTTGCCGTAGGGTATGAACTCATGTTGTAGTTAGTATTAGATTCTTGTGTGTGTATTACGTAAAGCCGAATTGGCACGAGATGCAGAGAATATTTCTAAAGCCTCTGATAACTCAATTAGGTGTTTGTGATATCATGTTTGCTCAAAGTGAAGACCGTTGCATCGATTTATTCCGCCTACTGCGCTAAAGGTCTCGGGTTAGTGTATATTTTCTTTGCTCGGAGTTCAAATTCTGTCCCCCATTTCCTAAGTTAACACAGCGCTGCGGCAGGGTCGAGATTGGTCATTTTGGCACCTTGGTCCTAACGCCCCGAAAGGATATTTATCATACTTGCGTAATTATAGATTTTATTTTTGTCCATCAGCCATTTTTGATGTCCCCACTCCTGGGGCACAGGCCTTTCTTATGGGTGGTAAAGAGGATGGGCCATAACCCACCACGCGGGCCCAATGCGGATTGGTGGGTGTTAACGACTGCAAATGCAGCCGGGACTAACGGCTTAACGTGCTTTCCGAAGCACGGAGGAGCTCGAGATAATAAATTTTTGGTCACCCATCCCATGACCGACCCTTGCGAACGTTGCTTAACTTCTGCAATCGCTGGGCCTGGCGCTTAACCACTGCGCCACCGAGCTCCGAGATTTTATATTTAGTAGGTTGAAATTAGTTGGTAAATTATGAACGGGCGCTGTTTTTTTTATTGAATCGCACTGTCTTTCATAATATTTTTATAAATTAATAATATATACTGTGTGAATCGTCCCCTTAAAGGCCCACTACGAAAAAAGAATCGCAACTATCTAACGATACATCGCTCGATATAAGTATACATACTAATCAAAAGAAAAAGGGCCACTAATGGTTTTCATACAAACGAGCTAATTTCTGAAAGGTTTTTTTAAACATAAATAATCAATCTGGTTTAGAATTTAATATTATTTGAAAGCTGTAACAGTCATTCCGCAAGTTGTTGTTACAGCAGTCGAACAATATCAAATTCAAATAAAATCATATTGAATTTGACATTACGTTTAACAAGTTAGGTCTTTTGTATGGAAAACCATATAGTGGCCCCTATTTTCTTTGCAGCAGTATTAGTTAGTTTCTTAAATTCGGAGACGAAATGAATCCTTCGCATTTCAGCTACTTCATATAGAGAAAACTGTAGAAAACTCAACATGCTGACATTAGAGGATAGACGGTCGCTTCTAGATATGTGCCTCTTGTACGACATCCTCCGTGGAAATATAGACTGTGCCGAACTTCTGGGCCAAATCGGCTTCTGTACACCCACTTATCGCACACGTCATACACCATTGCTCAGCGTGCCTCACTCATACACAAAATTCGCTAAGAACAGTGTTTTATATCGTATATCCCGTACATATAACAAGAGTTTCAAAGATATTGATATTTTCGCTTACTCCAAAAATACTTTTAAAAAACATATTATTAAAAAATTACAAACGACACAATAAATTCTATTTAAATAATTTATCGATAAGTGGCAGATAATGATTTGGCGCCTGTTTCACAATCTATTAATAGGGTACTAACTGAATTTATACGAAATTCCCCGTCAAGTATAAATATTAATCTGAACTTAATAGGATTTTGTGAATCAGGCCCTTACTATTGTTAATTTATAGATTAATTAAGTATATTTATAATATAATTTATTCTTACGTATGTATTAGTTCTATATATTTATTTAATTATTTTCATAAAAACAATATTATTTACTCTAACAAACACACACATACACACACACACACAAAACACGATAAGTGGCAAGTAGCAATTCATATTTTATATTCCGATTTAAAAAAAAAAAAACATGTAAAAATTGACTTCTGTTTCTTTTAAATTTTGCCTATGCTTATAATAATATAAGGAAACCTGTAATTGGCTATACATATAGATAATACTTGATGTAATAAGATATTGTAAACGCTGTTGGTTTTCTTAAGATCAAATAAAAAAATTAAAGTTTTCGTAGGCAAAGTTTGTGCGATGAACAGAATTAAGCATTTGATCCTTAGTCATGGATGTTAAATCCTTAGTTTTTTTTATCTTCCATTATCTAGTTTCCATTAATAGCCGTGCTTAGTTTAGGACTAAATGATGGATAGGTTGTACGGACTACGTCTTTGTTCTTGAATCTAAAGTGGCATTTGAGTGGATGTCAGATATACTGTGTGGAATATTACTAAGCTTGTATAAACTATTATAATATTATACCGGGTGTAACAAGACCTTCAACGAAGCCGAGGTCTACGTATTCTGCCCATCATCAGGTCCATTTCTGTTCAAAATTATTGCTGGGAAACAAATTTTATTTTGGGTGTTAAAAAAGTATTGCATACAATGTACCACGCAATGTAACGCGTACAAAAGACCGCGCCTGCGAGTAAATGCTACACAGCTGCGTGCGGCCGAGTTGAAAGGCAACGTTTATGTGCGTGCTCTAAAGCCATTGTTTGTTACGAAATACATACAATATTAATAATGTTTCTGTAGACAAAAATTAGGAAATAACGAATAAAATAAGATTTCATAAAAAAAAGACTTTGACCTTCAATAACTTCGTAGCTATTGGTTTCCCAGGTATAGTCTAAAAGACAAAAATGATCCTGATGATGGGTGGAATGCGTGGACTTCGGCTTCGTTGAAATGTCTTGTTACACCCGTTATAAGCAACTTTATTTATTTAATAAAGTAGGTTAGGCTATAAACAAAAACAATATAATACTTATTCCTAATTACTTATTCAAAATTAAACCGAACTTTAGGACCGAACAGCCACCGTAAAGATCTAAATTGCTTTGGTTATATTTTTGGTATTTTATTTCATAATTTGATAAGACATTGATTGATTACTTAAATTTTGTTACTAAAGCACTAAGTAAGTTTTCAGTTTTTGATAAGGTTATTTTTTACCCTCGTCATCTGAAAATGTTGTAGACTTTTGATCAGGACTATGTTATTTACCTAATAGGTGTAAAAATGTATGTATAATGTTGTCCAAAATATAAAGAAAGATGTCACCTAATTTAAAAAAATATTTGAGCGGGAGTGGCCGGAATATTGTTCGCGTCAAATATTTATAGAATAAGTCCTTTCTCCTATACATATTTTCTTCCACTAACACACCCCCTTCAATTTTCATTTTCGCTACTAGAAGTATCTTTTCTACGAACAACTTATTCCAAGAAATTAAAACTTATATGGAGCACTTCCTGTTCACTAAAAATTCGCGAAGTTTAGCCGGAAGCAAAGTCTGACAGCACTATCCTTCTAAAAATACATGGGTCTTAAAAAATCATCATAAAGTTTTATTAAAACCCTTTTAATTAACATCTTATGAAATAAAAACCTCTTAGAGCGCCATTTTCGGTATGGGATGCACCTTAAGGCGGTTTAATGACATCAAGTTATGAATAGAAAAGATTTTAATAATGTTTATCGTGGAGATTTTAGGGCCCAAGGTCTAGTATTTTTAGAAGGTATCACTATATGCCCTCGTAGTCATTCGTAGAAGTAGATAGCAAATGTGTCAAAACGGCCACTTTTAGCAGTTTTGCTATCTACTTCTAGCAGTGACTACGAGGGAATGTAATGATACACTCTAAAAATACTAGACTGTGGGCCCTAAAATCTCCACGATAAACATTTTTAAAATTTTGTATTAGAATTATAATATTAAATATAATAGGCTAGTAGACAAAATTTCAATAACTGCTTAATATTTTAGCTTATTAGGCATTTTATCGAAAAAAAAGGTTTATTTATTTTTAATCGAGCGTTTACATTATAAATTTCGCGTTTTAAAAAACCAATTTTAATTTGGTTCCAAAACGCACAAGACTGTCATGGCGTCTTGAATGACGTCACGCCGTGCGAAACAAACCAAAGAGCGATCGTGTCTTCGTACGTTATAGCTAGTTTTTATCGTTTAAAAATGAATTTCTCATATTATAAGTAGGTACTGTATAGTGCCCCAGTGTGATAGCACGACTATAAAAACGCCAAACCAGTTATTTATATATGTTCCAAACAATGGAGAAATACGGAAAAAGTGGCTAAAACTTGCGTTCGGTTGTGGTTAGGTTGCACTCGGAGTGTAGGTTTGGAACGCGCCTCCGGTAGTGATACTCGAAACGTCAAAGACAAGATTGGAGTTTCGCACGGCGTGACGTAACGCTTTCTGATTGGTGTTCACTGTCACGTGACTAAAGGTTTCATTTTACGAAATTTATTTTTAAAAATATTATTAATCTTTAACGCTTTTAATAATTAAAATTGTTTGTTATTTTCTCCATAATATAATTAATCATTATAAACCCCTATCCATTATATTTATTCTTAATGGAAACAAGCCTATCCACCACGGCGCCACTTTCGCTCAGGGTACCACCTTAAGAGATATTAGTTAACCGTGCTACGGCCGAAACTCGGCTGGGTCCAGGCTCGCACATGGCCGGTTGTTTATACATTATACATTTTTGCTATAAAGAGTTTATCCTCGTACAGTCCCGGGTCACGCGCGATGCGAAGTTACAAGATTGATTGTTAAATCATTGCCCTACTCACTAAGGGCGGACGTTCCGTTTCTTCGCCTTTCATCGTACCAACATTAAATATTTTTCTTCACGCCAACGATAAATAGGACGGTCCTCTTGTCCCCTCTTTAAATTGGAAATAGAATATACTCGTACTTACATTATTAGAATAATAACAACAGTACTCTTATAGCGAATAGGCTTACATGTTATAAGCGTTATTCCCAATTAGCTATTTCGATCAAAACAAGGTTTACTATTAATCAGTTTCTATGCTAGTACAAACCTAATGGAGTATTAATAATATATCAGATCACTAACATTATACTAATATCTAGATCGCAATCCAAAAGCGTATACACACAGATAATATAAAATAATAATAATAACGCTTTATTGCACACTTGAAAGAGACATTAATTACAAAGAAGCAGACAATAAACATAGACAAGTACACAAAAGGCGGCCTTACTGCTATAAGTAGCAGTCCCTTCCAGGCAACCTTGAGTAGAAAAATATTAAGGGGAAGAGGACAGATGGGGAGTGGGTGCAATTAAATACTATACATACATGTACATAACTAAAATAGAGAGAGAAAATATGTAAGTATGTAAAATGAGGAGCTCGGTGGCGCAGTGGTTTAGCAACGTTCGCATGGGGCGGGCATGGGATGGGTGACCAAACATTTATTATCTCGAGCTCCTCCGTGCTTCGGAAGGCACGGTAAACCGATGGTCCCGGCTGCATTTGAAGTCATTAACACCCACCAATCCGTATTGAGCCCGCGTGGTGGGTTATGGCCCATCCTCCTTACCACCCATCCCATAAGGAAGGCCTGTGCCCCAGCAGTGGGGACATCAAAAATGGCTAATGGACATGTAAAATGAAAGTTGAAAGGGAATTATGATGTTATATATTAATCGAATTATATAAAATCAAGGTTTTTGGTCAGTTTCAGCGCTAAGGTCTGTATACTAAGTCTGTACTGTCAGGTTTAAGGATAGTGTTTATTAGGATTCATTCTAAAAAGAAGAATGAAAACTACTAAAACGGAAATAATACTAGTCGCACGTGGAAGTTATTAGTAACTTTTCCCAACGTAAAAGGGTATTTTGAAAGGTGTGCAAAAATAGAAACTTTTTGTAGGGAAAAATTTGCATTTCTGAATGGATTCACAAATATAGAAAGATCTCGAGGGGCCGAGCTCTATTCATTGCCAGTGGCACCCAAACCCCCAAATCTCTCACTAGTTTATTTCAATAGCTCTTTTCTAATACTTTACATTCAGTAAACATTGCTATTTAGAATAGAAAATGAATAAAGATTTACAAATATACTTCTATTTACGTTATATTTTTGGATACGATGCCTTTGTGTCATTAAAACATACAGCAGTGCTTTTCAAAGTGAGCGGAAGCGCCCCCGTATCTATAGGCGTAGGTGGTAAAGAGCATAGTAAAACTGGTTTTAAAAGTGAAGAAGTGATTCTAAGGCTCAGTTGCACCACCTAACTTTAACGATAACAAGCTTATTAAAGTACCGGTTAAGCACAAGTTAGCCAAAAAAGAGTTTGCCAGCCCGCATGATGTCCTTTGACAAGTTTGACGTGAAAAATAGGTAGCATTATCATTTGACGATAACTTTAACTTTGACAGCGTTTTGTTGCAACTCACACTAAGATGTGGTAAACTAAGGCTGAGTTGCACCATCTTAACTCAACCATAACTGTAACAGATACAAACTTATCTGACCTAGGTAACAATATGTAATAACACCTTAGTTCCACTTTTGACCACTGGCTCAGATATGTTTGTATCTGTTAAAGTTATGGTTAGGTTAAGATGGTGCAACTCAGCCTTAGAAATTTTAGGTATTCTTGAAGTGGTAGACGACATAAGTTTGAAAACTTTTGGTACCTACATCTTCTACATACTTTATAGTGCAATAGCAAAACACCGAAAGATTCGAACAAATGTGGTGATCCCTTTAATATGACAACTTTTATTTTATAGGCATAACTAGCGACTGGCCGCTACTTTGTCTGCGTGGACTGTTTATTTTGCTTTGTCTCGAAAACATTTTTTTATGAAAGTACTAAGAATTATATTACCTGTGATGAAAGGTACTTAGTCCTTTTTTGTACCCCTAACAATGGGTGTGCAAAATTTCATGATGATTGGTTGAATAGTTAAGACGTGAAAACAACACACTTTTGAATTTATAAATTAGTATTAGGATTAGGGTTCCCTCATACATATGCATTATAAAAATCGAATTAACTTTTATGTTTATGTAGTTCATAAGGTTATGTTAACGGACCTTGTAAACAAAATGAAATAATAGTAGATTGTTATACAAGACGCTAAAAGGACCCATTGCATACGAGGTAGTTTTATTCCCGAGCTATAGCGAGGGAATAAATAGAAACCGAGTTACAATGGGTTTAAGCGTCGTGTGTTACACTATACTTTTCACTACAATTGCGAGAAAATAAAATACAATATTAAATAGTATACCTACTTCCGTAAACGAATCTACTCGTTTTTCTATCCTCCACTTCATAAACTTTTTGTACAATATTTAAATAAATGATTTGTTGACGGCAAAAGATTAAAATTATTTCTTTCCTATTACAGTCACTTCAATCAGTTTGTAATTATAGAAAAATTCTAAAGATTTCGCGCCATGGTACCTTTTTTTAATTTCTGCTGTAGCAGCTAAGCAACCCAAACACACATTCTACGATTCACTCTGTGCACAGAGTATAAATAAGTCTATGATTTCACCGAAGAGATGCTTTTAGTTCCATTTTCAAAAATAAGAATGAGAAATAGGGGGCCTATTACGAAAATAACGTACGCAATCACTTGGTCACGATAATCGTCTGCAGTTCGTCGGTTGTGGCTATTAATCACATTTTCAATTTGGCTATCGTAGCCCAAAGACTATTGAATGAATGATGTCGGATACGCTAGAGAAAAACTGTCAAACTTACGCAATCACTTTGCGATATCGCATACGCAAGTGCTTTGTAATAGGAAACAGTCATAACGAAGCACGGACGCAGTTGCGTCCATGAAACTTTTCGCAATAGACCCCCAGTATTAAGTCGGGCGAGTTTTTAATCGTGATTATGAATAAATACTTTTTCGTTTTAGTAGGCTCATTGGTAATAGACAAACATTAAAAAAGAAAAAACTTTAACCCCTAGGGGTTATTATGCTATTTTATCTCGGCTCTTGTACGTTACAATGACGGACTTTTTGAGCAAGAGGAGTGAAAATATGTTTGTGATGTGACTAATTTAACTAATTAACAAATCCTATGTCCATCAGCAATTTTTTGATGTCTTCCTTATGGGTGGTAAGGAGGATGGGCCATAACCCACCACGCGGACCCAATGCGGATTGGTGGATATTAACGACTGCAAATGCAGCCGGGACCAACTGCTTAACGTACCTTCCGAAGCACGGAGGAGCTCGAGATAATAAATTTTTGGTCACCCATCCCATGACCGACCCTTGCGAACGTTGCTTAACTTCCGCAATCGCTGGGCCAGGCGCTAAACCACTGCGCCACCGAGCTCCTACAAATCCTATACTGTCAATTAATTCTACCTTAAATACACAGATTGTACACGTATGTGAATTTAATTACTAAATATCAATCACTACCGAATAAGTGCCAGATTGAAAGCGACATTTCCAGAAATACATTTCCTTAATTAATATTTGATATGCAGAGTTTAACTAGGCCGTTTACACATTTCGGTTTGGTTATTAATTTTAACGTCATTTTAAGGGCCTGCGTTAAAGTAAACCTGTCAAATGTATCATATAAAATGTTTACTGACAAATATTGACTTTTTGTTAAAGATTTTTTGGCTTGGATACAAAGTCCTTTAAGCCATGTTTTGGTGTCTTCTCATCTCTTTTACAACTTTAGATAACAATCGTGGTCAAATTTTATACTCTTTCACCGATCGGTCGTTTTATTACTTACTAATTTTTATTTTATTTATTTATTTAATTCAGGCGACTAGGCCCATACAATATAATACCTTACAGACTAACATACTTGGCTAAGGGACCCTAAGTTGATCTTAGCCCCAACAATAAAGTTTGTAATTTTATTATTTTTTTAATCAAATCTTTGTACTGAAACAACAAAAAAATTAACGATAAATCGATAGTAACCTTCACTATAAAAATATAGAATCTGTAAATTGGGCTACATACAATACAAATAGGAGAAATGGCTGCAATAGCACTATAACCAAAATCATAATTTAAGTTATGAAAAACTGTACTAACATAATCATTATAACGATCCAACTTAAGGTCGCCCGAAACGGTCAATTGCGATTGTCAACACCATAGATAGAAGAATTAACAATCTCGCAAAAATCATTATCGCAAAAATTAGTGTCAATAACGTAAAAATTTACAATCGCAATTGATTGTTTCGGGCGGCCATTACAAACAAATTTGTATTTTCGTAGCAATTTCTCGTAGCACAATATATAGATGTTTGCACCGTAGTCGATTTTGTAACGCTCGCTACGAACTCGAAAATAATCGAGGAGTTTTTCCCGCCCTCGTATGCCTACGCTCTTAGACAAGCTAAGCTCACATTGGGACTACAATCCACTCTGATTGCACAAACGCTTTACCCGGAGCGTAAAATTTTTACTGCCTCAGAGGAGCGATTTAAAAAAACCATTTGACTCGAATCCGGTTTAGCGGGTTTTCCCGATTTCGAGTTTTATAGACGGTACGTAATCGTGCTGGACCATTCTGCTTTCCCGCACTATTTGGTTCTGCTATACATTTCAATTCTCACTGACAATGGAAAGGACAACAAATGTGATTGCTGTAGCGTCATGTTTTTTCGTATTAGTGTTGGGACAAAAACTTTTGATTCTATCTCATTTGTATTTTTCGAAAGTACAATATAAAAAAAATCGTAAGTATCCGAAAACGAAATAAGTATATACTTTTTTTACTTTGTAATGATTTATTTCGATGCTTGTAGAACTTTAATTGTTTAGCTTGCAACATGTTCATTAAAGTGTCAAAATATTAGTTAGAGTGAGTTTAAAAATAAAATTACTCACAGGCACTGTTGTCCAGTTAAAATAATAAAATGAAATCATTATGTAAAAAGACAGCTTCATAATAAGACACATTATATTATCCGTGATAACACCTAAGTTATCTAATCGTTTAACACCTAACGAGCGAAATGGAATAGCCTACTAACACGAAAGTGACGCACGTTCGATACAACCTGAACTTTTCCAATATTTTTACATATCTTGTCAACTGAAACTTTTTGCATAATTCTATTGGATACGGGAATCAGGGCATTTGTATATTTTTGCAATTTCTTTGATTCAAACAAATGATGAATTCGTACATATTTAATTTGAATTTTTTTTCTTTTTCTTTTTCTGTTGTTAGTATAATAATTGATAGCTATGATTTTTAAATGATCTAACCCAACCACCCACATCAAAAACTATTTTTACAAGCTAAATAAAAACTGTATTAAGATTTTAAAATTTATGAAAATGCATGATGATTTCTAATGATTTCTGATAAAACCATTGTTTCTTCTTTTCATTAATTTTGATGTTACCGCGCCGTGTACCTGTGTTATCAATGTTTGTGATGTCTTTACTTTGCTTAGCTTAGCTTAGTCTAATAGGTCTATCTTTGGTTTCGAGTAAAGCACTAATGTGCTTAGAAAATCCTGTCACATAAACTATAAGGGTCTACTAGCCCACTAGGACACCAATGTTGCGCAACCAAGGGCAATCGCGCTCCTTAAAGTTTGGCATTTAGGTTATCTAAAAATCTTTGGTTTAGCATTACAATTCTCGTTAAAATTGTCCAAGATTGACATCCTAGGCTTCATAAGCATACTTTTCAACAATTTTAACAAAACTGAAACGAGTGTTTTTCTGAAAACGAAACTGAAACAGTAACGATTTAGTTTTAACTTTATCGTTGAAAATTAGCGCGATTGGGCCCTAAACTCCGACTTTTAATTCGGTGCAGTAATTTGACAGCTCCAGTGTGCCCACTGGGGTGATTAGCAACTCACCACGCCAGTTGCTAATCACCCCAGTGGGCACACTGGAGCTGTCAAATGACTGCACCGAATTAAAAGTCGGAGTATAGGTACCCTCTATAAAGTATAAATGTCATTGATAGTGTGACTGGTTTTCTAGTGTGATCTGGCCTTAAGGTAGATCCGAGCCATTACCTACATGAAGGGTTTATATCTAAAGAGGGCGTTTACTAGAACCATGTCGGTAATCCCTTTGATCTACGACGCTGGTAGGCGACCGTTTGCGTACATGTAAAATAGTTTCGTCTGAAAATCAGCGAAACAGAAGCGAACATTGAATAGACTGTCAGTTCAATGGTAGTTTTTCAGTTCATTCATTCATTCATTCAACGGTTTGCAGAAATCGCTAAATCATGAATAGCAGCAGCATTTATTATACAGATTACATTTATTTAGGGCTGATTTTTCAATCATCAGTTTACAAATAAATATCAGTCAGTTAAAATATTTACCAAATCTAATAAAAGTCATTCAAAAATGTGACAGACAAAATGAATGACAAGCATTTTCAATTTGGCAGTATAATACGCTATCAAAAAGATAAAGCTCTATCTAGGCATTGAAAAATCAGCCCTAAGTAATGTGACGTAACTTCTGCCATATAAATTGAAATCTGCCGAAGAATAAGTTTATACTTAGAATAACCAAAAAGTTTGTTGTAATGTTAATTTAATTATTATTACTACTTAATCTAAACTGACATTTCACATGCCCTTTGTGAGGCAAGGCAGAGAACCGGAATTGTAATCAATGACAACTGTATGCACTCTGTTTTGTGTGAATAAAACGATTTGATTTAATTTGATTTGTTGAATATGATGCTTTAAGACGTCAAACGTAAGATGTAATATTACTAAGCAATATTTTTGTTTTTTTTTATTTTTATTTGTACAGTTAAGAATACGTGCTGTTATTGTACATTTTATAACTGCTTGCACATCAGCCAATTTTTTATTGTCCTTACTGCTGGGGCACAAGCCTTCCTTATAGGCGAGGATATGATAAATTTATTTTTCATCCAAGAGTACTTAATAGTGCTCTTCACAAAACAAGATCTCGAAATTTAGGTTTCAATAGAACGATGTACGTATTAGCTCTGTTTGGTTGAAAAAATCTCGATAGCTATAAGCTTGACAGGCGTAAAGGCAAGGTATTTCCTTTGATCGGCACTGAGATTCGCTTTCGTTTGTGCAATCACATCTCCAGGATGTAGGTGTTTTGAATCGATAATCTCGACCCGTCGAGCTTTTATAGCAAAGGTTGTGAAATTTTTATTGAACCCAGTTTTTTATACATTCATATTTTCTTTACTTGTATTTATACGTTTCAACACCCCGGAAAATGAGACACAATTTAGACTTTCTACTGTTGTCCGGCCGCATGCGGCCGCGCATTGTAGAATTAAGAGGCCGTAGCGATTTTGCCACTGACTGACGCTCTCTCGCCCGCACATTTCATGTTTTCTCAAGATTTCTTAAATCTGAGTGCGTAATTGAAAAGTGTGTCTCGGCCACTTTTCGCAATATAAGATTACGGACATTTCAACATAATAATATATTTCAGTTTCGAGTTGCTGAAGAACAAAAAGTTTTCGTATTTGCCGTTCTAATAACTGTTTGATACGACAATTTTTTGTACTTTAGCAACAAATTACTGAAATATATTTTAAAATGTCTGTAATCTTATATTCCGAAAAGTTGCCGAGACAGATTTTTCAATTACGCACTCAGATTTAAGATATCTTGAGAAAACATGAAATGTGCGAGCAAGAGAGAGATGCGTCAGCGGCAAAATCGCTACGGCCTCTTAACAATTACAAGGATGCAGAACATAATTCAGACTTTACAGCGTTACATGGAAACTAACCTCACTTTACGGCAATGACAATAATATCGTTAGCTATATTATGTTAATTTATATGATAAGCACTGTTTGGTTAAAATTAATTTAAATCAGAAACTCCTAACTAATAAACAATTTTTGACAAAATATCGTATCCCTCCTAAAAGTTACTTGGCACCAGCCACCAAACTTTATCTTTCTAAATAAAGATTAAAAGATAAATTGAAAAGACTCATCATTTTTTAGCCAAAGTTTGAACTTTTCGAGATTAAGTATATATTTATACTCGTAATGAAAGCGAAGTTTTCAGTGACCGAGTTTTACTAATGACCTCAATTTACTCAAAGCTGTGCGAACGCTTTTCGCTTCAATAAATAATTGCCACTCGCATTAAGTTAAACGGATAATTAAGTTAAGATAGTCTTTAGCATCTGTAGTCAAATAGTGATAATTATTTATCAAATTTAGTTTGTTTAATTAATATTGCGAGCAAATCACACCATTTTTTTATCTTGTACTCGCTTCCGGCCTCGGATTTATCCGCGTGGACATTTGAAAAATCCAAAGGGAACCTTTGACTGGGATAAAAAGTATTTTATGTTTTAATCCAGGCTAGAAACTATCTGTGTGCCGAATATCATCACCCAATACCGTTCAGCCGTTTTTGCGTGATTGGGTATCAAACATCCAAGCAATAGATACCGTGTTATAACAAAAGATTTTTAAACACTATTTAACAAAATACCTGTTTAAATGTGATGCTGTCACAATATTGTTTGACAGTGACAGCAACACATTTAAACATGTGTTTAGCTAAACAGTGTTTAAAAATCTCTAAAACACGGATAATATCCAAACTTTCTCATTCATAATATCAATATAAAAGTAGGAAGTAGGATTATAGGTATTATGGTTACTTAAAACGAGTAGAAATAAACAAAAAATATAATCATTCGTTACTCATGCTCACCACATAAACATTGCCCCAACCAGAATTCGAAACCGGGACCTTTGGCTCAAGTGGCAGGGTATAGTTATTCTACGAAATTGAATGCATGTTTATAGTATAATTCACTCTAATGTCAGTTGACAGACAGTTGCATGCGCCATGATCACGGAAGAACTGAAAAAAACAGGAACATGGTGTAAATCCCGACATAGTTTATTCTAATAACGTCAATAACCATGAAAAGGACATCATCCATGTTTCATACATTTTTGGTCCAAATATGAAAGTACCGGCCAAAAGTGCTTTATTCTTGTAGATTTTGTCCATCTAAGCATTTTTATTATGGCACCGAAGCTGTAGCACCGCTACATTTGTGTCACATTTGTGTCAAAATGTGTGAAAAGACAGACTTTTGAACCCAATTAAAATCAAGTACAGCGGTGCTACAGCTTCGGTGCCGTAATAAGAAATGCTGAGGTGGACAAAATCTATCAGAATAAAACACTTTTGCTTTTTGGCTGGCATTGGCACATTTGTAATGTAATTTAATCTTAATCATTTCAATTTAATTATTATTCAACTTAATTTATTTTATGTAATTTAATTTAATTGCTGACTTGTCCGATTAATCATGTTGTTCACACATGTTGTTGGAGTTGCAGCCTACCTGCTTACTTTTTATAATGTTGTGATCTATATTTATGTATTTGCTGTAAATCTGTTTTGTGTGACAAATAAATAAAATAAAAAAATAAAAAAAATTTGGACCAAAATGGATGATGTCCTTTAAAACAATATATTAAAAAAGATAGGTATCTACTTACTACTAAATCAGAAACCAGAAATTGAACCCATAGGTACGTATGGGTGTATGATCTTCAATAAACACAAAACAGGACCGCGATAACCCGCCTACTTTGATGTTCCCAAACTTGGTAATACGATCAAGGGACCAATTATCGTAATTGATTTCACATTACATACGAGTATAATATTAAATAGGAAATCATGGAAAAGTACGTCGTTCGAAAAAATACAACACCAATATTAAGATTATTAATAATTGAAAAATATTAGAAAAAACGCATTGTGAATGCATAAAATCTAGTTTAAAAACAATACCAATATTTTAGTCCTTTAAACTTACAGAATGTTTTAAGAGAGTACAATATTTTTTGCTTGGAAATGGTTAGGTCTAGGCCTATAGTTTTATTTGCACCTACACAAAAGTTTTATGACGATAGCGAAAATAATGACAATAGCAAAATTCTTCATTCTTCTCCGGAAAAATTGAAACACCAAATATTTAAAAAACAAAAAAAAAAACAAAAAATCATTTATTCAGTCTAGGCTGTTACAAGCACTTGTGAATGTCAAAGAAGCTACGCCATCGGTTCGCAAACCCTGAGCGGGAGACCTTGTAACGAGAAGAACCGGCAAGAAACTCGTCAAGGGCTGCTTTTTTCTCCCTGTATATTTCATACAGAGTCGTCAACATTGAAAAATGAGCTCCACATTTAAAGTGAGGTCATTTTCCATCACAATAATTAACAAAAGTTTGTACACAATGGGTAGGTAGGTTGAAATTAAATACCTACTACATATCGGATAGGTAATTGTGAGAGTAAATAACTTTCAACTAGTTGAGAAATCAGTAATCACTATGTCTGCTACTCGAGAGTGCACCTAAGTAGGATTTTATACTTTGAGCTATGGAAACCCTACTCACCGATAACCTTACACTTCCAAAAAGTGATATTATTAGAACACTAATCTTAACTTTATTGGGTTTTAATCGGAAGACGAAAAATTTACTGGGAAAACATTCAAAATAAATTTAACCTTGGTTTTAGGTTTCGGGTTACAAAATTTGACTAGCGAATAATAGCCCGCCTTCATCAATCAGTACTTACTTAGAAATATTCCTGATGTTCATCCTTATTAATAATTATAAATACGAAAGTCAGTTTGTTTCTTTGTTTGTTTCGCCTTCATGTTTCAACTACTCAACCAATCACCATGAAATTTTGCATACACGTTAACAGGGGTACAGAAAAGGACATATACCTTTCATTCCTATAAGAATAATAACACTGTTTAAATATATATATAAATATATATTACAATTATATATATACAATTATCTATTACAAAGTTATCACTATTATTTATATTATTAATTTGTTAAGAAAGGGTAGTATGCCGTAGTTATATTTAATTTTTATATATAAATAGGCCACTGTATCTTTAAATACTATTAATTTAAGCACTTTAAATGGGGTTGTAATTTATTCACGAAAAATTTTATTTTTATTATCTGTATGTTCTGCATATACTGTTAGTATTTATTTGTGCGTGCATAGGCGACCGTGTCGTCGGTCATCACGAGCGCCATACCGCCCGACCGACCGGTTCTATTCCATTGTATAAATGCACGATCAGTAACAAGTGGACGGGGACACACTACTCTGCCGCAACACAGTTTAAACTAGTGTGGAGGGTAGGAGCCAACTTTCACTTTATACTAGTGCTATTTTTACCTACACCATAACAAGTACCTAACTAGTATTAAGGAAAGCATTGTAAAATGTCAAATAAACTCATTTTCATTTTCATTTTCATTTCATTTCATTCCTAAAAAAATCTGTCCACGCATCAAAAAACCAAAATGCGTTGGAAAAAAAAATATTTACGTAAATTCGCCAGTCAGCTTAAAAGGTAGACGTCTTCATTATAATTTCTTTCCTTAATAATGATTTTATGAATTGGTATTCACAAAACGTTTTACAAGTTTCTATTTTCAAAGGTATTACGTGTTCTGAGGAAGCTTTGAATAAAGTTTCCTCAAAATATGTTTGGGTAATATATTTTTTTTCACTTTAGTTATAGCTTTTATTTCAAGAACACGATGAATTCTATGATATTTTATATCGAAAACGGTATTATCTTCTCAATGAAACAAAAATATTAGTCCGTTTATTTTTTGTGGCAACAATAACAATGTATCAGATTTTATGTATTACAATTGTAGAGTACAGTTTGTAGAGTTTATACTAAAAAGACAATAACTAGGTACCTACAGTAAATGATGAAAATAATATCAATATTACGTTACGATCACGAAAACAACGTTGAATTCCTATTATTAATAATAATAATAATAATAATAATAATTCTCCAGTTAGATGACATATAAAAATAAACAAATGTTTCATTTACTTGGCCTTGTCCCGTAAATGACACAAAATACCAGCGTAAGCTGAGAAAAAAAAAGAAAAAACATAATAATAATAATAATAGCTTTATTGCACACGACAAAAAACAAAAACAGAAAGAAACAAAAAAAGGCAAAAGAAAACATACAAAAGGCGGCCTTATTGCTAAATAGCAATCTCTTCCAGGCAACCTTGGGTGAAAGAAAAATAAATTATTTATTAAACAAGTATGTGTTACCATCAGCCAATTCAACGTCCCCACTGCTGGGGCACAGGCCTTCCTTATGGGTGGATAAGGTGGATGGGCCATGACCCACCACGCGGGCCCAATGCTTAATGGTGGGTGTTAACGACTGCAAATGCAGCCGGGACCAGCGGCTTACCGTGCCTTCCGAAGCACGGAGGAGCTCGAGATAATACATTTTGGTCACCCATCCCATGACCGACCCTTGTTTTACGTGGAATTTTAGGGCCCACAGTCTAGTACATTTAGAAGGTATCGTTACATTCTCTCGTAGTCACTGCTAGAAGTAGATAGCAAAACTGCTAAAAGTGGCCGTTTCTGACACATTTGCTATCTACTTCTACGAATGACTACGAGGGCATGTAGTGCTACTTTCTAAAAATACTAGACCATGGGCTCTAAAAACTCCAATAGGTATTAAAATCTTTTTCTAATAATAACTTTTTAAATAAAAACCTCTGAGGGCGCCACTTTCGGTCATACAACCGCCTTAACAGCTATTTTGAAGAATTTTTTACACGGGATGTTTAATCTAATGTAAAAAATTCTTACAAGATAAAAAACGTTCGATGCTTGGGTACTAACATTTTTATTTTTATTTTCAGGTGAAATCAAGAAGAACAAATTCATAAAGTGCTTTGTTTCGAACAAGTATTATAGTGACAGAAAAGTGAAATGTGGAAAAGAAAATTGTGACTTATTTAGTTAAGAGTGTACGGTACGGTAGATACGGGAACCGAAAAAAGGTTATAAAATAATGATGTGAAAATGATAGTCGAGATGTTGGTGCCGGCTTTGCTATGTCTCCTTTCTCAACTCGGTAAGTGTCTCATTATATTTTTACATGAATTTTTTTGAAAGCAAGTTTTTCTTGATAGGTATATTTATACAAAAAACCAAAAGTATAATATAATATCAAAAAACCCTGTCAGATACTAAAACAGATGATAATGTTGCTAAAACTGAACAACGTTCGCCATGGAAAATAGGTCGAAAAACTAAATAAATTCATACTCCCATACTAAATGTATTGGTCAGCTGACCGACTTACTAAGGAAAGGCGAAAAAAAATCGTTTTTCGACCTGTTCCTTTTAGAATGTTATTCAGTTTCAGCAATACTATCACCTTTTTCAGGATCTGACAGAGTTTTTTGATACACGATGTATAAGCCATGGTTTATGTTTGGAAAGGAGTATGACCTTTATCATACGTAAAGTATGATAAAGTAAACATTTGCGTCGTTTCCATATAACCCTGGCGTTTAAATTAATAAGGTACAAGTTAGTACCGAAATTAATTACGAATTTTACCAAAAATGGACGAAAAAAGGATACTATTTTACTAAGGCGCCGTCCATTAGTGAAGTGAAATGAAAATGAAATGAAGCAGTGTCACAAAGATGACTCGACGAGACGTGTCAAAAACCCCTTTTTAGAAAATTGGAATACATCCAAATAGAAAAAGAATCTACCTTATCAAGATTTTCAGCGTGTAAAGCATAATAACCATCATCGTAGTTTGTACCAATGTTCATGACATATTACTCTAATTAAAATATACAAAGAGGTGTGGGTGGACATTTTAATACTGTGGACATTTCGATACTGTGAGCGTTTTGATACAGGGGACATTTTGATAAAGTGGTCAATTTGGTGTAGTAGTAATTTTGATAACAGGACATTATAAAGTTACCATTCTGAGACTGTAGACGTTTTGTTACAGTAGTGGACATTTTGCTAATTTGGACTTTATTCGACTCTAATATATAAATGATAATAATAAATCGAAATAAAAGTTCAAAATTGAAATAAAAAGGTATTATTTTTATGTATCATACAGTAATAAAGATTATGATACTCCAAAAATCAGATTACCAACATTATTCGTTTGTGATTACATTACATTGTCGAATAAATGGTATTTAAAATAATCTTTTTAATAAGTAGGTAATCAATTTTCATTTTATTAGGTGCCACCGTTAATCAATTAAATATAAAACAACGTGTTAAAAGAATATATTATAAATATACCTATAATCACGAACAACCTATTTGATGCGTTCATTAAAAGTTACAATATCCAATAATTTATTCAGATAACGTTAAAAGTTCAATTGCAATTTCAACATAAATATATTATTAAGACCTTTGTCAAGATACTTGTTAATTTTGCAAACACTGCGGACTCCTTTCAACGATGAGCCTGAGAAATTATAATTGAATACTAATGTAAAACCATCTTCAAGCAATTTTGCTTTATAAATAATGTAAATTAAGGCGATTGTTTGTTTTAATCCATTTAAATTTGGGCAAAGGTCGAATTACAGTCTAATGCAATAAATAAAATGCTGAAACATTTATAAGAAATAGTTAAAATAGTGAAACTTTATCTTAGGTTTAAAAAATAAATAAATTTAATTACGTTAACTTTCTGCAGACTTTAAAAAATAGTTGTTCTTTTCTTTATATTCTCTAAAATTGATTTTTTAACTTAGATTTAGAAATCATTGTTAAACAGCTAACTCGTAATTTACAAGTAATCAATAACATTTTTTTTCCCACCACTGGCAAACGTGTAGGAGGTACAAACGTTGCACATTTGCCTTACATTTATTTTGTTTATTTATTCTCAAAAAAACGAAAAATCTTTTGTGTAATCCTAAAGTTTTACAATACAATGGTATGGTAAAGCTTTACTCGGTGGCGATGGCGCAGTGGTTCAGCGCCTGGCCCATCGATTGCGGAAGTTAAGCGACGTTCGCAAGGGTCGGTCATGAGATGGGTGACCAAAAATGTATTATCTCGAGCTCCTCCGTGCTTCGGAAGGCACGTTAAGCCGTTGGTCCCGGCTTGATTTGCAGTCGTTAACACCTACCAATACGCATTGGGCCCGCGTGGTGGGTTATGGCCCATCCTCCTTACCACACATAAGGAAGGCCTGAGCCCCAGCGGTGGGGACATCAAAAATGGCTGATGGACAAAAGTTATACAGTCCATTCAGTTTTTAATCAGTACAAAATAGTTCTTACGGGACCTTCGGAAACTGCTAACTACTCATGCTCATCCTTGTTTTATTGACATTGTTGTATTTAGTCGTAAAAATAGACGACCCATTTTAACTGAGATTGGATGTGTTCGATAGATTCAGTGTTATAGGTATTATGTAGTTGTGCTCTGTCGAGATACAAGAAACTGAAGACATAAAAATTTTGAAACTTTCATTACCAAATGGAAAAGTAATTTTTGAAGGTGAATGATATTATTTTGAGTAGATAACATTACTACACATTGCTAACAATATTGTTTATAAAACACAATAGTTGAGTTAGTCATACTAATTTAATAACAAAATATAGTACTCTATAATTTTACTAAAGGTAATATTATCCTTTAGAAACATTGTAGGTTTTTGACATGCACTAAAAGCACATTAGACAACCAAAGACTGAATACTTAGAATAATAACGAAACTTAATCGTTATTCTCGCCTGTACCTAAACATCACAGTGTTTGCATCTGTCTGGAACCTGTCGGGGTGTTTGCGCAGTGAGCTGATCAAATCGGTCCCCGGCCCGTATAAATTAGGGCGTATCGACAGAACGTATGAGAAGTAATCGATACGTCTTGTAGCAGACAGTATGTGGAGACAGGTCGCTGGAAAATCATTGTTTACTTTTTGGGGCTGATTGGGTATTGGGTATTGAAAATATTGGCTTGCAAATCCATTTAATTTTTATATATATTTCATATGGTAAACAATTACTAGCGGGTCCGACCGAGTCGGGTCTCGGCCATAGCACAGTCAACCTATCGCACGTTTTTGTTTGGACACGCTCGCACTACACCGAGCACGACGACGCTCGCAGACAACAAATAAATGATCGCGCCACAGCTGCGACACGGTTCAAATCCCAGCACGATGTAGCACCACGTGGGCCCAATGCGGATTAAAGGCATCTGAAGCACGGAGGAGCTTCAGATATTAAATTTTTGGTCACCCATTCCATAACCGAACCTTGCGAAAGTTGATTATTCTATACAATCGCATGGCCAAGTGCTAAACTGATGCGCCACTGAGCTCCCCAAGCTCAGCTCGTTTTTCGTAGTAGACTCGATTAGGCGAATTAATGATTTTGCAAGTAAGCAACCTTTGCAAAGCACCCTCCTAATGGGCTGCTTAAAATTTTATATCTCGAGTGTCTCCGGAAGCACACCGGACGCTCTATAAAAACAAACGTGTTTAAATTGCTTTGCGTAAATAAATAAAATCCGAAGTAGAAGCTCATATACCTAAATATACACAGGAATTACTATAATGTATTATGTTAACCGTTAATGTGCTTAAATCAGCTAGAGTACAGATTAAGAGGCATTTTATAAAATTTACTTTCAATAAAGGTCACTTAAAATTCCTTAAGCCTTGGCTATTACACTCGCTGTCTTTCTCACTTTAACAGTGTAGCATCCGTATGATTATCCGTATTATGTAGATTAACTAGACAAAGTGCGGAAATCGTCTACTTTAAAAAAAAACGCACTTTAACGGATCATACCCGTCAATTAACGTATTCCGTACTACTTTAGGGGTAACATACATGGCTACATGCCTTTGTATATCATATATAATGAAAAAATTTAGATGTTATTAGTTAACAAAAGAAGCTCGACGCTATTATTAAAAACTTCTTTCTTGAAAGAAGACGACAAAACGTACTTGACCACAGCGTAAAACTATAACGTTTCTATTCTTATATCGCTGGAATAAAGGCCTTTTCACAACCTCAAGCAATTACGCGTTGAGTGAGAGCCTTCAGATACAAACATCGATAGAAACACAACAACTCCAAGAGGTTTATTTACTGCGGTTGACTATAAAGTGAAGTCGATCTGAGAGTTTAGGCTGCTTCAAGCAAACATTGAACTACTCGTACTTCTCTATTGGTATTAATATGTCTTTATTTACTTTACATTGAACAACTTCTTAATGTTTTTTTATTATAATTAAAAAAGATCTGGGGGTTACTCCCGACGCGATCGAGAATATCGAGATCAAGATGGAATAGAATAAACTTTAAAAAGTTACTTTGGAAACCATGAAAACCTTTTTCAATGTACTAATAATAGATTTTTAACGGTTATTTGATCTGATGTGAACTCGATCCCGTCAATTCCCATCGGGCGGCTGCTTGAAAAGCATCACTAAAGACTGGTTTACATTATCTTCGTCTTTAATAGAGTGCTTTAGTAGCGTGCGAGTAGATTCGAATGCGAGTGCTTTAGTAGTTTTTGTGCCTTTCCAGTGAGCGTTTACATGCTTCCAGTACAGTGTCATTTGACTAAAGCACTCTACTAAATACGCTACTAAAATGTCGGTTTACATGCTTCCAGTGCGAGGAAAGTGTTGCGCTGGGGGTGAGCGGGCGGCGCGGGCGCGCGGGGGGTGCTACTGGAAAGCGATGATTCCAGTTGAAAGGCTACTAGAACGTTACTCTCTTCAGTGATAAGACGACCGTTTACATGTTTCAACAAAAGCACTCTCCTAAAGCACTCTACTAAAGACTAGGATAATGTAAACTAGCCATAAGATTAAGAAAAAAATATCCCATCCTCGTGGATGACCTCCGTGGCCAAGTAACTCATACAGTGCTTGTAGCGTCGCCATCTCTGAGATCCTGAGTCCGATCCCCGGCTCGGTAAATTTAGAAAACATTATTCCAAAAAACTATCTCGAATAGGATTTAAGACCTATGCTTAAATTCTATTGCCTAGATATTTATGTTAAGGTGGTACCCTGAGCGAAAGTGGCGCCGCGGTGAATTATATTTAATATTATAATTCTAATACACAATTTTAAAAATGAATATCGTGAAGATTTTAGGGCCCACAGTCTAGTGTTTTCAGACGGTATCGTTACATTCCCTCGTAGTCACTGCTAGAAGTCGATAGCAAAACTGCTAAAAGTGGCCGTTTTTGACACATTTGCTATCTACTTCTACGAATGACTACGAAGGCATGTAGTGACTTCTAAAAATACTAGACCATGGGCCCTAAAATCTCCACGATAAACATTATTAAAATCTTTTTCTATTAATAACTTATTAAATAAAAACTTCTGAGGGCGCCACTTTCGGTCATACAACCGCCTTAAAAGACGAGTTAGAACAACAGTGTCTAGTGTAGTAAGTAACCCAGCAAAAGAATTCTTCATGGCCGCTAGCAGATTTTCATGGACTATTTCAATAAACTATTCGTAGGAGGCTTAAGTATTTTAATTTAGTAACTAACTGATATTGTTTAAGGCGGTTGTAGGACCGAAAGTGGCGCCCTCAGAGGTTTTTATTTAATAAGTTATTAAAAGAAAAAGATTTTAATAATGTTTATTGTGGAGATTTTAGGGCCCATAGTCTAGTATTTTTAGAAGGTATCTTGCACTACATGCCCTTGTAGTCATTCCTAGATGTAGATAGCAAATGTGTCAAAAACGGCCACTTTTAGCAGTTTTGCTATCTACTTCTAGCAGTGACTACGAGGGAATGTAATGATACCATCTAAAACTGTGGGCCCTAAAATCTCCATGATAAACATTTTTAAATTTGTTTATTAGATTTATAATATTAAATATAATTCACCGCGGCGCCACTTTCGCTCAGGGTACCACCTTAAATAATAAGGTCTAGTAGAGTAGTACTAATTTACTCGTGGTGGGTTATTGAAATCGGCTTTTAATAACAAAACAAACGCGACTCTTTCGCATCTTACAAATTCCGCGCCAAAAATAGAAATTAAATTAAAACCGACAAGAAAACCGGTTAAACCAAAAGTAATATTACAAACTTCTCGATTATAAATTTCAAGAAAGCTTATTGGATGTTTCACAAATAAGCGGGATTTCAATCATCCACTTCGCAAGCTCGTAGGAAATAACTACGCCAATCGCTGAACCGTTTCTGTATTTAACAACCCCAATCAGAGGAAAATTATCAAACTTTTGGGGTCCACAACTGCTGTGGAAGTTTGGGAACGATGGAAAATAGTTTTTCCGCCATACCGAGATCAACTCTGGGCGACAATTGAAAGATAATAGGGAAACATTCCGTGATGTTTTTCTTGTTTGTAGTTTTATAAAAACTAGGATCACCTTGATTGTTTGTTATTGAGTTTAGTTGTTCATCTCACGAAGCCCGTTCGACTATGAATGTTGTTAGGTTGTTGTTAGGCACACTCACTTTGTTTTAGTGTGCGTCAGCACACTCTCGTAATAATGTACAAGTGCACGCATAACGGACTGACGGCCGTACTCAGAGACGACAATTATGTTTAATGCTTCATTAAAATTGGTGCTATCTCTTTCTTTTCCATAGTGATAGTATAAGACGACAATATATTTAATGAAGTATTAAACTTAATTGACGTCTCTGAGTACGGTGACATAGAAGAACTATAAAAGTAATTTGACAATAGAGGTCTGTCTGTATAATGTGAACTTAGAATAGTAACACCTAGAACGATAGTTCTCTACAAAGCGCACTGTCAAAAGTGAGGCAACTAAAACAGCCAAAATAGCCCCGTTTTCAGATTTTTTTTCTCCATTATTAACTAATCATACCGAATAAGTACAAAACAGTTTCAATTTTCCTACATTTATTAGATTAGTTACTACCTATACCGGGTGTAACAAGACACTCAACGAAGCCGAGGTCTACGTATTCTGTCCATCATCGGGACCATTTCTGATCAAAATAATTGCTGGAGACGATTTTAATTTTTGGTGTTAAAAATCATTGCATACAAATTACCACGCAATGTAACGCGTACAAAAGACCGCGCCTGCGAGTGAATGCTACACAGCTGCGTGCGGCAGAGGTGAAAGGCAACGTTTATGTGCGTGCTCATGAAATACATTGAGTGATGATGTTTTGAGGCCATTGTTTGTTACGAAATACACAAAATTTTGATAATGTTGCACCTAGCTATTGAATGCAACGTTACATATTGATTGGAATGTTACAAAGTTTCACAGTGTTTGCAACTTTTACTTCACCGAATTTGTCACCGTACAGACAATGATTATTTTTAGTATCATAAATAAACTTATTCGGTAAGTAGCATCACCGGATATAGCTCTTAGTGTCCGGTAACGGCAACCGGATATTATTCATCATCAAAGAACTGTTGTAAGAAAGAGACGCCGATAATTAACACCAGCTCTTTCGCACGTATGCTTCAATATTTGTAAAGAAAAATCGTTATTATCTGCTTAATTATCGCTAATAAATAAAACTAATTGTTTACTAATTCAAAATGCTCTAGTCTAGACATGAATGATATATTTTTAACAACATCACAAACATTGCTATAAATCCAAAGTAAGTAGAAACGCACCTGTGTTTTGAAAATCAGAGACAAAACGGTGAAACTACAAACTTCATAATAAAATTATAATGGGGAATGTCCGAAAACAGTCAAGAATATTTTTTATAGGTATGAATAAGCTCCCTTAGTAATAATAAAAGGTTTCAGAATTTTCGGTTGTGTGAAAAAATAAAAATAAAAAAAGTCTCTTCGACTTCACAATTAATGTACAAAAGTAAGAGCAGAATGGAAATTATACCTTTGCCACCACCTGTCACAACCACAACATGGTATTAAAAAAAAGTTTCAACTTATGTCTAATGGAGATATTTGAATCGCTATAAATTTCTAATAATGTCAATTACGATTGTTACTTCTTAATTTGATTATTACAAATTAACTTCGAAACATCATTAGCAATTTAGGACTTGTACCTACTATTAGTTATTCTGTGATTTAGGTCCTAGCTAGCTATCATTTTTGGCAAAAGTATACCTTAATAAACCATCATAATCTTCAAAAAGGGTTTCACATGACCTGAGTGACCTTTGTATCGTTAAAAATATATCCAGCCTTTATCTAAAAAGGCTATGATGGCTTAACTTCGATAAACCGTTGATCCCATAATTGTTTAATGTTATTAAGAAGATATAAATAGCTCATAAAACGTAGACAATGGCCTCAGAAATCTGATAGATCTAGTATAAAAGGTATAACTGAAGATAAAGTACGTAATGAAAACAGTTAACTATTTATTAAATTATTTATATATTTAAATTCAGGCCAGTTGAAATGGAAGGACACTAAGTAAATATTGATAATAACATTTTTTTCTGAAATGAAATATTCGTTTATTTTAATAAAATAAGTTAGACTAAATTCAAAGATTTTTGATAAATCGTTTGTCTAAGCCGGAAATCGAATAGGTTGAAATCCAAAAAAATAACATCCTGTTCCTTTACGATACCAATCAATGATACGAGTCAATTTCTTCTAAGTAACTTACTCTTCTTATAGAAACAGCATCTCAAGTATGATCTCAAGATAGCTCTCAACGTTGAGAACAGTTTATAAGTATCTTAAACTAATGGCAGATCCGATAAAGAAAAAAAAAATTTTTTTTATTCTTTTATAATTAGAATTTTATGTTTTTTTTTTATATACATTAAATGTATTTTATTTAAATCACAGAAATTGTTTTATTATACTTGTTTAATCTTCTTATTGTTTTTCAAAAATAATTAAATGCAGTTTTACTTTTTTTTTTAAATAAAGGGGAAATGTTTCCTTGCAGTAAAATTTGCCATCAACAATTTTTAGGGTAAGTATACGTAAGCTTACAAAGTTCCCTCCGTCTTTTTTCCACGCATATAATAGGTTCAATTTGTAACTTTACATGATATTTTTTTATTGACCGAAAGAGCGTGAAGCGCGGGCGAAGCGTTTCCGTATCAGCTTGGGCAAAAATGCTTTCGTATGTATGTAGGTTCGTAGTACCTATACTACGAACAATCATTGTTCGTATAGTAATACCTATCAATATCGTATCGTGTCGATAATCCGAAACATTTCATTCTAAGTAAAATCCTACTTATATTATAAATGCAAAGTTTGTGTGTGTGTGTTTTAGTTACCTTTTCGTACCTAAACAACATTTGGATGAAATTTGGTTCACAGATTAGAACCTAGAATAACTTAAAAGCTACTTTTTTCCGGGTCAAAGGTTTCTAAGGCTCCACGCGGAGGCAGTCCCAGGCAGTCGCTAGTTAAAAATAAAATCAGTCTAATGATTAAAGCTCTTCATTTACAAAAAGGATAAAGATAAGGATTGCTTCCGTCAAAAGAAACCTTTGATCATTTTATTATTTATCTTCCGTTGTACTTTAGATCCGAATTCACAGCTTAAATCCTTTAAAAATTAATCTCAGATTAAAATGAAAGGATGCAATAATGGCCTGTTAATCCTTCTGTAATTTTAAACATTATGAATGAACTGGGTTCGAACGTTTCGAGCCTTTTCAAATTAACCAGGCTGGAATCTCCATTCCTTTGAGTTTTCGTCGGATTACAAGGGATTTGTGTTGTCGATCAGTTTTCAGTTCATATTCAGTAAACTGCATGAAATAAAACTCTTTTACAACTTGCGCGGTTTTAATAATAGTAATTTTCAACACACTTGCTCGTAAAGTGAGCCCTAATACATCGCTTTTAGGGCCATAAACCGAGCTATAACAAACGCGTGCAATAATATATAAAAAACTAGTACGTAATAGAATTAACCCTAAAAAGTTAAATTGGTACCTTACTGCAAGATCTATGCGAGTAAACAGAGCATTCCCAATTTAGCCGGGTAATACAGTTATTTTTTTAGTAACAACAAAGAGGTTTTGTGCTGCTGAAAATTCTTATACATTTTTAGAATAAATAAATGTGTAAGTCCTTAATTAAGTCAAACAAATATTTATTATTCATAATTCACAATATTTTGTTATAAAATATTAAAATACTTGCATTTTATCACTTAAAATTATAATTTTGAAGTAGGTTGTATGCTCACTCACCCGTTTGTTCGCAAAACATTCTTGCGTGGGCGTGTAAAAAAAAACAAAAAAAAACCTGCGCGCCTTTTCCCATATCATATTTTGTTTTAGACCACAGAGCAAGCCATTCATTAAGAAGAAGACCTTGGAGTAAAGCCAAAGTAACATTTGCAAATTTTTGTAATCGCTTCGCTTCGAAACATGTATGGATTTGACGTTTTAAAATTCGATTGTTAACGAAACCTTATGTCAATCCCATACATGTTTCGAAAGCGAAGCGATAACGAAGATTTTCCAATGTTACTTTGGCTAGGCCCTCTTGACTCTGAATTTGACTTTGACTTTAACTTTTCTCCCCCTCCTCGTAATTTTATCATCCGAACAAGTGTTAATTGTTGTACATGTTATTGTTGTTGTTGTACATTGTTGTTAATGTCATAGTAATATGGGAATTCAAAAAAGGAAGTGTATTATATAAGTATTGGGATATTTTTCCGGACACTAAAACACTAACGGGTATTTCACAATACCCGTAGAGCGAATATCACTATCGAAAAAAAGCGGGTTCAAGACATTTCTATAAAGAAATGTATGGATTTGTACAGACTATCTACCGCCGAAAAGCTAAATGAAAAGACGTTTGCTCTATAAAGTCATCATCATCATCGTATCAGCCGCACGACACCCACTGCTGGGTATAGGCCTCCCCTAAGGATCTCCACGACGATCGGTCCTGCGCTGCCCGCATCCAGCGGCTTCCCGCGACCTTCACCAGATCGTCGCTCTATAAAGTACTTTTACGATTTTTTTTCTGGATACATATTTGTGCTATGGTCACAGTACATTTTTTTTAATCTGCCATTAAACGAAAGGGCGGAAACTTTAAAAAGTTGTAGTGTTCTTAAAAATCAAATATTAACAAAAATCTTCAGATCTCACTCAGTTCAACACATTTTTTTCTCTACAGTTCACATTCAAACAGTGCTTACACCAAAAATCCAAGCAAAAGTGTTCAGGAAATAATAACGTAAATAATGCTTCACAAAGTAGATTATTATCACAAATAAGAAGTTAACTTTCCGCCATTTGCAACGTTATCACCGTGTTTATATTTACAAAAAAATGTTTCCAACTGCTCGAAGCTGTCGTTATATTGACAAAGGTATCGAAATGGGATGCGGTGACAGCAATAATAATAATAGAAACTGGAATAGGGGTTTCATCCCTTGAAGGGAAGGCAAGACGTCATTTAGGGTTGCCAAGTCAAACCACTGTGACTTTTCACGATCAAATATTTTTATAAGTTCGCATTATAATATAAATTACTTTTTTACCATATCAAGACAATTGAAGGGCACACGGAAAAAAGGGGCTAATTGACATTTTTGATCAATTTGAACGAACAATTTGCATTCGATAGCATTTGAACGGATCTTTCAAATGACATATTCAAAACAAACTAAAAGGGGCCCCCATTTCTCGATAAATCGTCTTAGTAAAAATAAAGTAGGTAAGTAATAAAATCTTTAATTAGCAATTTTCTTATATTTTGCAAATTTTTAAATTCATCCTAACAATTAAATTCGATGGCATTGACATACTCAAAACAAACTAGGGTCCATTATATATTCAAAACAAACTAAAAGAGGCCCATATCTCGTTAAATCGCCTTAGTAAAAATAAACCTAGTATTTAAGATTTATATAACACACTATGACAACGCAAATGTCACGCTCTATGTTATTATTATAATACAAAATCCCTCGCCGCGTCTGTCAGTCTGTCTATTCGCGATAAACTCAATAACTAAGTGAACGGATTTTCATGCAGTTTTCACTAAATGATAAAGTGATTCCTGAGGAATGTTTAGCTGTGTATAATAAGTTGAGGTTTTTTATAAATTGGTAGAAATATGACGATAATTGTTAAAGAGGTCGGCAAAAAATAAGCTTGTGGTAAGTAAATAGGTAAAAATGAAAAATCTACTTTTTTGATCTTATAAATAATTCGTATAATTTTCTCGGAATACTAACGTTATTCCTCTTTTTTCGTTTTAGTTTTCGTGGAACTGTCGGGCGCAGAATGAGATTCCGAAACTTTCTCATGTAACTGATAATTTAAATCGAAATTTTAAATATTTTTCAAATTAAAAATTCTGAAAAAGGGCTGCGAATATATTACTAATCTAATTACGCTTGTACCTGACAGTGTAAAGCGTAACAAGTACTGTTTTATCGAGGGTTAAAATGTTTAAATGTGTGTGTGTAAATAAAGTTAAAATAAATTAAAATCTCGCGACATTTTATAAAAAAAAAACAACGTGAGCGGTGGCGAGCTTAAGGCGGATGTATGACCGAAAGTAGCGCGTGAATTTTATTTAATTAATATTGTAATTCTAATAAACACAATTTTTAAATTGCTAGAAGGGGCCGTTTTTGACACATTTGCTATCTACTTCTACGAATGACTACGAGAGAATATAGTGATACCTACCTTCTAAAAATAATAGACCAGCATGGCCCTAAAAAATCCACGTAAGGTTTTATTAAAATCGTTTTTTATTAACAACTTCACTACATATTATAAAACAAAGTCCCAAAGAGCGAATCTTGAGCGAAGATAAAATATGACACCACTATTTCCTCCGGTTAATATACCAAGTTAACGGGTATTATATGAAAACTTTGGACAACCTTATGAAAAGAGCGTATCCCCTCTTCATAGAATAATCTCTTTTAAACATGTTTATTTTAGGCATGTTGACCCTAGATAAAAAAGGAACTAGGAAATATAAGTACTTAGGGTGACTTGCACCATAAATTAAATATTGTTTAAGTAACACTTGAACACAATTTCGTTATGAATTTTGTAACAAATTCGTACATTGATGGTGCAAGTTGCCAATAGTGATTGGGAGAAGTGATTTAGTCTTAACAGGGGTAATGTGATAGTCCATAAGTAATCGGAAAAATCACGTCCTCAAGTTATTTACCCCGGCCTAAATTTAACAGTTAATAATTAATTAGTCTATTAAACGTCGCGACGATTTCTCGATTTTACTTATAAGTTTTGTCACTTGTTAATGGAAGGGCAACTAATATTGTAATTTGGATAAAATATAAGCGCATTTCTTAACTTTTAAACACCAATAAAACTAGTTGGCAAAAAAATTACTTAGTATTTTATTATTTCATCAATATCAGCACAGTTGATACCAGTTAAAACGCAGAGCTATAGTTTTCGATAAAGATTATTGCTGTTTGCTCAACTCGTTGAATTAAGTATATTTTTGCTAACAAATATCGAAGTAACAAATACTTAAAATTGAAATGTTATTGATTCTGATTTTCTTGGTATAATTTATTAGAATATTATACCAAAGAAACTCAATGTTCAATGTTAGTATTTACCTATGAGAATTATATTAGTACCTATAGGAAAGTGAAAAGAAATACGTTTTTCGTTACGTTTAGTTTCATTGGTAGAATAGGAGGAGTCCCATAGGAGGATTAAAACGCCTACAAAATACCTTCGTGCACCAGTACCCTTAGCACGAACAGCTATCGAGAAAAATAACTCGCGTAAAATCATTCGATAGTGCAATTTTGTACTGAAAATTTGGACAGCGCCATCTATCGCCGATAAGCAAAATTAAATTTTCCATAGAGAATTGTCTATCGAGTAATTTTACGCACGTTTTTTTTCTCGATAGCTGTTCGTGCTAAGGGTACTGAACTGAGTGAGAGCCCATTTTTTAAATCATTGCGAATCAAATTGAGAATTATAAGGGATCCAGTATGTAAACAATTCTAAAAACTTGAAGCAAAGTTTAAAAAAATTGTAAAACGTGAATTAAAGCCTTTATAGCCGAATATATTGGGCGCTCAATCCAGACGGTTGCAATAACAGGCATCTCAGAAAGTAACATCAGTCTCTGTGTTATGAATTTTCATTTTAAAATCAAGTTAGGAATGTCTAACATCGTTTCAGAAATTTTCAACTCGCTAGAACAGATATGACGGTATTACCTACGCATTTGTTTGAAGTAATAACCTTTGAACATTATGTCGTAATTTTGCTCACTTTATAATAATAAAGGTTAACAATTAAGGTTGGTTTGGGACGTCCTTCGCAGAAATGGTTTGCACTTGACAGGCCTTAAGAAATAGTTAATCTTCTAAGGCGATCTCAAGTATTCGGAAAGCTCTTCGGAAGCTATATCAGAAGCTATTATTTATATTTGTATGATATGATCTTACTTATAATAAGTATTTACTTACTCCATTTAAATAAGATGAATATTTTTCTATTTATTTTGTAAAGATATTTAAATTAAAAGTCTATCTAAAATAAAAAATATTTAAACATTATGAAAGGATAAAATATACATAAGTATAATAGACACTATACCATTATAATAGAAGCCAAACTTATCAATTTAAGTTAACCCAAAAAGCTAAAAGATATGTAGGTTGATTAAGGTGATGTTTTTTTATACCATCCGGGCCGCAACTGTCACCCACTTCGAAAATCCTTTTTTAAGTAGTGCTCGCCTCATTATAAAAAAAAACAATCCTTGTTCGTAAAACTTAGTCAGTTTCTACATTAAAAAAAAATAAGCTTAGCTATTTGAGTACTTGGGGGGCTTTACTCTAAGCTCTTATAGCAAAATCAAAGTGATGTGATAGAGACAGAGCTATACACATCGCGTATAGCGCTATCTCAATCGCTTCATTCCTTTTGACAGTCATTGTAGGGGGGCTAGTCAGCAAAAAAATTCTTAAGTCAAAACTCAAACTAGCAAAGTTTGATATCAAGAATTACAAGTAACTTTGATTACAGTACGAACCACGAAAGATGACCACAAATGGTGCACAGATATATAATATTTAATATATTTAAATGATTATAATAATATCATTTTGAAAAAAGAAATATATGTAGCTTACTTCCGCAAACAAAATATGCAAGATGCACCGCCCGCCCGCTCGCAAAAATATGCACATGCACACCACAAAATATAAGTGCACAATACCTGCATTTAGCAAGACAGCAACATACCTTGCACCGTCACCAATTAGGCTACTCTACACGTGTTTTGTGCCAAGTGACGCCTGATTTAATCAAATATTATTTTGTCTAAGTTATGATGCGAAACGAATTATACTTACTGGGGAAGTCTCGGCTTATTTTTTTTTCAAAAAAAATATTTGAGAAATAAATAAAGTTTTTTTTAATTATATTTACAACACTAGTTTTGGTACATTTGTAAAGTTTTAATAATACCCGTGTAAATGCGCTATTCAGTTGCTATACTAAATAGCTTTGCTTTAGTTTGCAGCTGAATAATTGGAGAGAAAGTTGTGAAATTATTTATTCATTTATTCTGTCCCAAACTAAGAACATTTTAGACAGCCATTGGAAAATAGATAAACATTGTTAACTATAATAAATAGACAAAGTTCACCAGGTGGTCCTATTGGTCTGACTTTCTACTGTGAAATTCAGTCGTTCTTGTTCAAATATCACTATGTAGGGGGTATGTATGTATGTATGTATGTATGTATGTAAGTATGCACCTTTTATTTGCAACATACTACATAGATACCTACATAAAACAAGTAGAAATACCATAGAAATAATTTTGGATCAGCAGCTGTAAAAAAAACAAAAAAGGCAATAATAGGTATACCTATATTTGACAAAAAAAACAATGCATGACAAACAGCTGTCGACACAGCGTACGGCCATCTCGGAAAATAAAAATACACGCTGAAATTTTTATCATTATTTTGGTTCCCGCAGTGGGGTGGTTCCACTGATGATTACAAGCAACTTTTACTATTCGGCCAACCCTCTTAGCGCGAAAAAAAAAAACTGCTGTTCCATACATTAAGGTCGAGTAGGTTTTATCGCGATATGAGAGTTGGCCCCATAGTAAAAGTTGCTTGAAATCATGAGTGGAACCACCCCACTGCGGGAACCAAATGATTTAAATTTCACGCTGTATAAATCAAGGTTTTCTGTTTGGACACTTGGAACATTTATGTTTTTGTTGAGTTAAATTTAAATCGTTTTATTATATTAGTTTTGTTATTTGTTTTTTCAATGATTTTATTAATTATTAGTCCTAATATTATTAGAATTTTATTAGGCTAATTATAACAGAAGACAATATCCAAGTTACTTCCAAAAATTAAAATATCAAAAAACGGAATTTCTAAAATAATGATATTAAATATGTAAACTTCAGTAGACCATGTCTTTGAGGTGTTCTGCTTAGTTGGTATTTTGCGTATATGGCGAATTGCGTAAATATGGTATTTTGCGTATGTGGTATTATGTCTCTAAAGGGTCTTGTGACAAGGACCTATAAGCACTGCAGCTTGGACCGACACAAGAGGATCGACTTACTCACTATATCGGACAGCATTTCTGGCCAGTATGACCAGATCTTGTCCGAGTGAAATCGCCAATTTTGCGATACCAAGTATAGCCTAAAGTTGCCTAACTTTTTTCTTGGCAAAGTAGCCTAAAGTCGCTCATCATTTTGCCATGTAGCCCAAAAAACACTAGATTTTATGCCTACCATTATTTTATGCTATGTATGAAAGGAAAATAAAATAGTTTCGATTAATCTTAGTTTGTTGCGTTTATTTATTTTATTTATTTATTTTTATTTATTAAGGAAACAAACGGTCATACATAATACAATTATTAAGCAATTTTAAATGGATCCAAAAAAAGACCTATAGTTCCATTAAAGTATACAGAAAAAGTTGTTAGTAACAAAACTTTTTGAAATCTAAAAGTCATTCAAAGCAAACAAAAAAAAATTGAGGTACTTATTACCATCATTGTTTAAAGTCAATTCGATTTATTTCTCATCAAAACATAACTCTTATTAAACCAACATCAAATAAGTAGGTATGTACTTACCTACTTATAAAAAATAAAAATGTTGTAATAACCTTTTCTTAACATCTTTATTCGACTTATAAAGATACTCGAAAATACTTTAAGGGGAACAATTCCCTAATTTAGAGGACAAACAACAATTTTCCTTGAGGAATTTTCAAAGAAGTAAGGTAATATTTACCATCCATTAGGTTTTAGCAAATTTCATTTTTTCCTCGGCCATGTAGGTAGGTCTATTGAAATTTTGCGAGTATTTTTTTTATAGCGACGTATGAACTTGCTTTGCGGAAAAATCATGTAATCAGCACAATTTTTGTTAGAAGATTATGAATTATAGATCTAGGTTCATCGAGCCATAAATACAATAAGGATGGGCAGAGTAAAACTGCATTTGAAATATAATACCCTATACCTACAACATTATCTTTTAGAATATTATGGGATTAGGACTGATCACCGACAATCAGTTCACCGAATGCCATTTGCCAACCGCCATATCACCGAAGATTCATTTCACCGACAGGTTATTTTACCGACGTGTCATTTCACCGACAAGCCATTTGACTGAAACTCATTTCACCGATTTTATCGAAAGGGAAATAAAATCACGCATGTAAGTAAATCAACAATTTTTATTTCAGTTATTATTTGTCAAACCAAATCATAATAATATGTCATTATTATTAATCAATAAGAATCAGGTAGGTACGCTACACTTATTAGACTAAATAAATCTTTATTTTGCTAAATAGGTAATTTGCTTAAATATTAATATTATTAGCAACTGCCGACAAAAAATCAATAAGACCCATACTATCTCGTTTTCTCAAAGTTGTTGAAAGAGAGTTTTCTAATTTTCTACCTTTCTTTTTTGGCGTTACTTCTCCGACAAACGCCCTTGCTTTTACAATTATATGTTCAGTAGATATTTGTTATTTTATCAATTCACATATTGTCGCGTACAGCCCAAGTTTGCGATGTCGAAGCAGGCTGTTCCATCTACGGTGCCACGCTTCTATGTTATTCTGGTGTCGGTGAAATGAGTTTCAGTCAAATATGGCTTGTCGGTGAAATTACCCGTCGGTAAAATAGCCTGTTGGTAAATTGAATCTTCGTTGATATGGCGGTTGGCAAATGGCATTCGGTGAACTGATTGTCGGTGATCAGTCCTAATCCCGAATATTATACACCAAAAAATCCATAAGTATATTTACCTACCAAATTAAAACCACTTACTTTATCTACCTACTAAAAACACAAACACACACATCTCACCCTTCCCATAATTTATACGTCCTGGCCAGCGTAAAGCATATGGCCAACTCCATTTCCGTCTGGCTGAGTGATCGATCAAAGCAAAGAATCGCTCTCATACGAGATTACTCTAACTAAAACGTGACTTATTCGGAAACTGATAGAAAAGTTTTTATGACAATGTTAATTATAGGAACTGTGTGCAAATGATTTCGCGTTCGGGATTATAATACGTTTGGTAAACGATTTTTACAGTGACGGGACTATTAGTGATTCTGATTCTCATTCTTGAACAGAAAGCACGTTTAAAATGGCAAAGGCCGGACTTGCGGTAGCAGGAATACAAACTTGCTAGTGATTATCAAATTATCGTAAATGTTCACAATACATATCGATGTTTTGAAAATATTATTGAAGTGGAACTTTTTTGATCGAGTCTGTATATTTTTTGTATTTTCCAAAGGAGGATGTATTTAAAAAAAAATACATTGCACTTCACTCACTTTGACTTTGCTATCTTTGCATCAAGAAAACTGCAGTGGATTTTATTATTTCTACATTTCACGATTTTTACTTTTCATAATATAATATGTAGGTAGGTAATTTCCACTATTTCCGACAGTAAGTCTATATATACATATATATATATTCACGATACTTAATTATATTTTTTATCGATACATTACACAAACAGATAATAAAGTTGTCCACGCACTATTAAACGTCATTTTATTCGTGCTACCGCAAGTCCGGTGTCTGAAATGAGACTTCGCGATCCGCATTACTATCCGTGTTGTAGGAAAACTTATGACCCAAGCAATTACGTTTTGAATTTACCTAACTGTGGAGTTTTAACGGTACTTTAAATGTATAATAAACATTTTATATACCTACAGTAGGTATAGGTCAATCAATAGGCTAGTTGACAAAATTTCAATAACTGCTTAATATTTTAGCTTATTAGGCATTTTATCGAAAAAAAAGGTTTATTTATTTTTAATCGAGCGTTTACATTATAAATTTCGCGTTTTAAAAAACCAATTTTAATTTGGTTCCAAAACGCACAAGACTGTCATGGCGTCTTGAATGACGTCACGCCGTGCGAAACAAACCAAAGAGCGATCGTGTCTTCGTACGTTATAGCTAGTTTTTATCGTTTAAAAATGAATTTCTCATATTATAAGTACTGTATAGTGCCCCAGTGTGATAGCACGACTATAAAAACGCCAAACCAGTTATTTATATATGTTCCAAACAATGGAGAAATACGGAAAAAGTGGCTAAAACTTGCGTTCGGTTGTGGTTAGGTTGCACTCGGAGTGTAGGTTTGGAACGCGCCTCCGGTAGTGATACTCGAAACGTCAAAGACAAGATTGGAGTTTCACACGGCGTGACGTAACGCTTTCTGATTGGTGTTCACTGTCACGTGACTAAAGGTTTCATTTTACGAAATTTATTTTTTAAAAATATTATTAATCTTTAACGCTTTTAATAATTAAAATTGTTTGTTATTTTCTCCATAATATAATTAATCATTATAAACCCCTATCCATTATATTTATTCTTAATGGAAACAAGCCTATTCTATAGAAAACCAGTGCGTTCAATTTGAATTGAGAAGAAGCCGGATATCAAATCTTGATATCCGATATTTTGTCTGGCTTGACGGGTTAAAAACTCGCACGAAGGTATTTTAAAGAAAAACCATTTAGTGTAGAGCATTTTGCATTTGAGTAAGTATAAAATTTCATTTTCATTTTTTTACCGGTGATGATATTTTATCTACCGGTGGCTGCGTAACAACATTAGATTACTATGCACATTTAGCTATCGATGCCAGACTTTTATGACACGAGAGATGGGTCCTAAAAGAAATTGAGCTGACGTGACGAAGCGGTTTTCAAAGGAAACTGTACACCAATAGTTTTCATTGATTTCGTTTTAGCAAGCCCTATACTTTTTCCTTTTGTACAGTCACGTCTAAAAATATGTATACAGTTTAAAACTTTGTCACTTTGTTGTAGTTGTCATTTGCCATTGATTCCTATTCAAAACTCCCACTCAGAACTTTGTCACATTCCATAGTGACAAAGTTCTGAACTGTATGTATACTATACATAGTACATAGTATTTATGGACGTAACTCTGTACCTACTACCAAATGCGCGTAGTCAGTCAAATGTGAATGGCTGGTTGTGAAGTGATAAACTACGTAATATGTCTTCGTAGCTTTTTCTTTAAAAAATATATAATAGTGTCTCTCGTATCGTATAAACGTCTACCTATGTAATAATGATATGAAACAGCTAACTATTTTGTTGCAGTTTCAAGTTTATGATGTGTTAGTAATTTGATAATGCATCAATAGTAATCTTTTGAGAACAGAAACTGATTCAGTGATTTCTAAATCCGGATTACTGAACAGTGAAATTATTCTGAAATTTTCCTTTCTGTTACAGTATTTTGTGATTGTTAATGCATAATTTTGTAGCATAAAGAAAAATTTACAGTGTCGCTTAAATTGCGTCTTCCAAAGTGATGTCTTGCGATTTGAAAAAGCTTAAGTATTATGTGACTAAGCTTTGAATAAAGATTTTTTTCATAAAATTTTCATTCATTTTCATTCATTTTCATTCATTTTATTTTCATTCATTTTCATTAATTTTCATTAATTTTTATTAATTTTCATTCATTTTCATTCATTTTCATTCATTTTCATTCATTTTCATTCATTTTCATTCATTTCCATTCATTTTCATTCACTTTCATTAATTTTCATCCATTATCGTTAGAAAAAAACTGTGCTTAGCATTTTTTTTGTACATCATGGGTACCTACTAGATACGTATTATGGTCTGTCTGTGGTACTAGACTAAAAGTTCCAACTTTACGTTTTAAAAAGAGCTGTTTTACAGATTTCCGTTGCACACCTAGTGATTGATACTCATCCGAGGAGTCTCGGATTCCAAACGAACTGCCGCCGATGCCGCGATTTGCAAAGGGGCCTTTGTGCACGCCCTGTTAGTTTTTATCGGGTTTCGCTATGCAAATTAGAGTAGATGCTATCCTGTTTGTAGGCAGTTTTTGCTGCGTAGGGAAGTTATACGTAGTACGTATCTATACTGCAAGAAGATTTTTGTTTACTCTTTGGCAAGGTGATAGTAAACAAAAATCTTCATCTGCGTTACACATCAGCGTATCCCGATTCTGTGAGGATAGTAAAGCATGAAATGTGTATATGTATAGATTTTGTATATATGAAGATTATTTTAGAATGTTTTTTGTTCATTCCTTTAAAAAAACCTCAGGTAAATGCTTATATTATAAAATAAACCCATATCCCAAATTTCAACAGCCTTATACTAGTAGATTTGATTCGTGAGCTAGTCGCTTCGCTAGTCGTCATTTGTCTACATTTACCAGCGAGACAAATGAGTTACCTGACTATACGTTTAATATTACCTACACTATGATTTATTGAGTTAATTATATCAATGCTTACAATACACCAAGCAGGCAACCGTATAATTGTGGCTTCAGGATTAAACAAGCCGCTATTAATTTGTAAAGTGTCTGTGTTTGCTCTAAACCAGTTTCACTAGCAAATTACAATACGAGGAGCATTAACACCGTTACACACTGTTAGTTTCCTGAATTAGAAGGCAATTTCCGAGTCAGGATCGTGACATCGTGCCTTTAATGTAATGAATAATGCAACAGCCATAATTTTGATTTCACTCAATAATGGATGGTTGGGGATTTCAAATTTTGCTAGGAGCGATGTCGACATCAGTTATGAGAAGAAAGTTTAGCTTTCTATGAATTAAATTTTCATTTAGGTAAGTAAGTAAGTAATAAAGATTAATAAAAATAGTAATAAAAACAAATAAAGAAAAATGTGCTAAAATAAAAATAAAACTGATATACTAGTCTGAGCATTAAAATGCTCTAAGTATCTAGATGTGCCATCCATTTTAATTATCAAAGAAGGTAGCAACGAATCCGTTTGGTACACACGATGGCACCTCAAGGTTGAGACAGTTATACCAAAAAAAATAAGACGGTATAAAGGTCAACGTTACGTCTGATGTGCTGTCTGACTTTTAAACTAAGTTAACGCAACAAAATTTATATTAACTGAAGACAATTAAGTAAATAATTCATGCTCAACTTTTCATTCTTCGGCAAGTTTCAAATACCAACGTAATTAATTATTTCACAGCTTTTTCTTATGAACTTGAGGGTTGAATACTTTCAAATATAAAACGATACATTGAGTTTTTAAAAAACAAATCTTCTTAATTTTGTTTTGGCATTGGCACGTCACTCCTATTCTGGCAATACTTTGCCAGTTCAATGTGTTGGATAGGGTTCAATGATATTGTTTTGGTTTGCATTAGAATGCGGGTGCATCAAAGATATTTAAAATTCTAATATCTTTGGGGTGCATCACATTCGGTTGCTTTTTTATATCAAGTCGGTTTACTCGGTAAGTTCTGCTGAGCGAGGTAGTCACCACTACAATAAAAGGCTCAGCTTCATACGACCGAGGATCGCGCCCATTTCAATGATTCCACATAGGTACTCGTATTTTTCAGTTGCGTAGACACTTGTAACACAAAATTACCCCAATATACACTATGAATCAATTTTAAAATAACTAAAATAGCCACCGAACTGAACTCGACAAAATGGCGCCAAAAAAACTCCCTTCAATCAAATCAAAAACAAATCTAAATTCATAGACAAAAGCTTTATTACTTTTTCATTTCATAAAAACCTTTTCCGAGGCTTACCTTTAATATCATGGTCCAGTAGTCCCAATAAAATGCTAAAACCCAACAGAATTATATAATTACGTTTTCTAAATGTTTAACGAATCATACAATTTGATAAGGAGAAATAGATTGAATTCGAAACATTGTTAAGAATAAAACAATTTACCTACTTTATTATTCAATTTCAAAAATAAAACAATTTACTTTATTATTCAATTACAATAATTGTTTTATCTTGAAAAACATATTTTAAAAATGTTTTCAATCTGTTTGTACTATTTCTGAAAAACAGATTCACGCGTAGGTAGGTACAACAGCTCTAAGATAAGGTAAATTAAAAAATATGTCTTTTATGTGAAAATAGGCTAAAAATAAAATACAATTAGGCTATTAAAACAAAACTATATTTTACAATGCTTATAAAATAAATACAGTAGATTGATGGTGATAATAATAATAATTATGTATCATGTAGGTAATGACGATGTGAAAAACGTAAATAATAATAATAAAAAATAGGACTTATTAATGATGTTTTTATTTCTCTTAAGGTGAATATCCCACCGAAAGTGACACCCTCAGAGGTTATTACTTAAGAAGTTGTTAATAAAAAAAGGGTGCATCGTGCGTCCACTAGCGCCGCCAATCAAGAAAAAATCATTACAACGAAATAACTATGTTAAATAAAAATCTGAAAAATATAAAAACTAGTATTGGCCATCAACTATTTGTGTGCGGTACCTAATTCTTAGTTTAAAATGTGTTCGCGTTGTTAAAATCTGGATTAACGCCCAAAGTGGCTACTTTAGGCGTTAATCAAGGTTTTGACTACACAAACACATTTTAACCAGGAAAAAACACATACAAAAATAGTTTATAACTAATACTAGTTTTTATATTTTTTAGAATTCCATTAATAGTAGATTATACAACAAGTGAAAAAAGAGGGAATTTAGTTCGAGGGACTAAGTTGGATCCCGAGAGTAACGAAGGATTCTAGAGTTGAATCCCGAGCGTAGCGAGGGATTCAAAAGTAGAATCCTGAGCGAAGCGAGGGATACAAAGAACCGAGATGAAATTTTTTTTTTTCACGAGTTGTGTACTCTACTTTTTACCATTGACTGCGAGAAAAAAAATAGCAGTAGGTACCTATAGTATTTATAGTTGTCCATCAGCCATTTTTGATGTCCCCACTGTGGGGCACAGGCCTTCCTTATGGGTGGTAAGGAGGACGGGCCATAACCCACCACGCGGGCCCAATGCGGATTGGTGGGTGTTAACGATTGCAAATGCAGCCGGGACCAACGGCTTAACGTGCCTTCTGAAGCACGGAGGAGCTCGAGATAATACATTTTTGGTCACCCATCCCATGACCGACCATTGAGAACGTTGCTTAACTTCCGCAATCGCTGACTGAAGATCGTACCAGACTGATGGAATGGACTGATGCAAGACTGAACAACTAATCTCCCTCAAATATATAAAAAAGAACCCAAATATAAGACACTAAAAAGGACCTAATTGAATTAGGGGGATATTTTTTAGAAAAGAACCCAAAGATAAGACACTAAAAAGAACCTAAATAAAATTGGCGGGATTATTTTTGTGATTTAAATGTAGAACTATATCTTTATCTATGGAATAGCTCCATACTTTCAGCACCTTTTATTTTTTTGTACCTAATCTTACGTATAGTATTGCTTTCTCTGTGGTACCTAATTCATACGATGCGCGCTTGTTCCAAATTCAAAATATTTTTATTCACTCGGTGAATAAAAACGCGTTTTATTCACTGTTATCAATGTATAAGACGCACTTTTTTGAGTGGCGATGGTAAAAATATATTTATTTTGTTGTAATGATTTTTTCTTAAGTGGCGGCGCTAGTGGAGGCTCGGTGTTCCCTTAATGTGTTGCTACTTCTTTATGCTACATTTCAGAATTAAAGAAAGACATTTACAGAATATCCCAGCTTGTAATTTCAGCGGCACAACATTAAGCCAGCCTTGTCCACACAATGCACATATTGTACGACTGTTTTTCATTCTGATTTGAAAATGGTTGGTAGTGTGGTGTGACACATGAGTAATGTTCCACTCCGCTGAATGTGGCGAGCCAGTGCGCCAGGCAAGCGGTGCTAATGAGTGCTATGATAAACTGCATGTGCTTACATTACGGCTCGGAGGACCAGCTTGGAAATACTAGTTTTAATGTCAAAAGGCTAATGGTGTAAATGTAACAGATTTGTATTGTTAACAATGGGTTACGGCGTCTTACTTACATGCACCGTATTGTTTTATGCAAGCCTTCAAATACTCAACAGTATTTTTTATAACAAATTAGCGCTTTGCCACACATAAATACTTTTATATTACCAGTGACTTTTTACCCGACTGCAAAGAAAGGGTTATGTGTTTCGCACGTATCTTGTAAGTATGTTTGTATGTATGTATGTATGTTTGTATGTAATATTCTTTATTACCTCATATCTTTTAAACGGCTGAATGGATTTCTGTAATTAAGATATCGTTAGATTTGTCTAAGCAGCCCAAATGTTCTTAGGTGAGTGGCGTTAAAAAAAAACAACATAGAGGCTGTTATGTTGTGAACCAATTCCGTACCATTATTGGTATCGGTTTCGGTCGGTAAAAGCCCGTATCTAGGGACATATACTGTAAAAACCCGTAATATTATTAAAAACCGATCCATTTTTCTGTCTAGAAAATATAGTACAAATTGTTTTTTGGATTTGAGTATACCTACCTATACAAGTAACAGTAAAAAGTAAGTACTTACGAGTACATTTAGGCCACGTTTAGATAAACGGGAGCAAGCTCACTAGGCTTCCACATTATTGACCAAACCTCCTCGGTAGCATATTTTACCACTTGGGTTAACTCAACCAAATAGTGGAGCAATATTCTGCAAAGTTTATCTGTCTGTAAACTATAAACCTGAACTTTCTTAGTGCTGTGAATCAACTACTCTGATATATTATTAAGTCATTATTCAAACAGAGTAATTAGTGTATTATTCAAACAGAGTAACTACAAATACTGCAGCAACTTAAATATGATACACTTTTTGAAAATGATAATGATTTGTATTTTTTATTTTATTTTATTTATTAAGGCATACCAAATAAGTACAACTCGGTAATTACCTTAATAAAAACATATTAGACAAATAGTCTCTTAAATTAGAAATTGTACCTAAATAAAACAAATACAGGATTTTATAAAAAACAGTTAGTTGACAACGAATTTGAAAAATAATGTTGAATGCAAAACATTCAAAGTACTTACACTAAAGGCTATAATTTTTTTTTTAAACGACATGTACCCATTGCTATTAATATCAATATCTGGGTTAAGGCGGAAAATATCGTTGTATGAATGTAACAAGGTATTCATAGGCGCATATCGCCCATATTTGTTTCTACTGAATTTCAATCGAAAGGAGTCAAAATTATGCAGTCTGGCGAACATGCGCGGCACAATGATACTCAAAAATGAGAGAAGATATATATGGGCATGGATTTTGTACAATAATCATGTAACGGCTGGCTCACTTTTTGTGATTATACGGGTGAATCACACGTGGCACCAACAGTTATATCATAAAGACATTAGCAACCTTGAAGACCTACTTCGGAAATTAAATAACAATTATCGGGCGTTTGCTCCGCTTCTTGACATAATTCAGCAAATGAAATAAATCGAACGACAAACATCGTTCATTTATCCGAATCGAATTTTTCGTAGTAGCCCGCTGTCCCCACTCTCCCACCATACATCAGTCATCGACCATGATTTACAATCGGTTCGTTAAAACGGTACGTTTTCAAACTGTAAAATTTATTTCAGTTCATTACCAATTTCCCCTCCGAGTTAATAAATTCAGCAACCATCCTATTTCGGAAACTTTTCAATTTAATAATTACAGTACTTGATCCAGGCGCTTCGAATCAAACTGTATATTTTGTTATAAACTCTGCTTTTAATTTGATAGAATAATAAATTGGTTCTGTGAAAATCGAGGGAGATTTATGGACAGAATAATCAACACATTTTAGAATAGAATAGAATAGAATTCATTTATTCATAAACATAGGTACATTAATGATGTTAATACTTATACATTAAACAATGTTTATAGTGCTATCTATGTTTCACCATTTTCGGTATATGAAGTATAAAACAGATTACAATTCTATTATTATTAAGAAATTATACAAATTAAATATTAAAAAGCCGGACCAACTGAGTACCTAAGTAAATGATTATTTATAAATTAAAATCCAAAAATTAATTATTGAAATTATTGATTATCATGTCAATATCATTATTAAAATTATCAATATAAAAATCCCTAATGTCATAATAGCATTTGTCAATTAATAGTTTGGTCAACACAGTTTTAAACTTAGTATTGTTCAAGTTTGTCACATTATCCGGTATTATAGGTATGTATTATAAATTAAAACAAGCATACTGTTAATTATTGAAGTGAAGTTATCAAATACGAAAAAGGTAAACAAATTAAACAATCAAAAATTTTGGAGATGTAGGTAATTGTGATATTTAGAAAACGAAGATAACATAATGACATAACTGTTAATTAATGTTATTATCAGTATATATCAGTATCTTCTGCCCTGTTTATTTTCCCATTTTTCCCTCCAAAGATCCATTACAAATTACGATATATTTAGTAGCGTTATATTTCATAGCTAGCACCCAATTAAGTCGTCCCTAATTCTTGTTTATCAAATAAATCGAAATTAGCGGGCGGTTGGGTTATTTTGGCACAACTTATTCCATCAACACCGATAAAATCATTTTACGACCACTACTATACTAGGTATAACCAGTGTTTTATTATACCCGTATTATTGAGCAATAAATATCGAAAGTAAAATCCATGTTTTATGAAAATAAAAGGTTTTGTTATTCTGTCGTGTGTAGACAGCGATAAAGGTTTAGGGTTACACAAACAAAGCTTCGTCATGGGAAATATGATGGCTACGGTGCGCCATTGTGAAACAAATAGCGTATCGGTTTTGTAAAGATTTCTGTTTGTGAAATTATTTTCATCGTCTGGGTACTCAGGGTAAATGTTAAACAACTTATGAAATCGAGATCGGTGAAATAATGTTGAAATTACGAACTAAGAAATGTAAATATAAAATATAAATACCTAAATCTTAATAATTATAGGTAAATGATTATTTGTATAATGGCACTGATGACCTCCGTGGTCGCCGTGACGGGTTTTCTAAGTGTGACTGAAGTCTTGAGTTTGATACCCGGTTGATACCCGGTCGGTCAATGATCGATTAATAAAATTTACTATACTATACTTACATTTTCAGGTCTGAACGTTTGTGGTTTTGTTGTTTCTATTTTCCATAACACAATAATACACGTGCTTTAACTAGTTATTTACTTATTTACACTACGGAGTAGGAATAGAATAGAAACGTTTATTAACAACACACAAAATAAAAGAAAACAATTAAACAAGAAACAATCAAGAAGAAATAAATAAATACATGTTAATTCTACGTTATAAAAACAGAAAGTGTAGTACTAATGGGGCCTGCCTCAGCAAAATTAACTTCTGGGTCATTCTTTCATGTATACAGAATGACCAGAAGCACTAATATTCTGACTGAATAGGAGCATTGTATGTGATTTTGTTAGGTATCGTCGTTTTTTATAGTACTTACGATATAAATTCACTTTAAAAACCGTCCTCTTTTTCTACGATGTTTTCGTAATAGATTTAAAAGATCAAATCTTAAAGTGTATATTGTGAGACCTGAAATGCCCAAAACGGCCAAAAAAAAGTGTCTTTTAGGCCGATTGATGACATTGACATGACAGACAAAATGGCCGAGTTTGCTCACTGTACATTCAAGTTGTAAAATTGTGTTTTTGAGGCTTTGTAATACAAACAATTAGGATGATTGCTTAATTATGGACCTTGTACTTTATCACATCAACTCTATCGCTTGTTCAGTAAGTTGGATTTCCACTACATGTATGCAATATATTTAATGTGACGAAGTACTAAAGTCTTCAGTTGCTTTTTCTGACCGTACCTCGGCAGCTATAAGCGTTAAAACCTTTAATTATGATTAAAAGAAAACTATGTCCCGATTTGTAGAGGTTTTCAGCTATAAAGATTCAAATTAGTCGATTGAAAATTTTGCTATTTTATTGTTGCCTTTTGGTTGGAGCAAAAGTTCAGTTAGCATGACATTTATGTGACTCTGAAAACCGCAAATAAAGGATTTGTGCGGCTATCATAATTGTCACTATGTTGAGCCCCTGTGGTTAACCATTATGGGTATGAGTTAATTGGTCTCGAACGTTCAACCGCAGCTGTTTGGGCATCATATATATTATTGGCATTAGCTCTGCTAAACCATTGGTTTAGAGAAGAATTATAGAATAGAATTTTAACGATAGTGACATAAGCCTTACTGTAAGTCAGCATGTAAACTTTTAATAAATAAAATAAAATAAGCATCCGCTGACTGCCTCGACCTCGACCTCGATATTTACAATTTAGTAAACAAAAATCCAAAAGGTTACGAGTCAATTTTCAAAATTCAAACGTTCACACGTGTCTCAATAAATTCCTCATCTTTTGGTACTATTCCGATCTCGATTCTTTCAAAATCCTCGGAGCTATGGCTTAAAATACGTCTCAGGCGATTTGCATCTGATAACCATTTTCAATGGTAAAAATACGGGTCGAATTGAGTACCTCCCTCCTTTTGAAATCAGTAAGCAAATGAAAGAGAGGAACATAAAAGTAGACAAAGAGGTCTGTTAATGGGTCCTCTGTCTCAGTAAAAATCTTCTGAGTCATTCGTAGATGTTCAGAAAGACCCAGAAGCACTGTTATTCCACCAGGGTCTGAAACAGTGATTGGCGGAAATAACACATTACCAGAACTACTCAAACTACCTACTGACTTCCAAATACTGGACAAAATCCTGGGACCACGAGGAAAACAGGGGCCTTATCGGACCTTGACCGGATAAATTGTCAATATGAAAAAAAAACTCTTTTTCTGAACAAAATAGTGCTAATATTTAATGGTTCCATTGTCCCATTACGATCACGATATTAGGGGTATAATGTTTCGGTTCTTTACCCGAGTTTAGGGTGAATGGCATACAGATAACTGATTTTCCTTTTATTCACTATTGAATCTTTTATCATTTTGGTCAATGACCGAAAATTATTAGATGAAACTGTATCTTTAGTTAGACATAATAGCAGAAATATTATGAGACATTGTCAAAGTCAATTTAGACAATAGAATCAATCACGATGAAATGTTAGACAGAAAATAATAGAATAAGTGAAGATGACCAAACCTTAGTGTTGTTGTAACCTTGAAGTTTTATTTCAATAGAAGTCAATTATATTTATATTAATATAAAACATAGTAAACGAATGGTGTGAGAAACTAATAATCATCAAGATAATAATATTCTTTTCAACACACTTGCTCGTAAAGTGAGCCCTAATACATCGCTTTTAGGGCCATAAACCGAGCTATAACAAACGCGTGCAATAATATATAAAACACTAGTTCGTAATAGAATTAACCCTACAAAGTTAAATTAGTACCTTACTGCAAGTTCTAGGCGAGTAAACAGAGCATTCCCAATTTAGCCGGGTAATACAGTTTTTTTTTTAGTAACAACAAAGAGGTTTTATGCTGTTGTAAATTCATATAGATTTTTGGAATAAATAAATGTGTAAGTCCTTAATTAAGTCAAACAAATGTTTATTATTATTAAATTATTCATAATTCACAATATTTAGTTCTAAAATATTAAAATATTTGCATTTTATCACTTAAAAATTTAATTTTGAAGTAGGCTGTATGCTCCTCACCCCTAGTTTGATCGAAATATATTCTTGCGTTGGGCGTGTGAAAAAAACAAAAAAACCTGCGCGCCTTTTCCCATAATTGTCATATTTTGTTTTTGTCGTATTAATTGCTGCTGTGTGGTAAATTACTTTGTTTTTTCCTCGCAAATGTGTTAAAAAACGTCGTATGAAACTCGTGAGCTTTTGCTTATTGCACACTCGGCTGAGTTACGCCCTCGCCTACGGCTCGGGCTGCAACCCACAGCCTTGTGTGCAATGAGCAATCTAAGCTAACTTGTCTCATAATGTACTATTATTGCACACGAAAAGACATACAAACAAAGAAACAGAAGAAAGAAGAAAATACACAATAGGCGGCCTTATTGCTAGACAGCAACCTTGGGAGAGAGAGAAATATAAGATACAGGACAATAAGGGAGTGGGGCACCTATTTAGAGGACAGTTTAAGTACATACATAAAATAAATAAAAATGAAAATACAGAAAAATGGAAAAGAAAATAATAAATATAATTAGTGAGGAATAGAAGAAAGGAAATGACTCCTGACTTGATTGCGAAGGATCCAAGAGTTTGAGTTTGATTTTGTATTATATACATAGTAAAATAATAAATTATTACCTATCTACTAATTTAACCTATCACGAATTAGTAATAAACGTAACTAGGAATTACTAATTGTACGTAGTTTTTAAGCTGTACCGGACACCGTTATCGTAATACGGACATTATCTAAGTACCTGTATCTAATTACCTTTATAAAAACTGTTTACACCATTGTGAACTCGAAAAAAGAGTTCCAGTTCCTTCTTAAAGTTAACCCTATTTCAACAAAACTCTTTATTCGATTCACACGCCACATTTTCCGTGTCAGCAGTCACTAACTATCGGCTAAAGTAATTATCCTAAGTTCGTCTGGCAGAGGCCGTGAATCACAAAGAATCTCTGCCCTAATTAAACCAGGGAAAAGTGCCCACATCCTTTACTAACGAGCGAAACCACAAAGATGATCATGTAGTGAAGACGTATTTAAATGTAATGACACTGAAAATTTTACATAAATTCTTATCGTCAAAAATATAGCTTGAGGTTTTAGTGAAATGTAAGAATTCAACCAACAATTTATTGTAAAAATTCTTAAATTGGTTAGGAATATAATATTTTATATCGGTACCTAACTCTACATGTGTTGTATTTTCTAAACTTTTTGACAAATGGCAATTATTAAAAAAAACTTAACGTCTCGTCCCGTGTCCTGTTTTAATTTAAGTTAAAAATATCGAGGAATCACTGGAAATACAGTTTTTACTAGTTTCGATGTCAGGGACATCCCTTTAGATTCAAAAATATACCCAGAACTATATATAGGTATAGGTAAGTACCATGTTAGCATAATGCACAATTGTTAAAAAAAAATACCTTTTATCTTCTTCTGTTTAGTTTTAAAAGTTTGAATTAGTGTTATTTTTTAATAATAATAACCTCGCAGATTTGAAATAGAAAATTAAATAATAGCTATTTTTTAACTTTAAGATAATATAGGTACTACGCGTTCACTTCGTCATTGCCGCTGACGACCGTTATGACGTCACAGCTAACGGTACTGTAGACAAAAAGGTAATCATGTTTTTCAACTGTTTTTCATTTTTTTCTTATTCAAACAGTGTCATTAATTTATATAACAAGTTAGGTTCGCCATTATGTAGGAACTTTACTCTTTTAATCATAAAAACAACACAAATAACGAACGTAATGATTAAATGAACAGAAACAAAAATTAAGCTTTGCATTGCTAGCCGTACTAGCAAGGCGACGCAGGGGGTGCGGTATGACGAAGCGGGCCGGGAGGTAGCGGCAATGATGAAGTGAACGCGTAGTACCTTACTAATTTAGTTTACTATGACGAAAGGGCAAAAGAAGGACTTTATTACATAATGCCAAGGTACAGTAATTAATTACATAGAACAATTGTTTTGTACAACTATTGTTTAATGTCCTGATGAAGGTGACTCATCCAAACTTCCAAGTAAAAGATTACCAAAGGTCGGATTTCAATCTTCTCCAATTTTGTTACTATTTGGACCCCCCCTAACCCCCGTTCCGGCACTTAAGCTGGCTTAAATTTTTAAGTAACTCTACTGCCAAGTAAACACTGTAGCGTAACTTGTTGGATTTCTCGAGTCTTGTTGAATTTCAAGTTCTGAACGGATATTAACTTACTTAGGATTACTTTCAAGTATTAAGTTAAGCATTCAAACTCGATCAACTATTGTATTAAATACTGGTATTGCAATTGGGTTCACTTGCTACACTTAAGTTCTTTATAATCTTAACTTTGCGCTTCTTTAGTAAGTTGCAACACTTCTAAATGACCGCAGTTATGGCGTAACATAGGCGCTGTTGAGGAGATCGGTGGCGCAGTGGTTTAGCGCCTGGCCCAGCGATTGCTGAAGTTAAGCAACGTTCGCAAGGGTCGGTCATGGGATGGGTGACCAAAAATTTGTTATCTCGAGCTCCTCCGTGCTTCGGAAGGCATGTTAAGCCGTTGGTCCCGGATGCATTTGCAGTCGTTAACACCCATAAATCCGCATTGGGCCCGCGTGGTGGGTTATGGCCGGTCCTCCTTACTACCCATAAGGAAGGCCTGTGCCCCAGCAGTGGGGACATCAAAAATGGCTGATGGACATAGGCGCTGTTTCTTGAAAAATCAAGTGTATAATCTATTGCGCTTGAAGTCGTCCCTATGATTGTATGTAACAAAATTATTGTAGGTAGTTTTAGTTTCTTGAAGCATTTACAAGTGTTTCCATAATAGGCTTACATTATAATGATAGGCTTAGGACCAAGTTCTTCTGTAGGCGACTGCACATAGAATGACTTTGGGAATAGAAGAAGTAATCCCATGGGCCGTGACTATGGCAAAGGAAATAGAAGGGAGATGTCCTAAAATTTGTGCCCATTTTTTCCTTCAATCTCAGAAGATCCATTGGCCAGATCCACAATGGATCTATTTGGCTAAATAAATACAAAATACTCTGTAACTAATTAATCGATATACAATTTATAAGTAGATACTTAATGATGCTTTATTGTACTAAAAAAAAAAGGAAAGTGAATGATTACTATAGGATAATTATGATATCATTCACTATCTTTTTTAGTATAACTTCTACTTAAACTAACTTTTCTCAGGTAAGTTCATTAATCAAAAAGATATAACTAAAAACTTTAAGGTATTACCTACACTACAACGCATATTTATTAAATTTAACTGAAGACAGACCGAAAAAATAAGTCATTCAATACAAATAAAATGGCTATTCCAAATGATATAAAACTTAATAACTTCAAATAAAAATGGCTACAAAAGTTGAAAGAAACCCTTTTCTTTATTATATAGAGCTCGGGCTCAGTATTTTATTGAGAGAAGAGCAAGTAATATACTTTTATTAGGACGCAAAATGACGTCTAACATTTATGAGTTTAGTAGTTTCTGTAATTACAGGAGATATCATAAAACGTGCGGGGAATCTTAAGTTGATTGCATGGATTTTTTTTATATTTTTTTATTTCCTTGAAAATTTATACGAATATTAGTATGTTAAATGAGTATCATAATTTTCAGCAATGGCTATTCAAACAAAACCTGGTGATGAGTTTAAACTGCAATCTTAAAAACTTTAGAGGGCATCTTTACCTTTCTGTCTACCAAAAATATTTGATTTATGTCAAATACGAAATGCTGATGTGATGATGCTACATTCAAGTGGATCTAAGAAAAAAATATTCCACTTCTTAACCCGGCGTCATTGAGGCAGGGTCAATATGACCCTGCATGTTTTGCATACGGAAAACTGCTTAGAAATAATTGCCACCCACAACTGTCTGTCTCAGTAGCTGCAGCTAAAGATCACCCCTCCCCTTCGCGTATCTCACTTCATTCGTCCATCACCAGCGCAACGAGCAACACGTGTGTGAACCTGCGACAGGGTAATTATGACCCAGCTCAACGGCGACGTTGCTGTTTTGTGCCATATACTTTTTATATATATTTTATATGAAGATCATGTTAGTGTTCGTCGTTCGTTCTTATCTTCCAATGATAGAGAGGTAAGGTAGTATAGATTTTATTTAAGTAAGTATTTGTTAGAAACGATATTGTTTTTTGTTGATATAAGAAAATTAAGAAAAGAGTTACAGTTTTGTTGTATAATTAATAGTCTATAAGAAAAACGAAAAATAAAGATTATTTCACTCATTACCAATGTGTTTTATTGCTGCTACTGATTATAAATACAGTATTTATAATTAATATAAAATTTGAAAAATTTAAAATTATTTTATACTAGGCAAAATTTTAACAATTGTAACCAGGGTCATGATGACCCACCTCAACGTTAGTGTAACTTTTTTCCGCCACAATGACGCCGGGTTAAGGCAAATAATGAAATCTAATCTTTCACTATCTCTTTTTGATTATTGCATAGCATTCATTGTAGATTCGCCAGTTTTACGAAATTTTGTATTTTTTTTTAAGTTTTAAAAAATATAGGTAGTTGGGTTTTTTTTATTTACTAAAAATTATAAATTTTATGGCAAGTGACTTTATGAAGTGATGGTGATGATGAATACGTACATCAATAAATATTATATTCTATAAAGATGCGTAAAAAATCATGTCCAACCTCATCCCCATGCGAACCAAGAAAGAAGCAAGAAATCCCTCTCTATTTTCCTAACTTTATTAGATGACGGAGTGATAAAGTTTTGTTCGTCGAAATGAAAAATAAATTGCCAGCCGTCATCGTCTTACAATTTCCAGTGTGATAAAAGAAGAGGTTAATGTTATTGGCAGCTGTCAGGATGATGGACGACGGAGGCAGGCGAGTTTCGGAGATCTCTGGCGAGCCTTCTGCAGAGACCTGAGGGTCAGTGTCAGGAAGGCTTTGGAACGTTGACAAATTGCCTATTCCTGTGAGATCTTACTAGGGGAACTGTCTTATTGAAAAAATGCCTAATGCGTAGAGTAATGGCCAGTTCTTTTTGTTTCTAAGAATTCCGGCACCTTATTTTTTTTATTGCATTATGTACTTTTCATTTAAAATAATTATGATGAATACAAAAACGTGGCCAATAGGCCAATATTAGCAATAGCTAATATACCGGGTACAAGAATTTCTCGCACTTCGAGACTTTTGCATGGGAAATCCCATAGTACTGAAAAAATAGTTCCAGCCTTCATTATTATGGGCCAAATTAAACCCACAATGTTCACACTCAATGCTCTTTTAAAGAAACCTATTTTCAACAAACCCAATTTAACGTCCAAATTTTTCAAAGTTTACGGACTGGCTGGCAATCATGCTTTAATATATCATAAGTAATTATTTACAGGCTTTGTGCGTTTAATGCATACACAGTGTTTTGGTGTCCGTACCTATAGTATAGATATACTAAGTACTGGCTATAGAGATTTCAGCGACTTAGGTACTCTGTGACAGGCTTGACATGAAAAGCTTGATGCTGAGCCATGTAATGAAAGTCGATCATGTTATTAGATTTTTTTCATAATTTAGTGGCGTTTATTATACTTAACTGATGTCATATCTTTATACAAAGTCTGGAAGATTCAAACTTTTCACTTTTGTTGCGCTAGGAGTATAAGTTACAATACTGATAATGGCCTGGTTTAGATGTAGATTGCCTACGTAATGTTTAAGAGTTCGTCCACAGAAAAAACATTTTTTCTTCTGAGCGGCTCTCTGGTCTTCGTTTGTGCTTTTTCTCTGGAAAATAACATTTCTGTTATGTGGTATTGTCTAAAGCTGCACGACTTTTGCCACACGGCGAAAATCAACTTCTTAAATGTCAATTCGGCCTAGGCCGCAGGTACCTGAACAAACTTATCTGATCAGGTGGCCAAAATTGGAACTTCATAATATTACATATTGTTACTTAGGTTACGCCATCGCCTACATAGACGACAGCGCAACCGTCATCACCCGTATGTCACCTGGGATTCAATGTGACAAGCGACTTTCTAGGTGACTAAATCGACCATCACAGGTGACTAAAATCGACCCATGTAAATAGCCCATTATGTTGATAGTTTTACCATGAGCCTCCATAACATTTTCACTCACTTCCTTTTTTCTTCTCCCAGGGACGTCGGCCGGCGGTGGTGGGGAGACCACCGAGGTCACAGAGTCGGGTCTGGAGCTGAATGCGACCATGTCGACAGAAAGCGTCGGCCAGCCGTACTTCGACAATGCGACTAAAAGGGACTACACAGCGGCTGTCGGCCAACCCGCTTACTTACACTGCAGGGTTAAAAACTTGGCTGACAGAGCAGTAAGTAGCCTTCTTTACTAACTGCCTAAATATGATCGAGTTGACAATTCTCAAAATACGGGGTGTCCCAAAACTTAGCAACACGAAGGGAAAGTAACATAAATATTGAAGGTAAGAAATTTTACTGACAGAAGACTTCATTTTGATTTTAAAAATAATTGGAACTGCATACAAACATATTTAAAAAATCGCCTGCCTGAACCAGGAATCGAATCCACCGAAGTGTCAAAGTTCTCTTCTTGTGGCAAAGTTTTGGGTCACCCTGTATATTATTTTCGTTTGCTAACTTGTCCCGATTTAATATCTCAATAGGATTTAGTACTCTTAGAAACACAATAATTACTATGTTAAGTGGTTCCAGAGTTAAGTGGTTTTCAAGAAGAATCCTACTCAAACATTGCTGAAGTTTTATAAACTCAATAATTTATAAGCAACCTCTGGTAAACTTTTGCTTGCCCCTTTCAACAGAATTAAGTGTTGTAATGACAATATCTAGTTGAAGAAAGACCATTTTTCACGAAAATTAATGATGCTCTGACCGCGCGAAGAAAAATAGCGTATTATGCTATCACAAGCGTTTACTTGGAAACTTATCAATTTAGCTACAACAGTCTAATTTTCTTTAGTATTTTATCAACATGATGGATGTAACGGCCTTTTGAGTGTTGTAAAAGTTTGTTTTTGTAAAATATAGTTAATTTCGCTCATTGATTAAGAAAGTGGAGCGTTTTATGTGACACAGAAGTGAAAATATGATTATACTTATTTTTATTTATTTATTTTTGTATACTTAGTTCTGTTTTGTTCTGATCTGTGCCCTGTTTATCAAAACTTACAAGTCTCGTACTTATTACAACGTGTTACAAAATAACCCCTAATGGCAGATGGGGACCATCAAACTGAACAACTTTTATATATAATATAATAATAATAATTCATTTATTTCGGATCAATCCATATCACACGCATGTACCTACATTCATAAAACAATAATAAATAAAATCAATAAAATCAAAACAATTAGACTAAATTAATAATAATAATAAAAATCAATTTAAATTAAAGTTCCAAAATAATAAAATAAAATAATAATGCTTAATAAAAATAATCAAAAATCTAAATAAAACCAATGTCAAGATATAAAATTATATTAATATAAAATCAAATCATTATCGTAATCTAAATTTAGGTTTGGATCCAGAGTGCTCAACATGCAGCCTGTTTCAATGCTGCATTATTGAGCAGTCCTGATCCATCCTTGAGGCAAACAGCTGCAGGTAACTGTTGGAGCTGCCCCGGACTCGGAGCATCAGGGATGCTACTCTGTTGCGTAAAATCGCTGCGAATCCATCAATATGCGCGTCCGCAAACATCCCTGACGCACTACAATACGGTGGCAGCCTCAACAGTGCTCTAAAAGCATTATTATATTGAATGCGTAGGGCATCGTAGGACTTTTTTGTGTGCTTGACCCATAGGCTGCAGGTATAAAATGCTTGGCAGAATGCTCTGAACAATGTAACTTTGACTTCTGCAGTACACCTTGCAAACCTACGAGCCAGCATATTGGCCCGAATAGACAACGCCCTAATATATATATATAATATAGATATGGGATCAACTTTGAAATCGCAAAAAAATCTGCTGTTTCACAGAAAAATTACTAACAAATTATCAAAATGTATGAAACAGCAGTTTTTTTTTCGCTATATCAGATTTGATCTCACACTAAAAGCTGTTCAGTTTGATGGTCACCCATCTGCCAAATTTGGCATTAGAGGTTATTTTGTATTTGATGGTTCCTATCTTCCATATTCGGATTGAGGACGTTATTGTATAAGCATTTTCCTTATGAATATCATTATTCCTCAAATCCGTTTATTAAAACACGTTAAATTAAACGCTACAAGTATGTTTGTGTATGTAACAAATATTGTTTTCACACTTGTATTTGCAATTTCGTTAATCAAAAAAATAGTTTTAACTAAATGCTTTAACAAAAAAATGCTAAGTATTCCTGAGGGTGTCCGGCGACTCTCCATTCCGTCTTACAATTATTACAAGTGTCTTCTCGTAAAATAAGTTGGTTAGCTATTTGGAAAAAACATAATTTAAATGAACATGTAAAATTGTTTATGTAAAGTCTAACTTGTCGACTTGTACTAAGTTTTGATAAACACAGCACTGATCTAATGATCAAAATCAAACCAAATACCAACTAATTACCAAAGTACTTTCAATAAAACCGCGGTAGTATCCGTTAAAAGTGTTTTATTTCATGTCTAGTGAGCGCGTAAGCTTGAGAAGTGAATATGATCTAATGATCTTTTTTAAATATTAACTTTTGCTAATTTATTATTGATAACGTTTGTAAATACGTCGACGACGTCAAAAATGTATGGCAGCTGCTCGTGGCTCCGTCTTTCTTTGCCTTCATTTTTGCGTCAAAATTGTCTTATGTCCTACCTATACAATCTATCTCTATGAAAAAATTGTCTGTCAAAAAAAGAGATAGATGCGTTATTTTCACATTTAATAGATATGACCATCAGCTATTTTTATTGTTCCCACTGCTAGGGCACAGACCTTAATGACGACCTAAAGACCTTCCTCATTAGTGGATAACAAGGATGGATGGATGGATGAGGAGCTCGGTGGCGCAGTGGTTTAGCGCCTGGTCCAGCGATTGCGGAAGTTAAGCAACGTTCGCATGGGTCGGTCACGGGATGGGTGACCATAAATTTATTATCTGGAGCTCCTCCGTGCTTCGGAAGGCACGTTAAGCCGTTGGTCCCGGCTGCATTTGCAGTCGTTAACACCCACCAATCCGCATTGGGCCCGCGTGGTGGGTTATGGCCCATCCTCCTTACCACCCATAAGGAAGGCCTGTGCCCCAGCAGTGGGGACATCAAAAATGGCTGATGGACAAGGATGGGCCATAACACACCACGCGGGCCCAATGAGGAATCATTAATATACTAGTCTCTACTTACCTGCAAAAGGCTTTATTCTATGACTGGGCCGCCATAATTAATTATACTTTAGTATTATTCATGAGTCAATACTGTTGCTACTGATACGTAAATAATAGGGTACATAAAGGTACGATCAATTACCATACTCAATAGTTAATTAGGCATTGTTCACAATACACAACATAATATAATGTCGTAGCTGTTTATTGTATTAGGTATATCTTTCGTATAATATATAATTTTGTATAATAGTAGCGTCTGATCACGACATAAAAGTGCAAGTTCATTATACGGCGTTCGGTGATCAAGGGATATACTTTCGAAGGGTGGACCTTCTGAGCCCTTGGATCATTTTAAGAAGGGGAGCCATCTTGGATTTTTATATGGGAGGGAGTTATAACATATATTTTTTTTAACCCATAGTGTTAGGTATCGAATCATTGAACTTCCTATGCTGATTTCAATATAATATTATGTCATTTCCGCTGCTGGTTAAAGTTAAATAAAAGAAACAGAAAAACTTTTTTCAAACAAAAAAGTTTTTCTGTTTCTTTTGTCGAAACCTTCGCTCAATGTATAAAAATAAACTATACAATCCTGCAGCAAAACTAACACTTGTATCTAATAATTCCTTTATGATGTGTATTAAAGTTTATAACAAATTACCAGAAGAGTTTAAGAATTTGAAATATTGCAATTTTAAATGTTCAGTTAAAAAATGGCTTGCGAACAAATGTTTTTATAGTGTTCAGGAATTTTTAAACTATAAGTAGCTGTAAGTTAAATAATAAATGTAATTGTAAATTGAGTTTTGTGACAAGAAACTTTGCAATTTTGTGTATATGTCTGAAAGGGCAGGATTAAGTGAAACTTTATTATGGACATGTATATCTGTTTATGTGACCTTCAATCCATACACAATAAAGATCTATTCTATACATACCTATTATTACCTACCAAGTTTGGGTTCTTGCAAGTAGAAAACGACTGAAGGAATTTTCATGAAACATACGCCAGATAACTCGTAATTATACTCATATCTAACATCCTGTTAGCAATTATGAAAATATTAAATATTTGCTATTTTTTTGTTTCTTTATATTAATCTTGTAATAGGTACTTACTTATAGAAAACTGGATTCGAAAATATTATTTCAAAATATTAATATTGTTAAATTGCCAAATATGGGGTTTTGGCACCGTTCTTGGCACTTACTCATTCCAATCCATACTTGTACAGCGTCCTTAATAAGAAAACAAATATCTTGGGTTTGTCGGAAAAAAAAAAATCTCGACTGAAATAAGGTAGGCTTTTTAGAAGTTTACCTCTAGTGGTCTCTACTTATTATTAAAAATAGTTAATGCCTATTATAGGTTTTCATTTTATTTCTCGTGCCATTTGTATTCAATATTATATAAAATTGGTACCTTTTTGGTTATGACCCCAATCATTGTTATTAGGATACTCCAATGAGGAAACCTATTTTTTCCTTGAAATTGAGAATTTTTCTTTTCCTTAACGCTAATGAGTGCGGTCTTATTATCTTACACGTAATTGTCGGTATCGTATTTTCATTACGTATTTTTTTAATTTACTAGCAGCCGCCCGTGACTTCGTCCGGGTGGACCCTAGGGAACCTATGACCAGATAAAAAGTAGCATATATGTTAATCCAGGTCCTTATCTGTCTACCAACCAAATTCCAGCCAAATACGTCCAGCCGCGTTACGAGGTAACAAACACACACACACACAGACTGCAATAATAATAATAATAATAATTATTATTATTACGACTATGTATAGGTATAGAAAGCAAAGTTGAACTAAGTATATTACTTATCACTCGATTAATAAATGTTACATGTCATACATATTACTTACTAATAAAGTTTTTAACTTAAAATCTGTCAGCGGCAATGCAAAAACAAACTCAGAAATTAATATCTAGAAACCTGCTGCCATTTCATCAATAATAATTAACATAAATTGTATTTGCTTCTAGTCATTGACTAATGTATTAGGCGACTTGCTCACTGTATTTCTATGTTCATAATGTTAATTTACTCTGCATATTAATGCCAAACGTTTGCTTGATTTATTACTTAAGCTGATCAAGTTAATACGGTGGTATTTTAGACAAACCATTATTGGTTAATACGATTGATTTTCGTTATGTAATTATGTAAGTAAGTAAAATAAATAAAAGTGAACTGAAAACGTGTTCAGTTAAAACTATTGCATAGCAAAGTGTCAACTATCTTTCTTATTCTTTTTAATAATAAAACTTGTGAATCTTGTTATAAAAGAAATTGTAATAAATTGCTAGTTATAAAACTCCAAACTAACAGAATTTATCGAAGTGAAAGAAAGATGAGATTTCAAATGCTTACTCAACATTTTTACACTAATGAGTTGAAAAATTTTAGAAGTGGTAATAGGGAATATGCATCAATTTTTTTTTAAATTAAAATCAAAAGTATAATTCGTGAGAAAATCAACTGTAATATTTATTAAAACTTTTCTCTTGCGTTTATTTCTCGTGATATAGTTACTTGAAGTTAGCACGCAGCAGCACCCGCCGAAAACGCTCTATACAAAACGGTGACGTCACTTGTCACCAGGTGTGTTTCAGGCGCGTTTAATATGGATTTAGCCAAGAATCATCAATTATCTCCCTAAATATGTGTAATTCAAAATATTATTTATTTTTCGATATTCTATCTGACTTTAAGTGCATTATATCCGAAAATGTAAAAAAATATCGTTATTTTTCCCTAATTTCATCGTGTGATAAAACTAATATAATCCTTTTCTTTATTTTTTTCTGTTCCATCATGTTTTTATAAGTGTCCGCAGCGATCAAGCTCAAATTCGTCAAAATCGGTGACTTATGCATATTCCCTATTGTTTAAAATCATAATGATGTAAATAATTTAAAACGAAAGAAGTAATATAAATAATAATATACTAAATACTTAAATACGAAAGTGAGTTTGTTTGTTACACGTGTAACAAACAAACTACCTATATTTCATAGTCCGTAAAAGTTTACGTTTTAACTACTCAACCGATCATCATGTTTATACGTCGGTCGTCGCCAGGGATACAGAAAAGGACAGGTACCATAACTGTTGGAAACTGGCTGGTCGTCATAGAGAATATAATATTGTGGTAGGCTAAACGAAAGATAACATAGCTGTCACTGCTGTCTGTAACCGATATTATTTGTGCCGATACTAGAAATACATTATTCATTGTTGTAAAAACGTGTTTTCCATTTTAGTCCACGCTCACGTAGTTAACAATAACTTTCATTTGGGAAAAAGTACTGTTCCCAAAGGATAGAAATAAAATTACTGTCCACGCACAGGAATTCGTTGGCCTTGGCAGCCTAGTAAACTATTAAACATAAAACACAAACAAATACACAAGAAATAAATAAAAATGTCTTGCATTGTCATAATTAACCACCAGTAAGTTACAATAACAAAATAAATTAAAGGAACCCTTTTAACAAAACACCCACGCACAATTTTCTTATTTCATTTTCCCTTTTGTTGTTACTTTGCTTCGTCGATCCTTTGTGCAGAGAAACCCTAAAATGACCCAAATGGAAACATGGATCTATTGTGGAACCAAATAACATAGTGAATCGAGACGCTTTACTATTGTGATAGTACACATGGAAATTAAATAGTATGGTTATTATTAAATAGAAGAACAAGCGTTTAGTGATAAATTATTAACTACTTACTATAGTGATGGGCACATAATTAAGGACACCAGTGAACTGAAGTCTTGGTTCTCGGCCAGTGATTAACCGAGCTGTGATCTGATGATGGCTATCCAGTGACTATATGGAGGAGATCCAGATCACTAATACAACCCTACTGATCTGGGGGTCTATTACGAAAATAACGTACGCAATTGCGTAACGCAGTCACTTAGTCACGATAGTCGTGCAGTTCGTCGGTTGCGTGGCTATTTAACACAATATTTTCAATGTGACTATCGTAGCCCAAAGACTATTGAACATACGCTAGAGAGAAACTGTCAAAATTACGCAATCACTTTGCGATATCGCATACGCAAGTGCTTTGTAATAGGAAACAACCAGCACGAAGCACGGACGCAGCTGCGTGTATCGCATTAAACTTTTCGTATAATAGATCCCCAGATCAATATTCTAAGAAATTCCGATTAGGTATAGTAAATGGAATAAGGTTCTAACAATAACATGAATAGCCTTGAAGTTGTTATAAAAGATACCTAGTCCATATTAGGGTAAAGCGGTACTGGGACGCAATGTAGCTTTCAAAGCTACATTGTGTCCCAGCACTGCATTTTCTCATAGCTCTATCTCCTTTCATCACACCGAAACATCGTTAACTAGAGCGAAAAACATACGCGCTATTCCTATTCGGCATCATATCGGTGAGCCGGTCGTTTTTACGCTCTAGCAAATGGTAACAGGATGTTTCAATTTAGCTTTACCTTTAAATTGAAAATATTTCTCCCACTTTTAATTACGTCTACCTAGAGGGTTGCCATATTTTTTTATCCTTTAAGGGACAAATGCTCAATTTGTCAAAAGTAAACGGGTTTTTTTCCCGGAACAAATGAAAAATATGTTTTTACGTTCCTATCTTTATGTTATTGTTGCTAGTTTATCATAAAGAAGATCGTGTAAGTTTAACAATCTTTATTTGATTTCACATTTTATTTGTAAAATTCAACGCAGTTATAACCATAATTGAAAATGAAAACGGTAATTAGGTAATTCGATCTTTATCAAATCTGGGGTACATTTGCGAAAAAATCGAGTAATGTTGAAATATGGGACAACGAGTCTGTCCCAGCGGTATGTTTAAAATTGTCCCGGAAAAACTGGGACGTCTTGCAACCCCACTACCTACCCAAGCTATACTATTGAAGCTGTAAAGTTTGAACGAAAATGTTTCCTCAGTTTCAATCAATATAGGGACTTTCGAGTCACATCGAAAACCTAATTCCGATATTCCAATTACGAGGACGTCAAAATCTCGAACGTCGAAACGACGTTGAATGAAATACGGAGGCTCACACCGAATCGGTCTAGCTAGTTTACTTTTCTTGGGTGCGAAATTCTGTCACATCGAAAACCGATAACCTGTTTTTGCGGTTTTAGCTGAAATAGGATTTGGGCTGACTATGTACGTTTTAAAGTTTTCTCCAAGTGGCACATCAAATATTGTAAGCATCACTCAAAACCGGCACATCAAATACTGTGAGCATTTGAGATCTTGAAGCATTTGCTTTCTAATTACCTTCCTTCTTAGTTTATTTAGCTACCATTGATGTTTTCCTGATTCGGATACTAAAAGATCAATGTACCTACTCGTACATTTAGTTTATATTTCCGTAGTAGTAGTAGTTTAGTTTTTATTAGTTAAGTTTTCGATATACCTACGATTTGACTTACGGCGTACACAAACAAAATAGTGTTGACTATGCAGATAAAATTGTTTCTGAAACACACTGGTAATTTCTTGGAAGAAAGTATAAAGTTAGGTCATATTTATATATCAAATTCAAAATAAAGTGTCTTCTGCTAAAATATTTTCTTGGATAAGTATTTAATTTGTTTCCATACTTTACATGAGTACTTACTTTTGGTGAAAAAATTTTGGGCAGAATTTTTTATCCAAAAAAGATAAAAAAACTTTTTTTGATAATTTGCAAAATATGTTTATTTGTGCTACTTTATAATATTGTAAAGTTTCGTCAAGAAGATTTACTATGGGGGTCCACTACCTTCCTTTCCTACACTAAATAAGTCAAAACCATAGCTCCCCTTCCCCACCATATCGAATCCAAGGCACAGGAGGCTGATAGCTTAAGCAATGACACAATGACATTGAATGATGTACAGCTACAGCCAGCCATGACGGACGTATCTCACGTGGAAACTTGCCGATCTCAGTCTGTGTTGCCAAATGTTGATGCACTTCACCGTTAGAATAGAACAATACTAAAATATTATGAATTAATTGTTATTATGTAAAAAAAATATCGATTTCAATACGATAATTAATTCATTATATTGTAATCTCAAGACGACAAAAAAGAGTTTTTAAGTTTAAATACGGTCTGTAAATTTAACATTACTAGCTTTCGGGAAAATCCCCTGGGAACCATTGACCGGGATAAAAAAGTATTCTAATTGTGTTAAGACTACTTGTTAAGACTTTTATTTAATTTGTTTTGTATTGTTTTTTCTTTTCTTTCTTTTAATTATTATTATTTTATTTATTTTTTATTTTATTTAATTTTGTTTGATTTTATTTCTTTTATTTGATTTTATTTTAATATTAATTAGATGCATGACGGCTAAAATATTTGCATATCGCTAGAGAGCGGTAAAACATGTATGAACTTTATACTATGATAAGATCTAAATTGTACCATGTTTTTTGCAAATAAACGAATTCTATTCTATTCTATTCTACTAACTAGTGTATAGCCTGGCTAGGCTTTAGACTTTACACTATCTTTGTGCCAAATTTCAACCGTTTTTTTGCGTGATTGAGTAACAAACAACCAAAATTTCATTTTCATAATAAATATTAGTAGAATTGTGAAAGGAAAAGTTATCTTACTTTTCTCATGTTTATGTTTAAATTAAATTGAACAAGTTAGTATAATATAACAGTTACTAAAATAATAATGATGTGCTACATTAATCCCAATTTATTTTTGCTCCAAAATTATATCGTAAGCAAAGATAATATTATTGTTTTCTTTATGTTAACCCCGATACCCGTCGGGTTATTATTTCATCTGTGTAAATCTATGTGCGCGTACTTATCGTATTATAAATATTTCACCTACCTCGATAAGCTTTTATCACGGAGTTAGGATAACAGCGTAACAAAAAAAACCCTATTACAGCGTGTATAGCGTATATTTTCCGTTGAAAGATCGCATATCTTCTTCAGTTATCGATAAGTCCCATCTATCTCGTTAGACATGAACCCAAACCTTCTTAATGCGACCCACACTCACACAACCCATTTATAAATCAGCACTTACCTGTCGTAAGATCTCAATAATGTGGATTCAAGCTTCTGAATCAACCCATATCATCATAATAAATGCATTACGGCTTTGAAATATAGTCACCGAATATAAAGGTGTGTCTTCATACGATCGCTTTCCCGTTTACTTTGACGCATGTAATATCGCATGCAACAGCGCATGCAATAGCAATGCAATAGACAAAATTATGTTTGCGGTTTTGGAAAATATGATATATCTGGAAAACTAATTAGTTACTATATCTCGTTCAAACTAATTTACGTAGAAAGTTTTTATTAAGTACTATAAGCATTTATATTTTTTTGATTTTTCATTCTCTTATTTCATAAGTTAGACACATTTTTTAAGACCATCTATGGAAGCACGTATTGGTATGAAGAAATTTTTTTTTTCAGTTTCAGTATGCATGGAACAGAAACTGAATTTATTTTTTCCTTAGCTCCCCCTTAATCTTTATTTTTTTTTATTTTTGTATTAAAATCGTTAAGCGGTTAACAAAATACATATCTACCTACTAAGTTTCAACTTTGTAATCCTAATACTTTCGGAATAAAATAACTGTGACATACGGACGGATAGACTGACATGACGAATCTATAAGGGTTCCGTTTTTTGCCATTTTGGCTACGGAACCCTAAAAACGTCATATTTTTATGGCACAAAGTTGAATGTGAAAGCGCACGGTTTGGAGGCAGTCAATATTGCATGCGCCTGACGCAAGTTGACTTGAAAGTTGAAGCGACTCTGTGAAGACATACCATATTAAATATAGAATAGACGTTCTTTTAAATGGTGGACGTAATGTCATTATACAATAAGCGAATAAATATATACTAATTTTAGTAATTTTTGATGCGTCAACTTCGTTCGAACTATCGTATTATCTACCCTTACTATCGTATTACGAAGCGCTCGTGGCGGAACTTGACAGACTGATCGTACTCGATCACGTTTGTCAAGCAACACTCGGTCCGGCCAGGTGTCGGATGGGTGACCGTTAAGTGGCATTACAACTGAGCGCTTCCGTGCTTCGGAGGGCACGTTAAACCGTCGGTCCCGGCTGTTGTCATCTGATAACAGTCGTTAAGCCAAGTTAGAGGCCTTACAGGCGGCTGATAAACTCTAACAACAGAGGTGGCCACTAATCCTCATTCGATAAGAAGAAGAAGATCTACCATTAGCATCTTTCACGATTTCTTCATTTAACAAGAGTTTAAGTCAAACCTAGAATGAATAAGTATCAAAGTTTACCGTTTACTTAAAAGCAATAAAAGGCAAATCAGAAAGTAATTTAGAATTTAAGCAAGAGGGTTAAAGTTTAAACAATACAACCCGTTATCTTTAATAAACAATTCTATCTATAAAAGTACCTATAGACTATACAAAAACTTGTGATTAGAGAATCACAAGTTTGTACTTCAATATTTGTTTCAGTTAGAACCATCAATAACTCTCGGAACAAAGAGATCGCAAAACGTTCGTTGCTACGTCTCAATCCATTGAAAGTTCGCTATTGTGTCCATTTTGTTGATTTAATGTTATTGGATGTCTGTAGCAGAATAGGATTTGGAGTAAACAAATAATTGATTAATAATAGTGGTTATTAATGAAAATAATGGCCTGATTGAATGGTCGGGTCATTTATTATGATATTAGATAAACTTAAGAACCATCAGATTTCGTTTATGAAGTAAATTGATAGATTAATATTACATTATTAGTTTTAGCGCGTTTTAGATCATTATTATAATCACAGATTTCAAAGCTGAATTTTCAATAACTTATTTGTGATCAAATTACATTTTTAATTATTCACACAACCTTTAAAAGCACAATAAATTATGAATCGGTACTATAAATAGAAACATTGTCATTTAACATTTCAAATCAAAATAACGTTGATGAAATTAAATTACGAATCAATAAAAAAACTTGTGAATACTCAAAATAAAAAGGAAATAATCCCTTAGATAGCCAAGAAAACTAACCAATCAAAAGCGTTTCCAAAACTTTAATTAAATCACTCATGTAAAAAAATAAAAACTCGTTTACAACTCCCCTTATAAGTCTAACAAATGTGACACAGTTTTAGTTCCATTGCCCGCAGGGTGAAATTACGTGTTTATGATGTAAAGGCCACCAGTTATAAATGTACTGACGTAAAACAATTTCCACAAAAGTTGGCCGCAACCCCGCCCGCCGTAACTTACGGGTACAGTCACCGTAAAAATCGGGCGAACGCCGCAAAGTCTCTATTTGTCGGCAACACGCGACGTTGAGCACACCGCTCGTAAAACTTCGTGTGTACATATCTGTACTGGCCTTAAATTTTGGCAACATTTAGTAATTACGGGCTCAGTTTTATTTTTGATCTGTAAAAATGATTTATTTGATCGTCTTGAGTTCATAGTAGGTATAAAGTTCAGAAGCTGGTTAAGTAAATGAGACTTACATAACCACACGATTGTCATACACGTTCGTTGTCTTCTAATAAAAGGGAATATAGATTTAGTCAAGTACTATCACTATCATCTAGGGTTAAGTGGGCCTTCTTCATGGCAATAGCGATGACATCATAACAATGAAGAAATTAAAATTGTAATAGGGGTTAAAGTATGAAAAAAAATTAAATTAAAAAAAACTCACACACAGATAAAATAAATAATAAATAAAATAAAAATTCATTTATTTCAGTAATCTTAGGTACAAAAAATTGCCGAGACTTCCCATTAAGTAATCAAAAGATACTACAGAGGCTCTCATATCTTCAACGATGATAAAGATGCCAGTTATATTTGTTATTATTTTGAATTATGATATGACGGCGCACTATAAGCAATAAAAATATTTCTGATTTCAAGTATCTTAAAAGTGACTCCATTCTTCGTTAGCAGAAATGCGTTGTAACTTAGCTGATACTTGTTTTCACCTAACATATTATGGCATTAGTTAGCTGAGTGTTTAATTAAACATTGTGCATAAAAAAATTAAAACATTAACGGTTATGGTTGTTAAATAAATTAAGATAATGGTATGGAAAATGCAAATTCTTCAAAATTCTCCAAACAAAACGTCAATTTCATACTTAACCCCTAAAACAGGGGGTTTAAGTATGAAATTAGGGGTTTCCTAAAACAGTTTTTGAAGTGGTTTTCGTGGCAGCAAAAACGTAAGCATTCTACATTCCATGTTATTCCGACAACAAAACATTTATTGCTTTTGATTTGCACATTAAATCTGAATCTATGAAACATTTCAAAAAAACATAATTGTGTTAGAGATTGATGATATTTCATAGATTAATTACAATCCAATAACATTTACACTCCGAGTGGTGTTTTGAAATGTTGTCAAGCGCATCACTTTAATTACATACCATTTCGTGTTCAACTTGTAATCAGTCGTTCATTTGACGAATACGCACAAAGCTTTTGCAGGTTAGAACTTTACTAATGACTCTGTTCCACGAAACCTGTAAAGTAATAAACCGACCATAAAACGCACTCTTTCAGGTGAATATAGAAGGAAAATTTAGGGGATTTTAAAATCCAACGAAATGCTTCGGAGTAGAAACGCCGTGAACGCAATAAGAATTCCATTAGCCGCCTTCAATACATCGAACTTTGTGGAGCTACAGCTAACGGGTTTACACATAGCTATTTATATGTTTCTATACCAGCATACATTAGCGTTTTCGTCGTCTTTAGTTTAACTTTCAACTTTATTATACCTACTTCAGTTAACGACTTTCCAGACGGTTTCTCTAAAGACACGTACGACTTACTTCCTAGTTACATCCTTAGTAATATTATAAATGCGAAAGTTCGATTGTTTGTTTGTCTGTTTGTAACGCCTCCACGTCTGAGCTACTTAACCAAGCATCGTGATGTTTTGCAGACATATTTTCAGGAGTGCAAAAAAGGACATAGGGTACTTCATCCCGAAAAAGGAACTGTTCCCGAGGGATAGACAAAATAATATCCACGCAGACATAGTCGCGAGCGATCACTAGTTACATAATAATTTAAAATATTCTATCATAAATTCTGTGTGCATGCTGTGTGGAAACTCCCGGAGGGTATCAGAAGCTCGTTCTTTGATTTCCTTTCGCGATCAAGTCAAAAGGCATTTCCTTTCCTCTATATAATTTATTTCCTCTCCTTATTATCACTATAATCTAGAAAACTAAATTTTATTCTTATTATTATTTTATATATTATCTATATCTGTTTTCCTCCTTATATTTGCACCCACTTCTCCACTGTCCTCTCTTCTTTTACTTTATAACTCAAGGTTGCTTGGAAGAAATTGCTACTAAGCAATAAGGCCGCCTTTTGTGTGCTTTCTCTGTTTTTTGTATTTCCTTGTAATATGTCCTGGCTTAAGTGTTTTATTATTTTAATTATTATACATTTTAAAACTTTAGTGACTAGCGGGATCCTCTCGAAAATCAGTTGTTTATTTAAAAAAAAAGAGCAAAACATAAAGGAAAGTAATTTATTGTTTACCTATTCGTTGCAAAATTGTCTGAACATAACTATAAAATATGTTACAGACTATTTACAAACAAACTATTTTCATTCATATATTTATGCTGTAAGACCTTGCGTCTTGCCAAACTTTATGATTCTGGATCAATAGGAACTACCCTGGAAAGTACTGATATTTTCGAGACTATTGCTTTAAATCAGAAGATAGGGCCCTACCCCCTTTACAATATCAAATATAAGACAGTTCAAGGAAGTAATAAAAAAAAATTGGTGAGTTAATTATGATTGATTTCTTTTTAATTTTACAGTTTGCAGCCACTTTTTAACCGACTTCCAAAAAAGGAGGAGGTTCTCATGTTCGTCTGTAATTTTTTTTTTGTGTATGTCCACCGATTACTCGAAGACGGCTGGACCGATTGAAATGATTCAAACGTTTTTACATTAGGTACACTCTCAAGTTGGTCCCATTTTTAAAATTTGGAAATCGGTTCAATACTCTTCAAGTAATTTTGAAAAAAGCACGAAAATAGTATGATTTTGTGTGAATTACCTCGATGATTGGTCGTATTACTTCTTTGTTTGAACTGAACTGAATAAGATAATCATTTTTTTGTTGGAAGAGGGATATCTTAAGTGTAGTTTTCTCAGTTTGACCCGTATTTAAGTATGTTTCTCCGCGATTATCTTACGTTTGGCTGAGCCGATTTTTCTACATATATACCTACCTACAAGGTACCTACACTAAAAATAAAAAATTGTTTAAAAAAAAACAAAAAACGGAATAAAAAAAAAGGAATTTGTACTCCAGCCCCACCCGACTTCAATAGACGTATTTTTATTATTATCTACGAATATTATTTCTTGCTTTTTTGAAGTCGGTTTTTTGTTTTTTTATATCCTTAAAATCTAAGCGCGCACGCTCACCCTCGCGCACGGGACGCGTGCGGGGGAAGGCGGGTGGTGAGAGGGGGCTCGCGCGGTCGACCTGTGCGATGCGCAAACAGTGACAACAATTTCAATTTGTGTAGGAAAAACGTTTGGGCAAAATGTAAAAAAAAAAATTACTTCATAAATAAAATTGATTATACTGCTGTTATAAACTAAAGAACCTTAGCTTTAATCTGTTCAAGTGAATTTTACATAATTTAGCGAGCAATAAATTTAATTAAGATGAGTCTGACTCTTGAGGGATATAGGAGCCTTAAAAATAATATTACAGATTCGCGGACCACAGTTCTTAGTATTTGATATTAATTTCAACTGGCCTGGAGGTATCCATATCCAGGTGGTTCTGATAATAGGGTCTACCTATACAAGATAGAGATGGACGGACGGCAAAGACCATAAATATGTGATAAGTGCTAAACTATAACAGTAAACACACCCCGAAATAGTTCATCGGATTTTCAAGATCGCCAAATCGCGACACAATTCAAGGAAAAAGCTCCAAACCGCAATAAAGATTCCATTAGACGCCGTCAATATATTGAACTAGTGTTCCCTCCTTATTGGCGATCGGGCTTAACACTTCGCTCGAGGGATTTGATTTCCTGAACATTCCAGAATAAGTGCAATAGGAAATGTCACATGATTGTACCCGGAATAAAGCGGGAATCAGGTCATGCCCGATTTTGGAGCGGAGCCAGCCACAACTGACTTTTGTTTTTTTTTAAATCGTATGACAATTTAGCCGCGCTTAAACGACATCGTTCCGTTTATGATAAACACTGAACGGCAATTATTGGGCATTTAAACGCACAGTTCGAATCATTGTGGCTCTGATCAACGGTACAACGGTTGAGCTTCATCAAAGACGCGTAATGGAACAATAAACATTTTGATAGGCGCCTACCCTTTGATATACAGATTTGGGTTTCCGCTCTTCACTTTGTCGAACCAGGCGTAATGAATATAAACCTTGACATGTATATACACACCCTATAAAGTTTGATGCTTCTTTAGTGCTTGCTGATTTTCCGGGCAAACAGTGAAACTCAATTGGAAAATTATTTGTAGTAACAAAATTAGGGGTCTATTCTAGAATCCATAATTGAAAATGCTTCTAATGAAAATGCCTACACATTAAAATCCATAATTTTAAAATGTATATATTTAAAAAGCATATCTTTACTATGGATAATGTTAATATGCATAACGATTAAAAAACATTAAGTTGTCTGAATTTACAAATTATAAAATCTTACATTTATGACGGCTCGGATATTTAATAAAGATAGGTACAAAATTATTCCAAGAACAACATAGCACATTAAACAAAAAGGCAGAATACAAATTGAATCTTAACTAAAATTAATCATCGCCTCTATTACGATAAAATAATAAGCAAAGAGGTTTCAGTTCTCGTATATAAGGTGAGTAAAACAACAATGGCTGACTGTTCAAACACAGGAGCTCCCATAAATTAATTACATGGTGTTTATCCAAAGACTCGTTCGTAGAAAACGCACATGATTTCGAAAGCAAACGGTAAAATGTAAACCTAACTCGCTGTGAATGTGAGCCGCAAATTTCCCGCGAGACAAATTATAATGCGATATGTAGGGTGACCATTATCACTTTTGTTGCAAAAAAACAAGTTTAAAAAGTCTACACAAAAAAGTTAGAAAGTCTTAAGTTTTCACAAATGTGTAAAGTATGAATGATTACGTCGTAAATGACTACTTAATTAGTGACAACGTCATATTGTGTTTTATGATGCTTCAGCTTTAGTTATACAGGGTGTATTTGTAACCACTCTCCAAATTTTAAGGATGTGTTCAGTTCAGTCTATGAAACTAAACAACTTTCTCCATGAAACATGTGTTGAAATACTTCAAAAAATTTTGGACATCCCATACTAAACTGATCACGTGATCTCTTTGATTTGTATGAAAAGTCATTTTTTTTACATATTTGACCCTATGTTTCATGGAGAAAGTTGTTCAGTTTCATGGACTGAACACATCCTTAAAATTTGGAGAGTGGTTACAAATACAGCCTGTATAACGATGTACATGAAAATTAAAAAATATATAAACAGATTTTTTTAAAACTCAACCATGACTGGTTTTAAAATGGTTGAAACTGGATAATCAATCACAAAAATTATGACAAAACTTATAGGTAACGGAAAATATTTTTAGCGTTTTGGCCACTACTTCGAACAATATTATAATCATTTGTATTTTTTTATTTTTAGCCAAAAATGATGCAAAATTAACAAGACAAAGATTTTGTCTCTTAAAAAATATCCTTTCGACTACTGAGTTTCACAACCAGTTGTGAAAAAGGAATTTTTATTCGTTTTTGGCAACTAGTTGCAAAGAAGATTTTTTTTATTAATACGCAACCAGGGGGTTAATTGTCTAATTTCAAAATCTATCGCAATCGCTTTTAGGATGTGATACATTGATGCTTCTTTTTGGCACAAATAAAAACTGACTTATGAAATGCAGCAATGTGTCACATCCTTCTGTCAAATGAAAGCGATTGCGATAGATTTTGAAAATTAGACAATAAGCAGGCTGGTTGCCAACAAAGAATGTCTCATTGTAGTTCTAGTGGTAATGTAGTCCTCATCTATAAACGTAACGTAAACAAAAAAGATATTGATTCTCTAATTATTAAATTTTATAGTCACCACGCGTGTATTCTGTTCGTCAACGTCTTGACGAATATAAATCAAGCGTTTACACAACATGGAATTACTGATATCGCCAGTCACGCCGCCCCCGTACCAAGGAGATAAAGCTGGCACGCTAAGTTACAAAGTTCCAGCGCTTTTTACACAGATTACGAGAACTTGAATTTCTGAAGTTGCCAACTTGTGTCAGATACTGTGGCAATGTAATAATGTGGTGTGACAGAGCAGATTAATTGGCTAATATGACTTTGCTGAGACGGATCATAAGGTCAAAGTGTATTGAACGTCTTATGTTCTTAGAATAATAACAACGGCCTTCTAGTACCTAATCTAATACTAGGCGTTGCCTGCCATAGTGATAAAAAGCTCTTGACCTCAATTATTTATTTATCTTAATATTTTCCTATTAATGGTTACAATATTTCAGAAAAGATAATGTTCTCAGCCTGTCTGTTGTCTGTAATATTACTTCAATAGACCCGACTTCAATAGACGTGTTTTATTATAACAATGATAATGCGTAGGTATCTAATGATTTGTATATTATTTCTTGCTTTTTAGAGGCAGGTTTTTTGAAGTCGGTTTTTTTGTTTTTTAAACAATTTTTTTATTTTTAGTGTAAATATCTTCTGTATTAGGTATTGTAGGTTTGTAGGTATATTATTTAGGTAGAGAAATCTTCTCAGCCAAACGTGAGATAATCGCGGAGAAACATATATACATACAAACTGAATACCTCCTTTTTTGAAGCCGGTTAAAAAGATTACACAAAGTCATCCATTTCCCAACAAAAAAACATCTAATTCGGTTCATAAGTTGTCAAGGTAGTTGATGTAAAATCATAGTATTTTCAGGATTACTTGAAAACTACAAACTGATTTGAAAAAAACCATATCGCAAGAAAACTCGCAGTCGAACAAAAAAATTATCATCAAAATCGGTCTATAAATGTCGAAGATGAGCGCGAACAACGATAAAAAAAATATACAATCGAATTGAGAACCTCCTCCTTTTGTTGAAGTCGGTTAATAAAACGGGGCACTGACACAAAATGGTTATTAAGTTTATTGTCTTTTCTCATGTCACGTATTGCGAATATTTCGCGAGCAATTTATCGTTCATTCTAAGAATTTCAAAGGTGATTTTTGATGCTATGGCAACCCAATAATGTACCTATGCTTCTGAAATAATGAATGAGAATATAATGAGTATGCATGAAATATAAAATAAGAATAATATAAAGACCTAAAAATGTACGGTTAGTTCTAAAATTTAATATAACCACGCATTTTTAAGTCTATTGAATCGAGTTTGTCTAAGGAAATATTGAATGGTGTAACTTTTGCCATTCAAGCGTAGTACTGAGAAGGTACATTGATCCTTTAACCCCTTCGATCTTTAACCCAATAAATTTCAAAGCAATTCGTTGTAGAATTACGTTTTCTTTGATATATTGCATATCGATCCGACCTTAATAAGTTCGGAGGGCCTTACTCTGAAAACTGAACTACAATCAACGGTTGACGTTCGATCTGCTTCGTGGCATTTAAGCTCAAGAGGTCCAAAATAAATTAAATCGAAAGCGAAAATCGTCCGACGTTCGGTGTTTATTTTGCGTAGTAGGCCCACAGTAGTTTGTTCTGATTGATGACGGGCCAACTCCTCATAATTTTGTCGCAAGTATTAGAACATTCCCGTATTGGGCCGAGGGAAATCCAATATTACTCAAAGGACCCTTTGTACGAAGTACTTTTAATGTCCCAGATTTTACGATATTATTAGATTGAAACATCGGATATTTCGTCGCAGAAATGTTATTATGTGAGTTTGTTAAGTTATTAAACGAATTATGATGTGTTAGCTCCCGCCCGCAACTTCATCTGCGTGGGCATTTGGAAAATCCCTGAAAAACTACTTGAAAAACTATCTGTGTGTCAAATTTCATCCAAGCCCGTTCAACAGTTTTTTCGTAATTGAGTAACAAACAACCAAATATCTAAATGTCCAAATAATCTAAATATCCAAACTTTCACATTTACAATATTAACAGGATTATGAAACTACAAAATTTGAGTGGTGTGTGTTCGTAAAGCTTAGTTCAGATGAGACATACGAGTATATTAGTAACATAATGTGAGCGGCTCTTACATGTCAAACTTTGGCTTTGACTTTTATTTTTCAATAAAATATGGCTCATGTTGATTTATTTATTACTGCTGATGCTGGTCCGAAATACAGATGTTATTTTACTATTGATTACGCATTAATGGAGAAGTCTCTATCAATACACATCGAAGTTAGGGTTTGAAAGAAATGCCATGCGCACTGAAATATGCGAGGTTCAGGTGACCCCCCCTGCAACCGAACCCCTGGTGGGTTTATTTGGTGACGCTGAGGTTTTTTTTTTAAATTAATATACAAAGAACATAACTTCTGTATTATTTCAACAATATCGGAGATCGGAACGCGCGCAGAATATGTCTGCACCAAAAAGTGACAAAAGATTTTTGCAAAAGGCACGCTCGCATTTCGTTTAATTGGAAATTCAATTCCATTTTGTTACGAGTTATGAGTTTGCGGAATGCGTTTCAATTGTTGTTAATCTGGATTCTTCAGCGTTCCATATCTCGAAAAAAGTACACCTATATAAAGGATTTCTTGCTGTCTGTCAAAAATTCTGGAACTCTTAAAAGTAAAGTTGAAATTCATTAAAGACAGGACCATTGTAATAAGCTATTGAAGTATGGCACCATTAGGTATTTTACACGGTAGAACAGTTTGAAAAATCACGTGGCCAAATTGGGAATGGTAAAAAAATAAATTGTCTGGGTATCCCCACCAATCCGCATTGAGCCCTCGGGGTGGGTAATTACCCGTAATTCTTTTCCCATATACTTGAGCACTACAGCAGTGGGACATTAAAAATGGCTGATGACGATCAACATTCTAAAATTATCCGTCTTTCCAGGTGTCCTGGATTCGCAAGCGCGACCTACACATCTTGACAGTGGGTGTGCACACGTACAGCAGCGACGCCCGCTTCGCTGCTCTCCACACAGACGGGTCGGATGAGTGGACCCTGAGGGTGGCGCCTGCGCAGCCCAGGGACTCGGGCGGGTACGAGTGCCAAGTGTCCACCGAGCCTAAGATCAGCTTGTCTTTTCGACTCACTGTTGTTGGTAAGTTTTTTGTACCTGATTTAACCCAGATTTCACTACTGGGCCAGTGACGAAAAGTTTGAATGTAAAAAAAACAATTAAACTAACAAAAAGAGTCAGTTGATAATCTTCAGATTAATAAAGTTGCATTAACATTGAATGAGGTACAATGTGGAAGTGCACTTCAACCGAGAACTCTGAAACATTGTTGAACTAGCTATGTAATGTTAAAACCGTTGCTATCAATGGCGCCAGACTTAGGTACGATTGTGGTAGATATCCATTAGGCAGGCTTGATACCCAGCCTACCATCAATACAGAATTAAATTGCCACCAACTAAACAGAATACAATGTACCTTCTGGTGAAACATGATGATTACAAACAATAAACTTGGACTAAATTAAAGAATCAACGTATTTATTTCAATCCTTGTTACAGTGTCGAAGGCCGAGATACTTTCAGGTCCAGAATTATTTGTACGAGCTGGTTCAGATATCAACCTCACTTGTATCGCCCGACATGCACCTGATCCTCCAAGGTAAGAAATTGTAACTCATGCTTACAAATTACCCAATACTAATCTAATACTGCAATTAAACATTCACGCTAGAGCCAAGGCGAATGGCAAATAGCAACCTCGCATGTGTAGATATAGCTTCGCTATTCGCCTGAAATGCCGCTCCCACGCAAACGCGCGAGTGGGTGAAGCAAATAGCGAGCTTATGCGACATGCGTGATCACTATTCGACTGATGGCTTCGTTACTCAACTCGCGACTCTCGCAAATGTGTTATTGGGGCATAAAAGTTTTAGAGTAGCGACGACGCTCCTTGGGTAAGCCCCCGACAAGGTGGACTAACGACCTGGTGAAGGTCGTGGGAAGCCGCTGGATGCGGGCAGCTTAAGACTTATCGTTGTGGAGATCCTTGGAGAAGGCCCATACCCAACCCAGCCGTGGGTGTTCAATGTCTATTAATTAATAATATGAAGAAAAAACTAGTTTCTAACAATGAAATGAGTTACATCGCTATTTTTCTCAACAGCTTTATCTACTGGTACCGAGGGCAGCACGTGGTAAACTACGCGCAACGCGGCGGCATCAGCGTGGAAACCGAGCAGCGCACGCGCACGAGCCGCCTGCTCATAGCGCGAGCATCGCCGAGGGACTCCGGCAACTACACCTGTGCGCCTAGTAGCTCTGGTACGTATCTCAATAATCTAATCTTCTGTCTACCTTCTTCCTATCTACTGTCTTAATTTATTTAGCGTCAGTACCTTTTTTTATCCGTCTTTCAGTTAAAACATATAACGATTCCTAAAAACTTCGTTAAAGCCGTCATTTTTAACGGTATTTTACCAGATTTAATCGCGTACAAAGTTTAAATAACGTTATTTATTCGAAACTAGCAGCCGACCGCGACTTCGTCTGCGTGGAAAGTTTTTTAGCTATCCCTCGGGAACAATACTTTTTTCAGGATGAAAGATACCTTATGTCCTACTCTGTACCCCTGAGAACGTGTATGCAAAATGTCATTATGATCGGTTCAGTAGTTAAGAGGCTTTATGCGCTACGCTAGCGCCGCCAATGGAAAAAAAATCATAAAGACGAAAATGTGAATTGTGTTCTTCTAGTGTACTTCGAATAAGAATTGTGGTACTTTTCATCGCTTAAACTATTTTTTCTAGTCTGTCGTTTAGTTAAATGAAGTTTCATTGCTAAAAGTGGCCACTTTTAGCAATAAACTAAACGCATAAAACACGTCTATTGAAGTCTGGTGGGGCTTTTAGAATAAAAAAAGGAACTTGTACTCCAGCCCCACCAGACTTCAATAGACGTGTTTTTATTATTACAATGATAACGCGTATCGAGTGATTTAAATATTTTATCTTACTTTTTAGAGGTAGGTTTTTTGAAGACGGTTTTTTGTTTTTTTAAACAATTATTTAATTTTTAGTGTCGGGACCTTCTGTATCAGGTAGTGTAGGTATATTATTTAGGTAGAAAAATCGGCTCAGCCAATCGTGAGATAATCGCGGAGACACATACATACATACATTCATACGGGTCAAACTGAGAACCTCCTTTTTTAAGTCGGTTAAAGAACTACACTTAAGATATTCCTTTTCCAACAAGAAAAATCTGTTATTATACAAAGAAGTTATAGGACCATATCATCGAGGTAGTTCACACAAAATCATATTATTTTCTTGCTTTTTTCAAGATTACTTATTACTTACTGAACCGATTTAAAATTTAAAAAAATGGGACCAACTTGGGAGTTTACCTAATGTAATAAATAACGTTTGAATCATTTCAATCGGTCTAGCCGCCTTTGAGTAATCGGTGGACATACAAAAAAAAACAAATATACAGACGAACAGAGAACCTCCTCTTTTTTTGGAAGTCGATAAAAAATGCTAAGCGTTCGCAATCTGAAATAAATTAAGAAAATTATGAAACCTTCACATAAAATTGTGAAATTCATAGGACAGGGCGTTACATTATAAACAACACAAGAAAGCTATCAATTGTTTATAGTAAGAAATTTAAGGAATGCATGTAATATAAGAGGAAAATATTCTATGTTGGAAACCCAATGTTCTGGCAAAACACTCCACTCTGCACATATAAACGCTGCTTAATCTAAAATCTACTGGAATTCAGCCAAACCGTACAAAGCTTTCCTTAGCTCATAAAAAATGTAGCTCCTTGGAGCTTTTGCTCGCAAAGTCCGTATTTAAATAGATGCAAAGACGTTTCTTTTTGATTAGCTTCAAAATTATTCTTTGTTTGTTAGTGAAGTATTTGAAAAAGTTAAAAAAAAACTAGTAATTAGAGTTTGAGTGGTAAAGGAAGGTTAGTAGAGGTTTGTGAGCCTCGACAATATTAAAAACTATGTTTAAAGTATTGTTTAAATAAATTATTATTTTTTCTTTATATCGTAGGTATTTTGTGGGCTTACAGTACATAAAAAATATAGTACACGTGACACATACTTATCAAAACTGTCTGATAATCCGAAATGATTCTATATCCGTAAGAAACCGTCGTAGTCATTTTCATTCATCACATTAGTATCCAGAAACCAGAAAAATTTGACAATCCTTATAGATTGTTCAAGTACATGGGCCCAAGTCTGCTATTATTAACGTCTTAATTTGTAATGCTTTTTGACACAGTTGAAGTTTCTTAAACCCAAAACCGAAACACAATTGAAACACGATTATGACGTTAACAATGTAGACTTGGGCCAAGAATACTTAAATACTTTCAATATAAATGCATTAAGCAGATACAAGTAAACGTTATAGACCGAAGAGAAAATAAACCGAAGCGTATATTTGTTTTTTTTAACCGACTTCAACCGACTTCAAAAAAAGGAGGAGGTTCTCAGTTCGGCTGAATTTTTTATATTTTTTTTTATGTTTGTTACCTCATAACTTTGTCAATCATAAACCAATTTCGAAAATTCTTTTTTCGTTTGAAAGCATATAGTTGCAGATTGGTCCCATTATGATAAGATCACGATCTGATGATGATCTTGGAGAAATCAAGGGAACTCTTCAAATATTATAGGCACACCTATAGCGATTTTGGTATTTTCTTAAGGTACTCGTGCATTTACTTTCGAAAAGTACCATTTTGATTAAGTGGAACTGATGATGAAGACCACAGATGATCATCGGAACTATTCAATAGGTACTAAGTATTTCACTGGTGCGATACGATTATTGCTAGGCTATTTATGTTCGAATTATCTTCCTAATACAGAAGGTGCCTACTTACTTACACTAAAAATAAAAAAAATAAAAAATGTTTTAAAAACAAAAAACCGACTTCAAAAAACTTGGAAATAAAAACAAACAATATATTTAAAATTGTTTTTATTTCCAAGTTTTTTGAAGTCGGTTTTTTTAAATATAAAACAACAATTCACTGCTATAATATCGCTGATTGTCTCATGTAAATTTACGACATACCGAAAGTGTTTTACTCTATTCCCAGTATTTCCAATCAATCCATCACTACATATTGGCGGAAATATTTTAATGAAATATGTGTCGCACCGCATGTAAAAAGTATTTTCCATATTTCACCAAAATAAGCTATTATTTATGTTATGTATCTTTTACTTTTTGTGTAAGACTGGGATTGAAAATATAAATATTGTGAAAGTCCGTTTGTTTGTTTGTTTGTTTGTTTGTTACGCCTTCACGTCTTAAGCGGGTTATTGCACTACACTAGCGCCGCCAATGCGTATCTAGTGATTTGAATATTATTTCTTGCTTTTTAGATGTAGGTTTTTTGAAGTCGGTTTTTTTTAACAATTTTTCATGGAATCATTAACTGCTATTACAAAACTTATATAAACAAATGTCGGAATTCTCATCTTAAAATATTTGAATACTTATCTAACTTAAAAAAGCTAATACTTGGGCAGCACATAAAACGTTGCCTTTTTCTAAATAAAAAAAAACTCGTATTTTTCCAATGATTTTATTATAATCAATAAGTAGGTATTTGGCCGTTTAGTTAAAAGTATTATACTTGTCCATAAAATATTAAGTACTAAACAAAATGAAAGACTAATGTAAAAATCTTTGAAAAAAGTATTAGCCAATCACTAGGCTACGATGGCCGGTTCATATAAAATACTCTAATAGTTAACCATCAGCCAATTAAACGTCCCCGATGCTAGGGCACAAGCCTTCCTTATGGGTGGATAAGGAGAATGGGCCATAATCATAGCTGGGCAGAAAACCGTGAATCCGTTAACAGTCAATTAACATAACAGTTGGTGAAATAAATTATAACAAAATAAACTTGGCATTGCATCATGCATGGACACTGTAGATCAAAAATGCGTTGAATCTGTTAACCAGCAATGCTATCAACAGCAATGTCAGATCTGCTGTTCTTAACAGAAGAATACCCAAAATCCTTGGCCACATCTAGGCTCTAGGCTCTATGTTACATTAATTCAAGATTGGGAGTAAGGTTGATTTATGAACGCAAACTGTGTTAAAATTTAAGGAATAAGCTTAACTTGCGTTAAATTCTCAAAAGTTAACCCTTTAACGATTATCGAAGTTAACTTTTTGAGTAGAGGATTATCGATTAACAAAGTTAACTTTTGGATTAACTGTGCCCACCTATGGCCATAATCCACCATGCGGGACCAATCCGAAGCATGGAGGAGCTCAAGATAATAAATTTTTGGCCACCGGTCCCGTGAACGAATATTGGGAAAGTTTCTTAACCCCAATGAATTTATTGTAGCGACAATATTAGTATAATTTAGTTATCTATAACATAAAATAAATCACATTCAAAAACATGCGCTGAAGTTTTTCGTAATTTGTAAGTATAATAAGCTCAAGTTTATGCATAATATTTCATTTTCCACGATGTATTAAGTTTGTAAAACAAAATACTGTAAAACCTTTATCTGCATTTTATAATCTGTTTGCATAAAACCGTTGGAGCTGAAAATATGACACAGTTTGCTTAATAAATATGTAAATACATGTTTAGCATTCGGTAGAAAAGATTTATAATGCAGCATTAAAATTCTTTCTTCGTTGTGCGTCGCATATATGATACATAGTGAGTAGAAAATATAAATAAATACAAATTCAACATATAGGTATATCTGATTTGAATTCGTAGACACAAAATTACAAAATGTCATTTTTTACCCGACTGCAAAGAAAGGGTTATGTGTTTCGCGCGTATCTTGTAAGTGTGTTTGTATGTATGTATGTATGTATGTTTGTATGTAATATTCTTTATTACCTCATATCTTTCAAACGGCTGAACGGATTTCTATGATTAAGATATCGTTAGATTTGTCTTGTCAGCCCAAGTGTTCTTAAGAAGGTGGCGTTATAAAAAAGCCAACATGGCGGCTGTACGGTGCTAATATACGTAGTGAAAAAAAAAATATTTTTTAGAATACTGCAATATGGGTATCATATTAATGGGCATAATATAAGGATTTCAAAAAGGTATATCATGACCGTAATATATAATAACTAAAAAGAGATAAATAAAAAAAAAAAAAAAAACCCGCCTGCATAAAAAGACAAGTCAACTGAAAAGATGGAAACAAGATTAAATAAATGTTAAAGGCAACATGTCATAATAACATGCAGTCGGAGGCATGCATAAAGAAAGTGACATTATGAATGATTTAAATTATATGCCTCCGACTGCATGTTATTATGACATGTTGCCTTTAACATTTATTTAATCTTGTTTCCATCTTTTTTAACTTTACTAAAGATATTTCGAATAAAAAATAAAGATGATCCAAGTTACCTACCCTTATTGCGCTTACGATTTCTTTCTTTAAAACACTCTTACTGGTCGACTGGTAGATATGTCTCAAGGCATTAAGTCCGCCATTTGTAATATCATAAATACAATAAAGTTTAAATAAATAAACTATTAACCCCTTTGTAGTATAAAACTAGAATATAAATCCTACACAAGTAAAAATAACATTATTTGTGACTGGGCAGTTAATATTGTTAAATTAAAATATTATAAGCAAGGCTATAGAAACCATAAGTGTCTCATTTTACTAAAGTTTACTATACAGACTGAAAATCGTGTGGAATAATATCAACGGAGTGCGTACATTTTTCTTTGGACACTCTTCGCTATATCTCTGCCTGAAGTTGCGTAAAGGCCATATTTCTTTCTTCAAGCCTTTCGTTTTACCTCTTTAGGGTCCACTACTAAAACCAAATCACGATAATCGAACGATGTTCGTTCCTCTTTGTTCGATTCGATTTTTTCTGTGAAAAAAAATGTTTTATAACTTTATAGTACCAAAAATTTATCTTTAGCTCAGCGAATCTAAAATATCCAACCGGCCTTTCAATGAAATAAAGCTGAATAAAATATTTCCAGATGAATGTTACCTAAATGGCAACATTGCGATTTTGGTTATATTATTGAAATCAATAAAATAATGTAAGTGTGTAGAGGAGCTAAATGGCGCAGTGGTTTAGCGCCTGGCCCAGCGATTGCGGAGGTTAAGCAACTTTCGCAAGGGTCGGTCATGGGACGGGTGACCAAAAATTTATTATCTCGAGCTCCTCCGTGCTTCGGAAGGCACGTTAAGCCGTTGGTCCCGGGCGCATTTACAGTCGTTAACACTCACCAACTCGCCTGCGTGGTGGATTGTAGCCCATCCTCCTTATTCACCCATAAGGAAGGCTGTGCCCTAGCAGTGGGGGCATAAAAAATTACTAATGGTCAAATCATGTAAATCGATCGACGAATATCGTCCGATTAGCGATTCTTTTTCGTAGTAGACCCTCAAAATCGACGTGCTTAAATCCACTGTTGGCGTTGGATTCTTATCGGCTATTCGTATTCTTTTCGCTACACTTTCATTTGTTTTTGGTATTCCCATCGCGGAAACTGAAAACATTTGAATCACTCTTTCCGGATAAATAATCCATACTCCATATACTTCCATACTTACTGTGTGGATCTGAACTGAGAGCCCAAATTTTAAATCATTGCGAATCAATTTGAAACTTATAGGAGACTTAATAAAAAAATATAAAAACCTGAAGCAATACTTCAAAAATTTCTAAAATGTAAATTATTGCTTTTATAACCGAATTTGAACCGAATAAAAATTCAAATGCATTTTCTCTTAGAGTATGGTATTAAGAACAACGAACGATATATCAATTTTTAATTAAGAATTTCATAAAAAGTTTGTGTAATTTTTATTATTCTATGAGATTTAGCCTAGTCATTATAGTCGAAAACGTAGGGCCCTCAGTTCAAACAATTTAAGAAATTTCGAGTTTCACTTACTATTGAACCAATAACATTATAACGAATATTTCTTTTTAAGAAATTCACTCAAGTGTTAGACTTTATAATAAAAACGTATTTTTATTGTATTTCTTCAGTTAAACTGATGTTTTGAAGATTCTATCTTGGGCTCTCAGTTTTGATATGTTTGAATTGAGGGCCCAAGTTAAACAGCCATAAATCTGTTATGCCATCTCCTAGCGAGTCGAAAATTTCTAAAACGATGTTAGAAATTCCTAACTAAATTCTAAATTGAAAACTGTTAACACAGATGTGGTACTTTCTGAGATCTATGCTATGCCTCTTATTGCAACTGTCAGGATTGAGGGCCCAACGAATTCGGTTATAAAAGCTATAATTCACGTTTTAGAAATTTTTAAGTTTTGCTTCCGGTTTTAAGAATTTTTTATTAACTCCCCTATAAGTTTCAATTTGATTCGCAATGATTTAAAATTTGGGCTCTCAGTTCAGATCCACACATACTTACTTACTAGGTAGATAGGTATCTATTGTGAAGAACGTTCTGGACTAGACTTCAACTTTTTCAGAGCTGTTTTTTTTAGATTTTGAAGAAAGATTTGCTTTTTTTAAAGCTTGTTTTTTCATAAGCGAGACCATAATTCATGAACGAAGTAACTAGCTTAAATGATTTTGTAGTTCATTATTTCCATCATGTTATTTTTAGCGCGCTTTATCTGTGAATACCTATCGAAGCGTCAACCAATTTAAATACTGATTGAATTCCGTATAAAATCCTATGAATCTCCGATCCGCTGAAACTGAATCGGACTGAACGCTGAAATAATTTAGGCGTTCCCGATGAATCTGATAATGTCATCGGATTCAGCATGCACGGGGAAGTGACGAGTACGAAACTTACTTTTGGTAAATGTGTTAGGGAACTGATTCCCTACTCAACCGGCCGACATTTATATTTTAATGCACAACGAGATAGTGCTATTGGCCTACACCTCACCTGATATTAAGTGAAGGTAAGGCCGACGGTGGAAGCGCACTACTCCCGGAATCCTCATCACCGAGGAACTGGCTATTATACCTCTAACTACCGGAACACTTTATAAGTTGTTGTTATGGCTTAGGACTTAGGTAAGATGGTGGTAGCTAGCCAGGCGGACTTGAAATAAGCCATACCACCAACCAAACCGAGTACAAATTGTACGCCCCTGGGAATCAAACTTGGGACCCCTGTGTCGTACACGGGTGAGCGAACCAGTAGACCAACAGAGGCAGTTGAAATATTATTCCGGTGACTAAGCTTTAAAATATGAAGATTAACCTTTGAAACCCCAACAGGAAATTCAACTGGCCTTATCTCTCCTTTCAGTCTCATAGAGCTGAAAGGTGTATTATATACATGTAGTAGTAAATGTAAAAGATATGTAAAACATAGTATATGTAAAAGATTCAGCTCCCGGTACAAATGGTATACCTTATTCTTTTCTAATCAAATTTGAGTAATCCAAGTCAAAATTTTCTTTTACACATCATTAACATAACGCATCCTTAAACTTTATACCTTATACTTATACCTAAATCACGGTATGGCGCATGTCGTTATGTGTCACGTCTTTGCTCTCTCGCCATTCGTCTTTCTATTCTACGCTTTCAATAATCCTAAATTATATTCCGTGTTATTACAAAAGATTTTTGAACACCGTTTAACTTAGACACCTGTTTAAATTTGATGCTGTAACTTTTTTGACAATATTGTTTGAAAGAGACAGCGTCACATTTAAAAAGGAGTTAAATTAAAATTTAAAAATAAAAATTATAACATGGATCCTTTTTTGTTCCCAGATTCGGCGTCAGTTGTGGTCCATGTGGTAAGCGGAGAGCGACCAGCAGCTATGCAAAGCGACGCATTCAAACTAGCTCCATCTTTAACAGCGGTAACTCTAATAACATTTAAAACTACACTACCTACAATACTAATCTCAATCATACAATTATTCGTATCATTAGAGAATGTCGCTATCAATCTATTAGTTAAATACCGAAGAATTTGTACTTCCAAAAGACTTGTTTATAGATGACCGGAGCTGTAAAGAAAATTATAAATCTCTCTCTTATAATAGTTTTAGAAATTGACGTTACGAAGAAACGAATTACTGTAATAAGATTTGGGTAAGGTAAAAAAAAATACTTGCATGTTGCAGGTAAATAAATAATACAAGAATTGCTAGTAAATTGCGTGAATGATACAGCCTGCCTAAAAAGGTAAATCGCGTGAATTTGATAGAAATTCGCATAAATATAATAATTTAAACATTTCACGAATTTAGTAGCAATTATCCAGTCGGTAAACTCTTAAATAGAGACTCAAATTGTTAACTTTCACAATGAGGGCTTTTTAAAATGACAAAAAGCTGTAGGCTCGATAGATGGCGTTGAAAAAAATAGGGGATTCAAAGTATTTTTTACTACGCTTCGAAAAGTACTCAGGTAGATGTAACTGACCTCCTTGTATAATGGAGGTCAATGCAGTACATGCTCACTTTCCTCTTTGGTACTCTTTGGTAGGCCGTTTATTTTTAAAAGCCAATTTTGACTCACTTCTTACGACCAACGCCATCTAGTAAGGCAAATAGTTACTTTTCTTTTTTTTAATGTCAATTTGAAACCCCTCATTACTACTTACTACATGTAAACCCTTTTCAATAGGTACTGTTAATTGAATTTTGTACAGATTTTGTTTGGAGGATAAGTATACTTTTTTTTCAACAGTTTGGATAAAAATAAAAACTGAACTGAATTTTTAAATCATATTACGTTGTATGTAGTTAGTATATTAAAACATCGAACATTAACCAGCTTTTAAAATGTAGTTCTGTTCAATTATTAACCGTAGTCTGAAAACAAACTATTAATTATTATAATAAAAAATAGGAAATTATTGTATTTGTTTTAACTTCGTTGGATATTTTTTAACTTATCATAATCCATAATTGATTTTATTTTAAAAATAGTATACGAAATAATGGAAGACCATTAATTTTAATAAATGCGTTTGTGAATTTACCATGATTGTCATATCAGCATGTTTTGGTTTGACAGATAAAATTTCACCATAAAGATATTATGTAATGCTGAAAATAAATTATACTTTCATTAATTGTATTGACCCACCAATCGAAAGAATTTATTTATACCTAAACAAAACATAAAAATATCTATGTAAAACCTTAAGGTGGTTCCCAGACTGAAAGAAGCGCCGACGCGGTGAATTTTATTTTTATTTTCACTAATTATGCACTTAAAGGAGCAAAAGTGCTAAAAGTGGCCGTTTTTGACACTTTTGCTATCTAGGTTCTACAAATTACTATGAGGAAATGCTACTAAAAATATTAGACTTATGGATCTTAAAAATTCCACGTAAAGTTTTTTTTTAATAACAACATAATAAATAAAAACCTTTGAAGGCACCACTTTTGGTGAGGTATCCACCTTAAGGAGGCCTTACACGCTACTTGATCGTTTTAACAAGAAACATTGTGAGAGAACAGAATATTATCAAAGCGAAACCTTTGAAAAGCTGTTTTTTCTAACAGTCAAAAGATATTCTGTTTACTTGTTAGCTTTCATGTAGCTATGTATGCTTATGTTTATTATAATTAATAATTGATTACTCTGACTTTTCACAGATTACAAACCGAAAATTATAGAGTAACAGGTGCTCAAACTGTGTACCTACTATTAATTAAGTGTTTATCATGATGCTGTGGTTTACATAGGTTGTTATTAATGATAGTGATGTGACAACATTTACCAATACAATCAGGTACTATAAAGAACATAATATTCGTGTTCGTTATTTAAATGTTTGGATTTTATGCCAGCAGCCAGATTAATATAAGTTTCCATTATTCAGATGGATGGATTGGATAGAGAGAAGAGACATTCAATCCAAATATCTACTGGCAAAGGCTATCCTAAACCACGGAATTTCCAAATATTTTTTTTAGAACGGGGCGCTAGAATTTAAAATGAAAAAGTTCGACAAATAAATTAATAGATAATTGATAAACTGTTTTTAATTAGTCAATAACAAGGCTTTGATTATAAAGAAGAGTAAATACAAGGTAATCCTCGTAACAGATTCTTCATCAACAAAATCTCAAATCATTTAAGCCTCTAAACTTTCCGGTTGAAATCTTCCAAATTGCTTACTCGGAAATTAGAACAAGCAACGTCTTGAGAAATCGTGGAATTAATTCCAATTAACAGTACTGAAACAGTAACTAACCATAATCTAATTGCTCAAAGTACTATTATCTGTTTACAAGGGTTTCGGAAGATAAAGGAAGGTTTTGTTCGTTAAAAGGACATATCTACTTCATTGTTGTAGTACCTACTAAGGGACACGGATTACCGGACGCTTTGTGTAAGATCACACGGATCTCTGCTACTTATGTAGCTGTTGCTTTTACTAATACTAAGTACAAACTTGTAATCAGACATCACAGACTACATAAGTCATTACATAATGTAAGAAGGGTGTTTTGGAAAAACGACCAATATCACATTGACCATTTTTTTCAGTATGTGGTTCTTTTTGCCAGATAGGTACACTATGGACGTTGGTTGTTAGTTCCAGAAACACATACACTTTGAAGCTATATTTCTACCGGACTTTGGCTGTTTTTGCATATTGTCATACACAAAATAATATACTAATCAACTTTGTCTAGGAATACAGGTGTCATTTTCATACAAACGAGGTAACTTTGAAGCCTTGGTTTTCTGCCAGGGATGTACCGTGCTGTGATCTGATGATGGCCATCCAGGGAGTGAATGGAAGAGATTCAGATCGCTATACACACTCAACTGATCTGTTCAGCATTCTAAAATATTAATGGGTCAGAGTTCTCGGTTTCAGGATTGCCATACATTTTCATGCTATTTTCGCGGTTTTTCTAAACATGTCCTTTAATCGTAACAGATAAGTAGTTATTTTAACTTGTCAAAAGTTCTTGATAATCATCATTTCTGGCATCAATATCAAATTGGTCACGCATGGTTACCATAATCAATTTGTGGCCGTTCATTTATTCTATGCTCGTGAGCCGCACGCACCTGTTATTATTAAATTATTCCATTTTATATTCCATGTGGGTGAGAACAAAATAAATGGAAATTTAACCTATGTTGTAGTTTCGTGACATTATTTTATTTAGGTGTATTGGTACTTTAAAAGATCTTTTAAATTATATTTATTAATTATTTTATATAGTACTTAGTTGTAAGTATGAAGCCGATAGCCTTACTTGTAATCCGATGATTATTTTGATTATACTTAACATAAATAAAAAATCTTAAGTTTTTATTCACATTCGTTCAAACAGTTTAGAATGATACTACGTATTTCAGTAAAGGGTGTGTAGTGTGATGAAAAGTGTGCCTTTAAATTAATTGGTTGTCCTCAAAAAGCAGCTGAACTTTGTCACACCTTAAAACTAAAGCGCTCAGTAAGTTGCAATCTCTATAACAAAGCAGTAACGCTCGCACTTACGCTCTTTTAGAATGACCAAGTTTTCAAGTTAATATTATGATAACTTAAAATAAAAATTTTGGAAAATAAAAAAATACGTGTCTCTTGTTTTCATCAGTAATTTCTAAATAACAAATAAAAACACTGGACAAAATTTTTGAAATGTTGTCAATTGTCGAGATATGTGCAGCGTGCGAGTGTACTCGAACGATTACTAATTAATAAACATATCCTACTTATCTTATGTGTGTGTGTTTTGATAGACCTGGTTTTAGGCACAGAATATTATAATATTATTTATTTATTTAGTACACACACAATTTTTACATGAAAAATAATGGACAGAAGAGTAGTATTACTAAACGTATACACGGTTAATTTTTAAGTTAGTATATCTAAAAATTAAATCAGTGTATCTCTTCCCTATTCTAATCGAGTATGTACAGTTAAAAGTTTAAATATTTAATATTTGTCCAAATATTGAGGTTTGTTTATGTCCCAAAATTTTACTGATTTCTGGATTTAGAGCTCATTCATAGAATTACATAAATGAGACTATCTTGTTTTACGAAAATAATGAAAAGAATGAATCTACGCACGCGTCTTGCTATTTTTTGAGTTTGCCGATTAATCAAGATTTTATTCCGACATTTTCGAATTATTAATTTTTAACTTTTAACTGCACGTTCATTCAGAAACGTGGTCTGATATCACCATTTCCTTTTTTAGATATTTTACTTCAAAGTTAACGGTGTATAGGCTACTTTTTATCATGATCAAGGTATCCCTAGGGTCTACACGGATGAAGTCGCGGGCGGCCGCTAGTATTTTTAAATACATTTTCTACTTTGAACTTAAATTATTTTATTACAGTAATAAGAAACCTGTAAGTAATTAAAGTCTCCTTGTCGTTATTATTGATGCCAATTTTGAGATTCCAAACAAATTCAATTTCGTCCCTTTTGAAAAGTGGCTTAATTGCTCTCTTAGTTCTACGTCCGATTGAAAATCAATATCGGCAATAACTAAATAACTTGAACCGATATTTTACCAGCCCCTCGAATTCTGTTCGTAACCTACTAAGTTTCAAAATTAATAAAATGATTTACGGCTAGCTAGCCAATTTACCTGTGTTCAATATCTCGCCTTTACCATCAGCAAACTATGCTTAATTACGAAATTTAGAGTCCAACAGGGATCGTTTTCAGGCCCGGTTCTTTTTATGTAATACGTTAAAATAAAATTATTTTATTTACTGATTAATCACATCGTTTACTTACTGTTTAACTAAGACATGGTGAAATTTTTATCATTTGGTTCCCGCAGTAGGATGGGGCCAACCCGGATATCGCGAAAATCAGCTGTTTCAAGGTCGAGTAGGCATTACGCTTTTGTATGGAACAGCTGATTTTATTTTTTCGCAATATCAGATTTGGCCCCATAGTAAAAGTTGCTTGTAATCAAGAATGGAACCACCCTACCGCGGTAACCAAATGATTAAAATTTTACGCTGTATAAAACATTTCATAAAATATCGTGTTACTTTGTGAAATTATTGCGCACATAAATAATAACAATGCTGAACGCAAAAAATGTATTGTACCTTCATCTTCAATATGTGGCAAGACGTTAACGAGACAAATTGGCTATTGTATTCTTATCATACAGCCTTCACTTTGGAAGCATAATTATTATATTGACGTCGACGGAATGAAGTATTTACGAAAAAATGCTTTCATACTTATGTTCCATGCCTACTCTGGCGCTTTGCAGATTAGATTGGTTTATTCAATTGTAGTACTTAGCTTGTTCTTGAGCCGTTAAGCGCATTAAGATTTCTAGCTACGTGGCCTAAACCTTCAAGCTTTAGGTTATACTTTAATTTGTATTTATGCAGTTAAAAAAACGAAGGAATGAGCAAATTACTTAGGACAGCCAATTTTATGAAGTTGATAACTTTTGAATCCTCTATAGGACAGATATGTATTTTTTGTTCAAGCATAGTTTTCGTATTCATCGACGTAGCCTGACAGCAATATGAATTTTCAAAAAATCAAAAGGTACGAGTATATTATCTACTCCATCTACTCCAAAATAATATTCTGTCTCTATTTTTTACTATGTTTTCATAGTTATCTTTGCTTGAATATAAACTTAACGACTAAAATCTGCGATGGCTCTCATGAATATCTTGTTCTACTTCAATAGAGAGCTATCACAGCATTTTGGACACGTTGGCTTCTCGCTGGTATTGCCAGAGTCAAAGAGATATGTCCTGATGGAATTCGGGTCAATATGAGCGTAAGATTAGATTCGATTTCAAGGTACCCGTATATATCGTTATCTCTTTCCGGTTCGATCAGAATATGTAGACGGCATTTCTAGTTCTTTAGAGATCCAATCAAAGTTTTGGATTACGTATTTGAACGCAATACTTTTTAATCTTATTTATCAAGTAATCAAATAGGTCGTCAATATAAGTCATGCATGAATAATAATCAGATAGTATTTGCTCTGTTGCTCTAAATGTTTCAAGATTTTCGGTTTTTCAAAATTAAAGTGGAATAATCGGTTTTTGTGCTAAAAATATTAATAAATTAATCCTACTACAGGTATTATTAATACCTACTTGGTTGGTTCCAGCTTCAGAATATTGCTTGTACTAATTTTGTAAGAAATAAACTTTTTTTTTTTTTAATTCTATATTTCGATAGACCGTGCCATTCGCACCCAACAATAATTAAAAATAGCAATATAATATAACTTACTTTAAGCTGATTGGTGGGTTCAATTCAAAAAATATACCTATATAAGACTTTGTCATATTTTTGGTAATCATATCCTGAAAACTATTTAGTGCAATTATTATAAATAGTTCAACGTTTTAATTTTATTTGTTCCTTATTGTGACTTAAAACATGTGTACTGAATTGTATCAAAGAATTGTAAATAATATCTGTTACATCAACATACTCTTCCGAAAGACTACGTTTAAGACAAATAAGATTCGATGTAATTTTTTTTTCAATTAATGATATTCTCCATGATCAGTATTCGATTAATAATAGTATAAGGTAGTATAATGATTGTAAATATTTTGTAAATAAATACGTTTTACGTGTTGTTTGTTGGTTTTATTACCTTTAACATTTACATTTTTCCTCTTTGCACGAACTTATTTACAAGCAGTCGATAATAATATAATGCATCATACTTTGCTTAGGTAAATACTATAAGGTATAATAGGATAAAAGCAAGGTGAACGACATAATATTAACAATATGTCGTAATCATAAAGGATTATAAAAGTGTGTAGGTAAGTTAATATCATTAGTTACGTACGCATTAACTCGTGTTATTTTGATTAAGCAGGTAAAATAAAACTCGAAAGTTTAAAAACACCTAGTTTAACCGGTTAAAACTAGGTGTAGCCGCACTTCGAGTATTAGCCATAACATAAATAAGTTAATTGAAGTCACAAAAATATATTATTGTAAATTGTCAATGGATTTTAGAGGGTCAAGGGTACAAGGGACTTTACCATTTCCCTTTATTCTATAAATTATTCAAACTAAATTCCCTATCCAACTAAAATGTGATTTGTTGCATTAGAAAAAGGTTTTTTTTAAACTCCTTGAATCTCAAACATTATAGTTTTATGAAAAAAAAACCCACATTTCCTTTGAAAATTTCCAAGCGACTTGCTAACAAAATGGGCACTTGAGTGCATGACGCGTTTCCCTTTTTCAATCGAGTGAAAACACACGAGCGGCTAATTCAATAACCCTCCCATACTGGTCGCGTTGACCCTTTTTGTGGATTAACCAGATAAACCTGAATGGAACTGAACCGGTCGTAGGAAAATAGCACTTGATAATCTGTGTAAAGTGATCAAAATCGTTTGTGGCAAATCTAAGCAGTTTTGTGTGTGAATAATCGGATTGCTATCGGCAAACAGTGCACGGTTCACGTCTTCACTGGAAAACCTGGTTTGGATTTAGATACAAGGCGTTTTGTTAGGCCGTTAAGCACACCTTTACCTTAATGTCGGTTAATAGATCCTTACATGCAACGTGGCAAAGGAATTTTGGCGATATGTATAAAATGAAATACCTTTTTATAAATATTTTGATCTTTAATCAATGAATTATTAAAGTATCGGACTTGAGAAGCATGTTAAGAATATCACAAGTGATCAAACTAGGTATTTGTGTGGTGTGGTGTTTTACAAAATTAAAAGCTACACGATTGCTTCATAGGAGTTGAAGCCTAACATATAATAAGCATGAACATTTGACCGTGGTTGGACTCACGTATATGCCAGGTATTTATAACTCCTTTTATAAATATTATTACAAATAATAATTTTGAGGGCACATTTAATCGTTACTCGTAATGAGATAATCTTCATCAATAATGATGAAATCTTATATGATTTTAATAATTTTGCATGCTACTTTAAGTTAGCTTAACATGTTGTCCTAATTAACGTATGTAACATCTTTTATACCATGTTAAACAGCAAATAAATCATTATCTTATCTTATCTCTGCGTACAAATATGTATACGTACTTTGGTTACTGACATAAACTCCGTATTCAGGCTTAAATCCATCAAAGAAAATTAGCTTACTATAAGTACGTCTACATAAATTTGCCTCATTTCAGTAAGTGATTTTCCAGCCAACTAAGAAATTAACCAAAGTTAATTTCCTTAACTCGTCGCTCGATTCGCATAAGTAAAATATTTATAGCAAAATGTCAGAGGGTTTAATTTTGAGTATGTATCACAAAGCTGAGAGATGAAAGGAATATTCTCTAAACTCAAAATACTTGTGTTATTTGAGTAAGTATAATGCAGTGAGAAACCTACAAAATGTAATTATTTAGAGGGAAGTTCTATACATAACTGTCATAGGAGTTTCGAAACCCCGGACTGCATTCATTTGACAATTCTGTCCGTATTACGAGTTATGAAAGGAGAAAGGAAATATGACATTACACGATTTCTATAAACCGCTTTTCAAGGTATTAAAAAAGTGTACAAAACAGATTAAAAGGGCTCTAAAACTAAAAACCCAGCTTTTTACTTTGCATTTAGAAAATATATTTTTTTTTAAATGAATCATTTAATTAGGTTATTAAGTACTAAATGTATCATTTAATTAGGTTATTAAGTACTAAATGTATCATTTAATTAGGTTATCAAGTCCTAAATGTATTATTTTACACAAGACAGCATATCAACTTTTTTCGCAGAAACAACTTTTATTGAGTAGGACAAAAAGGCATCAAGGTTAACGTTACGACTGAAGTGCCGGCGTCTGTACATTCGAAATTTATAGCTGTATTATACAAAAGTACTATATTTAATGTGTTGTTGTAGTGTTTTTGAAATATTTATTATTTGAGTTATCGAAATGAGTTTTTTTATTGTTGTTGAGCAAGTAATTTTTTAATGTTTTCCTTGAAAAATAACGTTATTGACGAGATAATATGAGAACTTATGTATACTTACCTCAGTTAATTTGTACTTTTCGTTTATTCATTTAATGAGGCTTACAGCCAAAACATAATATTATGTAAACAAAACACTTATCCTAAAAAACAAAAGTCAGTACAGTACGTGTGCTGTGATCGATTGTAAAAGTGAAGCAACTTTACACAGTTCAGTTGTTGGATGGGTGACCAAATCTTTTTCATAATACATACCTAATATAGTGAAGATGCGTGTCTATAGGCGCGGGTGATGTTTATTACTTTTTATGAAGACATCTTGTCAATTTATAAGAACGAAAACGTATAGCAATTTGCACAACGTTTTACTTTATTTTATTTCCGCTAAAGGAAAATATATTTTCCTATTGTTGTCAAGTTACATGTACGTGTAATTTATAGCTACTTTTAGCTAAAAGTGATTCCACAAAAGCCATACTTTCCGGCCTGCGAATGTCGCAAATTAGCCTTTAATTAAAATTATGCCAAAAATTTCACGTCATTATTCCGTCGGCCTTTGTGCGTTAGACCCTTTTGAGCCCTTATCTTGTCTCTTATCTTTGTGACGAAAAAGGGACGGGATAAAAAAAATAACAAATAAATGCCTCGTTTACAATATTTCATCTGGCGGGTCATTTTATTAAATCTTAGCTTGTTGTATAATATAAAAAGGGATGCTTTTGGATTATTTGGGTGATAATTTTGATAGTTTTCATTTAACCGAACGTTCTATTATTTTGTAACAAAGGAATACTGATCCTGACTGAAAAAAACTAAATGCCACGGGCTTGACAAAACTGTAAAAGTATCCTTTGGTCTTCGTCTGAAAAACGTTTTCTGCGTACAACATTTTATAATATTTTCAGTACAACCATGGAGTGATAATTGTATTCTGTTCTGAAAAAAGCAAAAACAAAGAATACTCACCTGTTTTTTTTTAATTCCTGCGATACAGTTTTATTACAAAACAGCGCAGCGGCCGCCCATAACTTCGTCCATTGTAGCGTTGTTTTTTTGGTGTATTAAACTAAATGAATGATAGTTTAGTTGATTTCCCTTGAAAGAGTAGTTTTTCAAAGTATAAAGGTACTTTTTCCTATTAATGATAAAATTTTATTGTTTGGCAGTAAGCCTCATGTCCTTTTCCTTATTTCCGTAAAAAGTTCATTTTAAATTTTCGCGTCATCGACTTTAAAAAAAAAAAAAAAAAAAAAAGAATTAGAATCGTATTTCCCATATAATCGACTCCCCCAGGCCGCCCACTGATCGGGGCGCGTGCAGTTATGACTTCCGATGTCCAAGTCTTGATGTTGAGATCCTTTTCTGTAGTCCTCAAAAGTTGGTTAGTTCCGCGAAGTTGTTTGACCGTAGTTCCGTTGTGTTCGCTGACGTCCATCGCTTCCTTGCGGGCTGCGCAGCGGGGTTTGAGTGGCGGCGATCTTGTCGGTCGGCGGTCAAGCCATACCAATCGCTGAGCTCTCGTTGGACCCGCCGGAATGTGTCCGAAATCTTGGAATGCATCGGAAGGAAAGTCGAGTCGTTGAACTTTAAAATATCAGCTGGTGTGATTGAGACATTACCTATTTAATTCTTCCTTCGAAAATAACTTCATTTTGATATATTTTATTCAGACCAGTGTCTGATTACGCTAAAAGTATTCGGCCTTTTGGAGCCTATTTATTCAGACCATCGAATTTGACCAGGTTTGTGGTTTTTTTTACTACAGATTTTCGTTGACTGGAATCTTGGAAATTGTTTTATCACGTTACCTATTCGTTGTTTACAGGGATTTCTGGGCTTATTTCGCTACTAAGAGAAGCTGCTGAGTGCTTATACCGATTTGTTGGAGTTAAAACCATATTTATCGTTTCACAAGGAGCCGGAGGTAATCTGAGACAATCTATACTTTATTGTTATTCCCTATTAGGTACCTAGTTTTAAATGCCTGGAATTGGTCTAATTACTACTCTCAATTTCAGATCTTCTAGAGTGTAAGAGATCCTTGCAAATTGAGAGAATTATTAATCTAACTCGGCCATCAGCCAAAATATTTTGACCTCTCATCTCTTTTTTAGTCTAATTTTGGCTGCAGGTAGAATCGTTAAACAGAAAATGCTTTCATGGATAATATTTATTGTCAAAACCAACACTTTAAACAGCAGGAATATTTAGCTTTCTTGTAATAATTATGTTCTTTAAAATTATGAGCTATTAGTAAAATCTATGGGTTGATCTGGGTCGCCGTTGTTAACCACAGTACTGTTCCCCGAATACAGGTGAAGAAGCTTATACGGGGCCACGTTCCCAGCCCACTGCTCCGTTCGTCCAAGTAGTCTGAAGGCTAGACGTCGAGAGAAAGAAGTCGAGTTATACCCTGACACTCGTCACTCGCTAACGGCTCCTAGGAATCAATAATCAGCAGCCGTCGAATCTGTTCAAATAGGTACTATTTAACTGTAAAATCTACCTAACATTTAAACTAACCGAAGCGGCAAGTAATCCTCGGCAACAGATAGTCTCCGGACTCTAATATTTAGGCATTCTAGTTAAGTCTCGAGCTAGATTTTTACAAGATACTATTCTACCTGATATCCTTAGGGCAGGCATTCCTTACCCACATTATCTTTGAGTTAGTTTTAAGAGTTAACCACTTTTCTTATATAACCACTGGGGAAGCAGACGATATTTTTATTGTGTTATTTATATGTGTACCTCAGTGAAAATTCAGCGGTTAACAGTCAGTGATTGCAAAGATATTTATTATTATATAGAATCAAAAGGAAGTTTCAATAAAACTGTATTTTGGTATTTACCTTACATGTAGTTGTGTTCTTTATTTTCCCTAAATATGTCCTTATGGTAAGTACCGCATGATTTGTATTTACTTACTCTTCTTGAACAGAGGGCAAGAGAAAAACTACATTACATTTGGCGCCCGAACATTGTAGGAAAAAGGAGTGCCTGAAAAAGAGATAAGAAAAATTTTTCAGTTTTTTTTTTTTTTCTGTTTTTTCTTGTTGGTCAAGTAAGCTGAAATTGATTAAGCTCAACAGAAACCCAGGGATATCAGGATAGAGACAGGTTGTTTTAAAGTTAGAATAGTTGCATGTTATTACATATCTTTTTTATTGGTTGAAAATACTTTGATATTCATACATTGTATTGGCGTAGGACCGTACACATACATAAAAATAAGGAAGGATTGCCATACCTATTGTGTTTGTTAGCTTGTGGGATATCAGCTGAATCACAGAGACTTACATAAAATTTTCTCTTGTTTTTTTAACTACTTACTACAGCGGCTTTAATTTTTTTTAATAGTTGTCTGAGGAGGATCGCCTAAGTTACAATAATTGCTATCTTGAGTTAGAGAAAAGTCTTTATTAGTTCATTTTTGTTACATTGAGAATAAATTATTAGTACCTACTTGATCTTACACACTATTGATTTACTTGCTTAACAGAATAGATATATTTATAGTAAAGTGACAAGTTAAAATTACTTGCTAGGCATTGAAAATTAAATATACATACTTTTTTTTAACTAACTTAGTTTGCCATTAGCAGTTTTAAACTTGGTTGGTATATTGGTAATTTGCATAGTTAGGTACTTACATAAGCTTAAACTACATTATTTACTTAACAATTTCTTAAATAAATATCTATCTACATTTACCTACTTCTCTACTTCCTCATTACAAGATGGAAGAAGAGAGGCCTATAAAATTTCATTTATTACATAAAGATGAATTAGAATATGAAGCTAGGATCCGGGGTGCGGAGCCAGCGGGTAAGGTTACAGATCTTCGGGCCCAATTAAGGAAGCTAAGCAGAGAGCTGCCATCAGATGAAATAGCTGAAGTGGATCTTGATATTGTTTCTGAATATGCTGTGATTAAAGATAAATTAGCTTACGTAGACAATTTGATATTGGGGGCTGCTAAGCCGGGATGTTCACTAAAATCACTCAACCGGGTTGAGGCGGTTGCTCACCACCTGTTTCATAGGCTTGGTCGGTTGAACCCTGCGGCTGACTCGACAGTTACACTTGATCAACTGAATAGTTTGCGTGAAAATTTAGACCATATCTTACATAAGCTTGATAATATCATGTATAACTTCAAGAGTGGATTGTCGCAGAGACAACCCTCTATACAAACAGCATCAGTGGTGGATGAGCCCGCCAGCGCAGGGAGTGACATTCAGCCTAGCAGCCCTACTAAAGCGATAAAAGTTAATGAGTCCGTTTCAGCTATACATAAACTTGGGATTAGTTTTAATGGGACTACTTGTGTAAAAACTTTCTTACAAAGATTGGATGAGTTGTGTCGCTCACGTCATATTTCAGAGAGTAGACTGTTCAATTCTGCCGCTGAACTCTTTACTGATGAAGCTCTTTGCTGGTACCGGGGCAATCATACCGAGGTGAATGATTGGGGAGAATTAAGAGATTTGTTATTAGAAGAATATCTGCCTACAGATTATGATCATAGATTAATGCAAGAAATAAGGTCCCGCACCCAAGGATCCGATGAAAGCATAGTAAATTACCTTAGTATTATGCAAAATTATTTTATTCGTTTATCAAAACCACTGTCTGAGGAAGATAAATTAAATATTGTTCTATATAACATTAGGCCGTGTTACACTTCTCAATTGGCACTAAATCCAGCGGACTCTTGGGTTGATCTTAAGCGCAAATGCAGGCTTATCGAGATGGCTAAAGATAGGACTCATAATTTTGCTGACCCCCCCAAATCGAGTTCATCTTCTTTGGCTCCGGATCTCTGCTATAAGTATTGCCGGCCCACGCCGAAGGTAGCAGCTGTTCAAGCCACAAATGAGGGCTTTTGCGTGCGCTGTAGGGTTCAGGGACACAGTCTGAAGAGTTGCAAAGCTCCTTTCTGCGTGGTATGCTATAGATGCGGCGAAAGAGAGGTGACTGCAAGAACATGTCCCAAATGCCGGCAGACCAGGGAAAATGCCACAGCGAAGCTTGTGTCTGCGCCAAAAAACTCGCAGGCGTGAGTCGACGACGGTGGACCAAGACATCAGCGCAGGAGTGGTTAAATTGGCTGAAATTCCTGAAAAATTTCTATTATGAAAATAGGAAAAATAATATGTCAATGTCAGGTGTCATTTCCGAACGTCAATGTCACTCGTCGCCGACTCACGTATGTCAAAATAGGGATACCAGACCCTACTTAAAAATTGCCATATATGATATTACATTTAGGGGTTTATTGGACTCGGGGTCAGAAATTTCAATTATTGGCGGAAACGCTTTTAAATACTTTTCTGATATGGGCACAATCCATAAGTCTACCGATTTAGATATAATTAAAACCGCGAACGGTTCCGCTTCACCTGTAACTGGTTATGTATTTTTACCGGTCACAGTAGACGGGCGGACCGCTATTATTAAATTTTATATAGTTCCAGGGGTCTCCACTGAGTTGTTGTTGGGCATAAATTTTTGGAAAGAATTTCAGATAGCGCCAGATGTTCTGTCACTGTTGAAAGATAGGGAGTTCTTACCGTGTAATCAGCATGTTAGTGCAATAACTACGACGGATAAATTTTTAATCGATTTCGAATCACTTACGGAGGTCGAGCGTGAACAGGCAGAAGAGGTTATTAGCGAGTTTGAAAGTATTTCAGATGAGAAAAAAGGGCTCGGTAGAACTCATTTAGTGACGCACAAAATCGACACCGGAGATCATCCGCCAATTAAACAGCGTTATTACCCGATGTCTCCGGATAGGTTGGCCGAGCTGAACAAGCATCTAGATCAAATGCTGGCGGACGACGTCGTGGAGCCCAGCAACAGTGCATGGAATAATCCCGTCACTTTAGTGCGGAAGGCGGACGGAACGTCTCGCTTTTGCCTAGATAGCCGGAAACTCAACGCCATTTCTAAACACGATGCTTATCCTCTACCTTACGTGACTAGTATACTAGATCAACTAAAGAACGCGAAATACATATCGACAATAGACCTAAAATCGGCTTATTGGCAGATCCCGCTAGATGGCGCTGAGAGCCGTGAAAAAACCGCATTCACGGTTCCGTCGCGCGGCCTATATCATTTTAAAGTCATGTGCTTTGGGTTGACATCAGCGCCGGCTACTCAGCAGCGACTGATGGACCGGATTTTGGGGCCGGAATTCGCGAATAATGTAAGCTGTTATTTGGATGACATTATTTTAACTAGCTCAACTTTGACGGAACATCTGGAGTTACTGCGAAAGGTGTATAAGAAGTTAAAAGAGGCCAACTTAACCATTAATCTGGGAAAGTGCCAATTTTTTAGGAAGCAGTTAAAGTATTTGGGTCATGTAGTCGATGAACATGGTTTGCGCACTGATCCTGATAAGGTGAGGGCTATAGTAGATTTTGCCACCCCAACTTGCAGAAAGGACGTTAAACGCTTCTTAGGTACGGCATCCTACTACAGGCGGTTTATTAAAAATTTCAGTAACCGGGCGGGGCCGTTAAACGCTCTGACGTCAACACGTAAGGGGGCCCCTCCGTTCAACTGGTCACCGGAGGCTGAACGTGCATTCGCGGACCTCAAGCGGGCACTGACTAATGCTCCAGTCTTAACATGTCCAGATTTCACGAAAGACTTTACCGTTCACTGTGACGCGTCCAATTTCGGAATAGGGGGCTCACTTACGCAGTTGATCGATGGCGAGGAACACCCGGTCGCGTATTTTAGCCGTTCTCTTGCGCCCGCCGAACGTAATTACTCCGCGACAGAACGCGAGGCATTGGCGGTCGTATTAACTGTTGAGCATTTCCGCCCCTATTTGGAAGGTGACAGGCCGTTCCGCATAATAACGGATCATGCAAGCTTGAAGTGGTTTTTAAATCTGAAAAGTCCTGCCGGTCGGTTGGCGCGATGGGGTTGTAGGCTATCTCCATATAATTTTACTATCGAACACCGCAGTGGTTCTCAAAATATTGTACCTGACGCCCTCTCGCGATCTATGCCAGTGGGGTCTATAGATATTTCACAAATAAATGACCCCTGGTATTTAAATATTATAAAACGTTGTACCGAAAAGCCGCGGGCGTGTCCTAATTTTCAGCTCGTAGATGGTAGGCTTTATCGTTTTACTAAGTCCAACAACAAATTGAGTGGAGATTTCCAATGGAAAGAGGTAATGCCCAAAGAACTTAGGGAGTCTATTATACAGGAAAATCATTCTAAACCTACCGCGGCGCATCTAGGCGTCGCTAAGACGTATCAACGTTTGAAATTAAGGTATTTTTGGCCGGGTATGTACCAGGATACCGCGGAATTCATAAAAAAGTGTTCTATTTGTAACGCTTATAAACATAGCTCACAAGCAACACCAGGTTTTATGGGGGAACCTAAGGTTTGCGGTCGCCCTTATCAGTGTCTGAGCGTCGATTTGGTTGGGCCTTTGCCCGCTTCGCGGCAGCAGAACACGTATTTATTAGTAGTTGTTTGTTGTTTTTCAAAATATGTTTTGTTGTTTCCGTTGCGAAGAGCGACAGGTAAAGTTATTGCGCAGCGGCTCGAAGACCACGTGTTTTTAGTTCACGGCATTCCGCAAACCGTAATCTCAGATAACGGTTCGCAGTTTGTAAGTCATGAGGTGCAAGCGCTTTATGCAAAATACAATATACCACAGGTACATCTGGGGCCGGTATACTGTCCTCAGGTTAACACAGTCGAACGTTATAATCGTACCGTGATTACGGCGGTGTCATCATTTGTAGATAACGATCATAGGACGTGGGACGTTAACATTCATAAAATACAGTTCGCAATGAACACCTCGGTGAACGAGTCCACATCATATACGCCATTTATGCTAGTTTACGGCCGCGAGGCGATCGCCGACGGTAACATTTACAATGATTTTAAAGATGTCAATGAGTTAGTCTGCGCGCCTAGGGATGCTTATGCCTCGAGATTAGGTTACCTCAAAGACATATATAAAACTGTCCAAGAATCACTTATTAAGGCTCACAGTCGTAACATTAAATATTATAATCGAAAACGTCGAGACGTGTCTTTCGACGTTGGCGACTACGTCTGGAAGAGGACGTATAAACATAGCGCTGCGAATAAATACTTCACTGCCAAATTGGCACCTAAATACGAGCGTTGCCGTGTAGTTAGGAAACTATCTCCACTTGTATATGAACTGGAGGACGAGAAGGGAAAATTGATAGGCAAATGGCATGTGAAAGACTTCAAAACCATAGATGCGGGGAGTGATTAGTTTTTCTTAGTGATAAATATTGCTATTTACCTTACCTACTAATGATATAGCGCTGCGCGTCAAATTATGGTGCCTATTATTATTATTTTTTTTTTTTTTTCTTTCTTTGCACACTGTGTGTGGGCGGTGCAGAATACTCACACCGCAGTACTCCACTCTCTGCGTGTCGTAAGAGCCGACTTACGGGAGTAAAAGCGCCATCTACCATCGCGCCCGCGTATTACGTAGCAAGGGGGCGACCTCTGTGGTGCGGATTTCAAACGACCACAAAGGGCGGTCTACCTACATTACCTACGTACTACGCAGGAATTCGGTTGCTTGTCATTACGGTGCTACTCTGTGGTGCGGATTTAAACGATCATAGGGCATATTATAGCACCAATAATTACTATTTTACTTACATACTTATTATACGCAGTATACTGCTGCAATTTTTTTTTTTTTTTCTTTTCTTTTATAATTAGGTTCTGGTTTAGGTACGGTGCTACTCCGGTGCGGTCTATCTTGTGGCGCGGATACAAACGGCCACAAGGCAGCACTAGCGCCATCTACTATCTTACTACGTACTACGCGTATCTATTTGGTTGTTATATTATGTATGTGAGCCGAGTGTTGGTGTTGGGGCTTGTCTAGTTTGTTGCGTTTTACATCAGTTTTGCTTGAGGGCTTGAAGGGATTAGACGACTGAGGTAATTTGGAAAGAGGAAAGTTAACACATTTAATCTGTATCATGCCGACACGCTTTGTCGTCGGTATTTGATATGTTTTTTGGCAATTTTACTACCGTCAGGAATTATAATGTGGGCATAGACAAATTAAAACGTCTATTCCACAGATGGACAATCTAAATTTTTTCAATCATTTTAAAGTAGTTTCAGGAGAGTCGAGCGTTCTTGTCAGTTATTGCGTGTCAAGCATCGCAATATTAGATCATGGGCTTGTCCAACACCCAGTCACTGAAATCATGTGCTCGTCAAGCATCAATTCTGGACGATAAAAATAGGACTGACAAGCCGATGCAAAATGAATGACTGACAGGTAGGTTTGATCATTTAGAGGGGGAAGCCGTAGGAAAAGTAGTAGAGGAGTAATGAGCAAACCCAACACCGCTCACAGGGGCACATACATTTTCCACTTAAATATGTAATTTTTTATATTTGGTTTTAGGTATGATAAACAGTAGGGTCAATTATTATTAAAATATTTTATATTAGTTTTTTTTTATGTATTGGTTTATGTAGAACACAACAGTCGAGTAGTTCTTATAAGTTTTGTTCTTTCAATTTTATAATTTGTCATATGTGACAGGCATTTACATTGACTGATGATGGATTGCTTTCTGCAAAGTAGGGTTATAGTTTATTTGCGGTGGAGCAGTGTGGTTGGACGTGGGCGTCCGGAGAATTCCCTACGTGAATTCTTGCGTGCCGGGGGACTACTGTAGCGTTGTTTTTTTGGTGTATTAAACTAAATGAATGATAGTTTAGTTGATTTCCCTTGAAAGAGTAGTTTTTCAAAGTATAAAGGTACTTTTTCCTATTAATGATAAAATTTTATTGTTTGGCAGTAAGCCTCATGTCCTTTTCCTTATTTCCGTAAAAAGTTCATTTTAAATTTTCGCGTCATCGACTTTAAAAAAAAAAAAAAAAAAAAAAAAAAGAATTAGAATCGTATTTCCCATATAATCGACTCCCCCAGGCCGCCCACTGATCGGGGCGCGTGCAGTTATGACTTCCGATGTCCAAGTCTTGATGTTGAGATCCTTTTCTGTAGTCCTCAAAAGTTGGTTAGTTCCGCGAAGTTGTTTGACCGTAGTTCCGTTGTGTTCGCTGACGTCCATCGCTTCCTTGCGGGCTGCGCAGCGGGGTTTGAGTGGCGGCGATCTTGTCGGTCGGCGGTCAAGCCATACCAATCGCTGAGCTCTCGTTGGACCCGCCGGAATGTGTCCGAAATCTTGGAATGCATCGGAAGGAAAGTCGAGTCGTTGAACTTTAAAATATCAGCTGGTGTGATTGAGACATTACCTATTTAATTCTTCCTTCGAAAATAACTTCATTTTGATATATTTTATTCAGACCAGTGTCTGATTACGCTAAAAGTATTCGGCCTTTTGGAGCCTATTTATTCAGACCATCGAATTTGACCAGGTTTGTGGTTTTTTTTACTACAGATTTTCGTTGACTGGAATCTTGGAAATTGTTTTATCACGTTACCTATTCGTTGTTTACAGGGATTTCTGGGCTTATTTCGCTACTAAGAGAAGCTGCTGAGTGCTTATACCGATTTGTTGGAGTTAAAACCATATTTATCGTTTCACAAGGAGCCGGAGGTAATCTGAGACAATCTATACTTTATTGTTATTCCCTATTAGGTACCTAGTTTTAAATGCCTGGAATTGGTCTAATTACTACTCTCAATTTCAGATCTTCTAGAGTGTAAGAGATCCTTGCAAATTGAGAGAATTATTAATCTAACTCGGCCATCAGCCAAAATATTTTGACCTCTCATCTCTTTTTTAGTCTAATTTTGGCTGCAGGTAGAATCGTTAAACAGAAAATGCTTTCATGGATAATATTTATTGTCAAAACCAACACTTTAAACAGCAGGAATATTTAGCTTTCTTGTAATAATTATGTTCTTTAAAATTATGAGCTATTAGTAAAATCTATGGGTTGATCTGGGTCGCCGTTGTTAACCACAGTACTGTTCCCCGAATACAGGTGAAGAAGCTTATACGGGGCCACGTTCCCAGCCCACTGCTCCGTTCGTCCAAGTAGTCTGAAGGCTAGACGTCGAGAGAAAGAAGTCGAGTTATACCCTGACACTCGTCACTCGCTAACGGCTCCTAGGAATCAATAATCAGCAGCCGTCGAATCTGTTCAAATAGGTACTATTTAACTGTAAAATCTACCTAACATTTAAACTAACCGAAGCGGCAAGTAATCCTCGGCAACAGATAGTCTCCGGACTCTAATATTTAGGCATTCTAGTTAAGTCTCGAGCTAGATTTTTACAAGATACTATTCTACCTGATATCCTTAGGGCAGGCATTCCTTACCCACATTATCTTTGAGTTAGTTTTAAGAGTTAACCACTTTTCTTATATAACCACTGGGGAAGCAGACGATATTTTTATTGTGTTATTTATATGTGTACCTCAGTGAAAATTCAGCGGTTAACAGTCAGTGATTGCAAAGATATTTATTATTATATAGAATCAAAAGGAAGTTTCAATAAAACTGTATTTTGGTATTTACCTTACATGTAGTTGTGTTCTTTATTTTCCCTAAATATGTCCTTATGGTAAGTACCGCATGATTTGTATTTACTTACTCTTCTTGAACAGAGGGCAAGAGAAAAACTACATTACACCATACTAATACATATTATAAATGCGAAAGTAACTCTGTCTGTCTGTCCGTCTGTTACGCTTTCACGCCTAAACTACTGAAGTAATTTTGATGAAATTTATTAAGGGAGATTCAGAAAAAGGGGGAGGGGAGAGTGAGGGGGAGAAGTAGAGGAGAATGAGAGGGGGAGAGGGAGAGAAAAAGGGGGCATCGTGCTTAGTGGGGACCCGCCTAATCACGTAAAGAGGGCTGATCTGATTTTTATGAGATTAAAACATAGAATACTATTTATCCTGGTTAAAGGTTCCCTAATTGCCTCGAATATCCACGCGGCCGAAGTCGCGGGCAGAAGCTAGTATTATTATAATGCCATTTAAACGCCTCACAGTTCAGTGTATATAGAATATGAGTTTATAAATATAATTGCTCATTAACCGAGCTTATATTGCCACTTAAAACGATTATGTTTGTTAATTGTCTAGTATGTTACAATATTAAGCAAACAAAGCCTTATTATAACCAAAGCAACTCAGGGTGCATGACAAAAAACTTTTTTGTTATTAAAATTACACACGACACGATTAATATTAACGTTTTGTTTTAATTGCAGATCATTATTAAGATCGCTCACTTAATGTTTCTTGACTTTTAACTACCTACCTTAATCTGAATCGCGCTAACGAAATTGATAAAATGTAACAAGAGGCCTTTTAATTTTAGGTGGAGTGGATACTCTTTAGGCCTTGATTTCAAAGTGCGCGATTACTAGACGGGAGCGATAAACCCATCAACGTCCGGAAAATGAGACACAATAGATTTTTTATAGTTGTCCGGACGCCGGCGTCCGTCATTGATGAATTAAATAAGATCCAAAGAATTTTATAAACAGGCAACTTTAATTTGATTCTCATGTGACTAACTTTTAATGTAAAATGCTCTGACCGTCTACGTGCTACGAGTGGCTACGACGTAGCAAGTAATATTATTAAAAATAGAAAATATTTTTTAAGATTGGTAGATGTAGAACGATTAATGTAACCGCTAAGTATAGTTACTTTTTCGCTGTATGCCAGCGATATTTCATCAATATGAGAAGGTAGCCTCGACATTCAAATTTTTAACAGATGTTGGCAATGAAAATATAGCAAAAATTAAGTAAATAAATTCTGAGGTGCATTGGTCTGGTCACCGTCATTGTATCTATCGCAGTAGCGTGCGTTAAAATGGCGAAAGGTGACGTGACGATTCAATTCTTAATACATGGTGATTCAAGTTTGTAACGTTTTAGCGTGTCAGATCACCTATATCATACATCGTCTCTTTGATACAGTATTACCACAGCTCGCACCCAACCAAACTAATAAGTTTTTTATATTGTGCCAGCAATGTATAATAAAGATACGGCGATCTGACACGCCAAAATGCTAAAAGTGTGGCCCCAACTTTACGCTGTCCGCCTACAATGAAGTGAGAATTCGCTTGTCGTGTCGCTGGTCGCCCTTCGCGGGACCAGGCCGTTAAAGCGTTAGTCGCTGCTTAAAAACCCCTTGTGTGGCTCGCTTCGCCAGCTTTAGTTCCTTAGGGATTTAGGACAATCTTGCTTGCAGTATGTAAGCCAGTTACTTACGAATGGTAACAGCTTAAAGACCTTTGTTATATGCTATGTGACTATTGGGAATTTTGACTATCGTTTTAGTGCATTACAATTTGAGAAGATAAAAAAAACGCACGGAACGTGGAAAAGTGTAGGTCCTCTGCTAGGTCCCGGGTTCGATACCCGGCAGGGTCAATTTAGAAATCAAACTTTTATATTATATCTCAGTTCTGGGTACCACCGACCGTTATCTCTGATTTCCATAACACCTAAGTTATTTATTTTGGATTCGGAGCAATATATATAAGTAACGTTGAGGAGCTCGGTGGCGCAGTGGTTTAGCGCCTGGCCCAGCGATTGCAAAGGTTAAGCAACGTTCGCAAGGGTCGGTCATGGGATGGGTGACCAAAAATTTATTATCTCGAGCTCCTCCGTGCTTCAGAAGTCACATTAAGCCGTTGGTCGCGGCTGCATTTGCAGTAGTTAACACCCACCAATCCGCATTGGGCCTGCGTGGTAGGTTATAGCCCATCCTCCTTACCACACGTAAGGAAGGCCTGTGCCCCAGCAGTGGGGTCATTAAAAATGGCTGATGGACAATGTTGTCCAATATTACCTACGTAATACACATTTTTTTTCCCTCAACTAACAACGAATAAAATGAGCTGTGTAAGACTATTTTTATATTTCAATGAATTATACACGTAAAATTACTAAAAGAAGATAAGCTTTTACCTGACATGCAGTTCACATTTGAACTAGTTCATAACACCCCTCGTGAAAGCTGAGTGAAACTCCAAAGGGGTCAAGTTTTATTACTAATGGGTGAATTAACGTCCCACCCAACGCTTTCGTGCAAAAAGCATAATTACAAATGAAATATAACCTGTAATTTAACTGGAGACCACATAATTTTAGTCGGCGCTCGTAACAAGCTTGTGTTACACCAGAATTTTGACAAAAGATATTATAAATTACTCTCATTTATTTTGAATTAACGTCACAATTCCTTTGTTCCCTAAATTAACAATTAAGCACTATCCTTTTATCTCTTGCTTCGTGATTAACGTGGAGTGTCTAATAACAAGCTTTTTGACTACTGCATAAAGCGTTTAATACGATAAATAGCCATCTTACTTTATCGCTCCGACCACACAGAAACTCTTTAAAAACATGTATAATTATTTAAATTAATAATGAACTCGAAAACAATGATCAACAATGATCAAACCATCCTATAAGATGGAATGGTTAAGGTAATAGCAGTATAAACGCCTTAAAAACTGAAATAAATATAAAAAATATTTACCTTGTACTTCGGATATAAAACGTTTTACAAAAAAATTAAAACCCCGAAAAATTATTACAAATCCCGGAAACCACCAATGTAAAAAAAAGTACATTACAGCCGAGTACGGGACGCTAGCATTTGCAGTGTAGAGGATGGTTTGAAGGCGCATCATCAGGCTCAATCATTCAAGGTAAAGCAAATACTTTAATCATTCAAGGTAAAGCAAATAGCTTCAGTCCAAGGCTTGTAAAATGCTTTTCTCAAGAAATGCGAAGAAATTATTTTTTCTTGGTAAAAATGTAATTTTTAATTGGTTCTTGTGGCCATGTTAAATGGTCAAACATGCAAGCATAAAGTTGTATAAAAAATAATGCCTAGCTGATCTACCGTTCTGAATTTCGACTACTACTTCGCCGCACTAGTGCGGGAAGTGACGGGAAGTAAGTATGAAATTCATTTCCGCACTTAATTTAAAATTTTAGAATGTGATGGAAATGTGGAACGCCTCGTATTGCTTTTTCAAATGGAATGAAAACTTTTTCAGAGAATACGTGAGAAAAAATATTTTCATGATAATTTGCATATTGGCAACAGAAATTATTTTTTAACTTTTAAATTTTATGCATTCACAATGCTATTTTTATATTAAGATTATTAATATAATTGAAATATAATATAATAGAAATTATTTTGCTTACGATTATCGAAAACAGTAGGATATTTGCGTTTTCCGTAAAAATAGGTCCCGAACTTATTAGGGTGAAAACCGTTCGGCAAACACTAACCCAAACAAACAATAAGATCTGCCAAAACTTTGAAGAGCATTCGTTAAATGGCGAATTCGGAGTTTGAACGAGCATGCAATTAGTGTCTTGGCGAGTTTCGGCAGCTTTGCGGAACTTTTTAAATTTCCTCAATTTCAAAAATCTCCTTAAATACAATTCGTCAACATCCCATCATGGGCCTCATAACTTTTGATTTAATGTTTGAACTTCGGGAAGTTGAATCAAATTAATTATCATTGTCTGTGTTACAATACTGTTGTTGTTACAATCTGTTTAGGAACAATTAAAACATATTTTTGCTTCTTTACCATAATCTGGGTTTGTTTCCCAAAATGTCTAAAAGGTTGTGACAAAGTTTCTTCGTATTTTATTCATTATTTTATTCAAGAAATAAAACCAATTTAAATATCAACAAAGTTCAATATAGTAATTTTATTTGCCGAAAATGTTTCTTGCAAGTAAAAGAATTTAATCTAGCTGGTCCTTATCTTTAGTACAAAGAAAAAGAAAACTTGAGCATGTTTAGACTAATTTTGTTACTGAAGATTATAATAGTATAGATACAAATGAAGTAACTACACAAGAACTAGTGGTTTTTTGTGTCCCATATGCTAATACATGTTGATATACTGTAAACACATGAAATAAATAATGACATTAATATTAAATATGCTTTCAAGCAACACATCGGCATAATATAAAATGTATTGAACAACTGTGATACAATCAGGTGGGGTTCCAGTTGCAGCGATTAATATCAAAAGTTCTAGTTTTTTTAAATGCGTTAAAATCTTTTGGTACTAGGTACTATATTTTATTCCTGTCTGTCTCACTAGTCCCATTGACCCAGACCCATGATTGGAAAGATAGGATGATTACTTAGTCCAATGGGACAACTGAAACTAATACTTATATTTTATTTATTTCCCAGTAGTCCCACGAGACTACTGTTACTAAAACATTTTGTAAATTTCTGAGGTAAAGTAAACGATTGCCATAAAAACCGACCTCTAGTAATAACGTAATATTTTTTAGTTATTGATAAGATAAGATTAAGTTTGGTCCTTATCTATTCCTGAAAACAATAGGGATGTTGACTATTTTTTTTATTTTATGTTACATAAATTACCTCTCAAAAAAAGAAACATTGGTAAAAGAATTAATTCGCTAGCATGAAAACTGCCCGAGATATCACAGTGTGAAATGCGCACAAATGGACTCGATCAAAAACGCTCCATACTAATGGCTTGCACGTTATGACGTCACGCCGTGCTAGTTTGTATGCAACGCATAGGAAATTTGTTCTGCAGCTAAATTAAATATTGTGTTTATGAAAATGGTTTCTTCGACAAATTTGCTATACATTTTACGGACTAATTAACGGTATCATTTATTTAAATAAATTTTATACTTTTTAAATGGACTTGTCCACCCAACTTTGAAGAGGCATAAAACAAATAATATGCAATATATAAAACCAAGAGGTATACAAGCTACTCTAAAAGTTCAATATGTTTACGATTTTTATTAGTATTTTGTTATTTTATTCATTAGTCAACATCCCTATTGTCACGAATCGGAACGAACAAGTATATTCCTGTTTGAGTCGTATAGAATCAAAACCTGTCATTTTAATGATTTGTGGTATAATGAAAAAGAAAAAGTCAAAATGATTTACCATGAGGGGAAATAGCCGCATTTGATTCTAAATCGATTGAACGGTCGATGATCAGTAAGTCATTTTTGTCGAAAACAGATTCCGGTTTTGATTCCATACGACTTATTACTCATGTTTGATTTCGAAAATAGGCCCTTAGAATTATTTCTCATAAATTGGGGACTCTCTAAAAACTGTAAACGATAACCTCTAAGCTCTCCCAATGAGACCAAACCACCATGTAAACGCAGAACGCTTCGTATTCCTCAATCATATTACACAACACAACAGCCATAACCGGAGGCAATGCGTTGTATATGCAAATTCCTATGCATATTGCAAATTCATGCCACTTTGAATTTCTTAGTGTTACGGAAATCGCAGAATTATACCTGTCAATGTTATATTATGCCAGGCCTGTTACTCAGGCTTTCTAATGGTGAAAGAATTTTTAAAATCGGATGAGTAGATCCTACGTCAAACACACCTATGCAACTTCACGAAAATTGTAGTTTAGATAGATGAATTAACAAACTTGTTATTTTCAAAAGTATTTCAATAGTATTATAGTAATATATTTAAATAAGCCAATTCAATTAAGTCAAACAGTGTCAAATATAAACATTCAGTCCAAATTGCGCTATAAAACGAACAAGCACGTCCAACATTTCCATAAATAACCATAAATAGTAGAACAATGCCATAAAAATAATATTTTCCGGCAAATACGAGATAAACCGTCTATGGCTATTTGTTGCTTTCTTCCAATCCAGCTTTTCTTGTAAGCTATTGGCGTTAACTTTACAACTTTGCACGGTTCTTATCTTGCTCATTCTATTTGATCGGAGTTCAACTATATTTTTTCTCTCTCTCTTTATAAGGGGCATACAACTCTGTTTATACAACCCTAAACGCTGCAGAAGAGCTTTAAAACTATAGTCTATATTCCTAACAGTTTATTGCACAATATTTTTTTAATATCTGGAAACCATTTGAAGAGTTGATCATCTGTTTTAATGACAAATAATTACTTATGGTAAAAAAAATAATGGTTGGACACAAAATATAAAAAAAAATCAAATCAAAATCAAAAATATCTTTATTATTTACTACAAGTAATATTTAACAATAAGTGGGTCTCTTCTTTTAAGTTTGAAAAAATCTGTATTAGAAGAGGCCCCTCTCTTTAGTTTACAATAATTTATTTGTAGTACATAACTAGGAGCTTATATTAGTACTTAAATATTTTTAAATATAATTTCTTTACTTAATATACAAATTTACTTAATATCACATATCACCATCATGCAACACTTTCCGTACATGAGGATTTGTGACGAGATTTTTCTTGTATACTTTATTTGTTATACAACATGTTCAACAAAATAAACCAGCCATGTGCAAATACAAACGAAGTATTTGAGTTAAGAAGGTATATTGGCACCTACTATACCAACCATTTCGTAGTAAGAAAAAACTCCGCCGCGAAACTCGATGGCAATTATTCTTCTTCACTCCAGAAGTTTTACTGCCCTTGACTTTGGCACTTCTAAAATGTTATAAATGGAGGTGTTATCTCATGCTGGATAAACCGAAAATTATTTTCGAGCTATCGACTTTTTACTCAAACATTTTGTCGAAAGAAAACTTTTATGAATGTTTCAAAGTATGTTTTTGTGTTAATTTATCAAGTTCTGTGTTCAAACATTTTATGCATTTGATTAATGACTAATTGAATTATTAAGTTTTACAAAATCAGCATAGGTACTAAAACATAACTGAAAACCACGATTTTGTTGATCAGGAATACTTTAGATAACGCTTCACGAACACAAACAGCACGCAAGTAATATGTAACCGATCGACAAAACAAAATACAAAAAATTGTTTAAAAAAAACAAAAAACCGACTTCAAAAAAACCTACCTCTAAAAAGCAAGAAATAATATTCGTAATAATAAAAATACGTCTATAGAAGTCGGTTGGGGCAGGAGTACAGATTCCTTTTTTTTATTCTAAAAGCCCCACCCGACTTCAATAGACGTATTTTTATTATTATGAATATTATTTCTTGCTTTTTAGAGGTAGGTTTTTTTGAAGTCGGTTTTTTGTTTTTTTTAAACAATTTTTTATTTTTAGTGTAGGTACCTTGTAGGTAAGGTATATTATTATGTAGAAAAATCGGCTCAGCCAAACGTAAGATAATCGCGGAGAAACATACTTAAATACGGGTCAAACTGAGAACCTCCTTTTTTAAGTCGGTTAAAAAACTACACTTAAGATATCCCTCTTCCAACAAAAAAATAATTATCTTATTCAGTTCATAAACAAAGAAGTAATACGACCAATCATCGAGGTAATTCACACAAAATCATACTATTTTCGTGCTTTTTTCAAAATTACTTGAAAAGTACTGAACCGATTTCCAAATTTTAAAAAATGGGACCAACTTGGGAGTGTACCTAATGTAATAACGTTTGAATCATTTCAATCGGTCCAGCCGTCTTCGAGTAATCGGTGGACATACACAAAAAAAAAAAAACAAATATACAGACGAACATAGAACCTCCTCCTTTTTTGGAAGTCGGTTAAAAAAAAGTAAAGTACCTATCTACGTGGTGACAATAACAGATTTTTCCAAATCAAACAAAGATTATCTTGTATAAAATATGCTCCCAGTAAGTGGGGGGTTATTTCGAGGTGCCGATTTAAAGACTGACCGGATATCTAGATCGAACTTGATCGAAGCAGGGCTACTATTGTCTAAATTTAAAAATCTATCGCAATCACTTTCATTTGCAAATGGACGTGACACATTGCTGTATTGCTTTGGTAAGTTTTTATTTGTGCCAAAAAGAAGCATCAATGTATCACATCCTGAAAGCGATTGCGATAGATTTTGAAATTAGACAATTAGCCCCCTGGTTCTCATAACGGACTCTTTATTATTGATATACAACCTAAAAGATTAATTTTAGAACCTAAAACAAGCCTGCTGAAAACAATTGTAATTTTAAACAAGTACGCTATTGTAGCATGAAATAGCAGCAAGTTTATTCCGTTTATAACTAACAATAATCTGGCCGATGTACCTAGTCTCTAGACTAGAATCTAGCCCATAGGTGTTTCTCTGAAATTGCTCTGCGCTTGCATCAATTCCTTTGCCCATTGCGAATCTAAAACGATTCCCTGGAAAATTTTGTGAACAGCAGCAGAACTTAATGGCAATAGTCAAGCATTATTAAAACAGCATTCAAAACAACTTTATGTTTAACTTAGTGTTGTTAATTTAAAAAATGATTGCATCTGCTTAAAATAGTGCAGTTAATTACTAAATTCTAATTATTTAATGGATACTTCTCAACTATAATAAATGAAATATTTAAAAGTTTAAACTAAGGATTTGAATAAAAAAGTAATTCGGTTTTTGTATTTTTTTAATAAATAAGCATACTAGAGTTTATAGTAAAGTGACGGGTATACAGGTACAGTAATGTAGGTAACGAAATCGCTTTAGATATAGCAAATGGATTTAGTGAAAATCTATTAATACATCTAATTTGACGTAAATTAATTTCGCTTACCAATAAACAAAAGCCCGATTTCAGTTATGGAAGTCAGTGCGAAACGGCTGCTGACTGTTGTAGTATATTGCAATTTCTTGGATTTCGAACTAGCTCCGTTTCGAAGTAGAATGGTTCTCGACAATAGAGCCAAGGGTTTCTCGAAGAATGCTTCACTCTCAAACAACCTCACTTTTCTACTGTACATTTTTTATAAGCTTCGGAAAATGGTTTACACTGACAAAGCAAGAATTTATGTTAGCCTTGTGTACTGTAAAACGGTGAAAAATGGTACTACGATAAGATTCAGCCATAGATTTGGACACTGATGACATTTTGATTTTCCCAGAATCCTCTTCACTGAGGAACTGGCTATCTTATCTCTAACTGCTGGTACTCAATTTTTAAATTGTGTTTATGGCGTCACAGCTTCGATCAAGAATATCCTAGATAACGCTTCACGAACTAAAACAGTACGCAAAAATGGCACCCCAAATAGCGTCCCACTTACAAACTTGGCGCTTATTTTGTACATAATCACCTCTTATTTTGTACAAACTCACATTTTATATCACTTATTTTGTACAAAATAAGCTAATTTTGTACAAAAACACATCTTTTATCGCTTACTTTGTGCAAAATAAGCGCCCAGTTTGTAAGTGGGACGCTATTTGAGGTGCCATTTTTGCGTACTGTTTTAGTTCGTGAAACGTTATCTAGGATATTGAGGGGCGCTATTTGAGGTGCCATTTTTGAGACACTGACCGGACATCTAGGGTATTCTTGATCGAAGCGTCACACTTAGGTAATACTTATGGTGGTAGCTAGCCAAGTGGAATTGAAGTAAGCTCTATCACCAGCCAAATCGAGTACAAATAGTACCTCCCTCCTCGGAATCGAACTCGGGACCCCTGCGTCTTACACGGATGGGCGAACCACTAGACCACAGAGGCGGAGACCACAGTATGTGTTAGTTGACTTAGGACAATATGTATTAATCAGTCTCTAGCATATATTAATATCTAACATTATTACGAAGTTAAAAGTACATAAGTTTATTTCTTATTTATTTATTTAAAATATAGTTTTTTTCTTAATTTCTAAAATTATTGTAGCAAGAGAAAGTACCTAACAGGTGCCTAATTAGTAGAATGACTTCCAAATTAACTTTTTAATTGTTTATCGTCATATTTTATGACGTAATACCTATAGTTATAATTGTGCAAAACTTATTATAAAGTTTAAATATTCTAACTTGGGAAAACACGGCGGTCGATCTTTCTTATTAAATTTTCACCTTCAGACCACCTTAATTAAAATAAATAATAATACACTGGTACTTACTTGCTTACCTAGTATAAGTGTATTTTGCTGTCTGAAATAACTGAAATTTATTTTTAGGGTTGTTTACAGCAAAAACGTGTTCTTATCTGGAATTAGCTTTTAAAGGAAACGTAAAGTAGTCGCGCCACGTAAAAAAAGAAATAATAATATATTTAATACGCATTGCGCTTTTCCCTTGAAATTTTAATTTTTTGATCATGAATGAATTCCAATAATAATTATAATTGATTGTATTCTATTATATAAAAATGGAGGGTGACTAAATCGTCAACGCCCAGCCCAAACCCCTGAACCTAGGGACTTGAAATTTTGTAGGTAGATTAGATACTTCATAAAGTGTAGGCATCCACTAAGAAAGGATTTTTGGAAATTGTATCCCTAAAGGGGTGAAATGGGGGTTCAAAGTTTGTATGGAGAAAATAGATATTTTGAATTGTAACTTCGTAGGAGTATTTCGAAAAACAAATAAGCAGACACATGTTTCGTGGTTTTCCGGAACTCAACCCCTTAGAGGTCAAATGGGGTATATTAACCAAACAAATCGAAGTACTTCTAAAAACTAAGCAAACACGTAGCTAGGTAGGTATGGTATTTTGTGAATTTCCCGAAAATTAACACTTTAAAAGGTAAATGGGGTAAATAAACTTAAAAATCGATATGGATGGCGTTATTTAGGCTTTATGAGATGTTGATTGCGAAAATGGCATTTATTTTGAAGTACAAGATGGTGGACATGATTCAACCCCTAAAAGGCTCAAAATATGGGTCTAAATTTTGTATGGAATATGCGGGTACGGGAACGGGGCGAGAACAGGTACAAACAGGAACGGAATATGGATATCTTAAATATAATTTTATATTTAAACTAAAGTGTAATAGCTATATAATCTCTCCATAGTATATAACTTCATAATTGAGACATTGTAGTGTATTTCATGGTCACATCACGAGGAGGAGGGTACTGGTGCACTGAGACACAAGCCTTGCTTAGTTCAGGTACCAGTTCTCTCGCAATCTTATGTTATTATTTTAGCTGTACTCTTAGAAATTATGTTCAAATTGTAGATTGTTGGAGAAAATAAATAAATTTTATTTTATTTATTTATTATTATCCCACTATTTATATTATAAGTGTGAAAGTTTGGATGTGTAGATGTTTGTTATTACGCAATCACGCAAAAACTACGGATTTGGAATGGACACACAGATAGTTTATATAATAGTCTGGATTTAAACATAGGATACTTTCATCAAAAGTCCCCTAGGGATTTTCCGAATGTCCACGCGGACGAAGTCGCGGGCGAAAGTTAGTAAAATATAAATGTCGATTCATGTAGCCTTCGAGCATCGCGGCGCGTCTTACTCTAAGCATGTAGCGATGGAATAATAGGTAGGTAGGTACTCCATGATTTTACCTCTGCGAATTACCAGAATAAAAACTTGAAGGCATATTGTCAAACCTAGTTTGACAGCATACTGGCATCTCTCATACATAGTAAATGTCAATACTAACGCGTGGCTGACTACAGATTGCCTGCACGAGAGCAACCCAAGTGTTGTTAGCAATTTGCTCCAGATTAAGTCAAAAGTGAGAAACAATCTTTTCACATACACTGCTTCCCACATCCGAGAGTGCAGTTTCCGCAATTGCATAGTGCTCGCAACTGCCACAGTATATAATTAGCTAAAGCAGTAAGGAAACTACATACTGTAGGAATCAGCGCACTCAACATAGAGTCACGTCGTCGCTACGAGAGCTCTTAGCAAGTTTCGCAATACGTTCCAGTAGCCTGCCAGTCCTGCGTCTTCTCATGTTGGTAAGTAACAGTCTGACCTCAAGTGCAATGCCGCGCCTTGATTAATTGCGCGGTAGAGCAGCCTCTTTTTTCCTCCCGCATGTACAGTCAACGGCACGTCAGACATTACATGTTGACCTTGAGACCGCCTTTATGCCATACGTAATAAGAGCTGTGTTCGTAGTTCAAATGTTTAATCTAACGTGCTGTCGTGCGTACACATCTATCGCCGTTTTCGCTCACGTCTATCTACCAGACCCGGGGGCTAATTGTCTAATTTCAAAATCTATCGCAATCGCTTTCAGGATGATGTGACATTGAGGCTTCTTTTAGGCACAAACAAAAACCTACTTATGAAATGCCACAATGTGTCACATCCATCTGTCAAATGAAAGCGATTGCGATAGATTTTGAAAATTAGACAATAAGCAGGCTGACTATTTTGTGCTAATAGTGTCGCGTTCGCTCCGCCCGCAGCCCGCCACGCACTGAGAATGTCAAACCTAGAGCACTCCGACCGAAACGACGGTAACAAAAAAAAATACTTCGTTCCCGTGCCTACTGCTTTAGTTAATATACTGTGCAACTGCGACACTGTGCACCAATTTTGTAGCGGTGACATACCAAAGACTTTTGTGAAGAACTTTCGCCATGCCCCAAAATAGTTTCACTCTCAAGACTGCGACTTTCCCACCTCAATTTCAAGTGACATTTTGTTTGCAAAATAATTTGGAGAGTTCAGCCGTTGGCGTTGCCCGTCATGTAAACTTGCTTAAGTTAGGGAGGAGCGTTTAAACTGATTAGAACGCTATGTTAGCTTGGCTTAACTCTATTAAGAGTTTGGCCCTCTCCTCTGGTAGGTACGCACGACGTGCGTGGTATTTCAGGGCAATACAATACCCCTGCGCCATCGGATATTCAGCCGTATATAATCACCGTATGAGAGCTTCCATTGAATTACAATTACAGGGAAATTTCGTGATTGAGAAAATTATCTTTCCGCATACAGTACTTTGTCACCGAGAAAACTGCATACAAAACGTTATTTTTATTCAAATACTGACAAAACGAATCTTTTGATTTGAATAGTCGTCGCCTATAAACCTTTCAAATTACTGCGATTGGGCTCCTGTATGAATAGGTACCATACGATATTATTGTGTTATAATATGTTAATCCTTAGAGCAATGTCGGTTACTAACAAAGAACTAAAGTTCTTATACGGATCTTTCTTCTTATTTCTGATTCGATGACAGAGGGAAACTCCGAGCATGGCTCTCTCCATTGCCCACTGGGTGACCTTGAGCTTTCTTATGAGACCTATAGTTCACGACCACGTTTCCCTACCGTAAATCATCACTGGCAATACACACTGGTCATAGATCTTCGAATTGAGACACTGAGGTAAATTGAACGCGAAGATTTTTCGAAGCTTCCTGAATGCTGCCCATCCGAGTTGGATAGTTACAATAAGAGATCTTTTTCTTGAAGTTGGATTTACCTAACTGGACTGTCTGTCCTCGGTATACGTAAGAATACTACAACACTCGAAGTTGTTGACCATTGTCAACAACTTTGTGTGTTGTAGTATTCTTAACATGAACTGGAGCAGGTACAGTATGGGCATTCGACATGATTTTTTCTTATCCATGCTCAATATACCCGTAGTCCAATTATTGGCATTTGTTGTAATTAATAATTAATAAAACTGGTTTCCATTAAACGGTTGCTCATAAAATTACAACTCAATTTTGCAACATATTACTTACCTACCTTGTTAAAATATTACCCAGCTAAATAAAAAAAGTAGATAGCTACTAAGTTGTTTCTCAAACAAGTAATTACCTTAATACACAACATTAAAATAATAAAAAAGAAATCCCGTGTTCCTTTCTCTGTGTTCCTTTCAGAATAAACAAAAGACCTTGTTTCACAACATCTCATTATCCTATTCATGTGAATGAAGACGAATAAGATTTCGTTACTTGTTTCGATAAAAACACCTCTCCACACGTAATTATAAGAGGCTTACTTTTTTCGGTCTCAAGCACTCTTATAGGGACAATATTTCTTAGTTTCTAAGTAAGCAGGAAAAATGTTTCGTCGGTTAACTGTGACGTGACTGAGCCGCGTCGAGGACTTTTTCTGAGAACTATTATTGTGGCGATATTGGGAAGTGCGTATTATACTCGGTGGAAAGGAACTTATTAAGGGAGTGACTTCCGTTCAGCTAGGTTGTGATGGCAATGGTACCTAATCAAAATTTCAATTCAATTTTTTTTCAATTCTTTATTACACATCAATATACAGTTTAACAAATATGGACCGCACCACGAAAACCTCGCAGGGTTTATCTGGGTTGCGGCGAGTTGCTATACACTTATTTAGGTAGATAGTAATGCTTTAGTTTAATGCGAAATTCTTTTGCATTTTCTTTGTACTTATTCTGTAGGTCGGTTATAAAATATATTTAAAATATATATTTATATATATTTATTTAAAAATATAAATATACTTATATTATTTTTATATATTTATATATTTATAATATATTTAAATATTCTTTATTAAATTAATCATTTACCGAACCGTATTTCTCAACCTACCAGTCATTCAGTCTTCTCTTTCTGACAAGAATAATAGGCGCAAGTTTCAGATTTATAAAAAAAATCTAGTTTTTTTATAAATCTGAAACTTGTAAAATTTAGAATCATGTTACAAAATTATTTGGCACTTGCTTGCCGTTAAAGATACTGAGTAAAGATATTTGCATCTTGTCTTGCTCTTACAGATAGTTCATAAAGATTTCTTGAAAGGAAAACTGTCAATGACTTGGATGAATAACCAAGTTAAATACCGTGAAAGAATTTGAAAAAAAAATGATTCATCGTTCCTAAGGAAAATTCTTTATTATTCGGAAAATAAATGGAAAAATCACGCGAAGTATATATTGACTAGTAAATTTATTCGTTATTGAATCTTTATAACAAAATATCGTATCTTTAAAACATTTTCTGTGCAGGCACGACTATTTATGAAAATATGATTTTTGTTTATAAATACTCCGTTAAAATTTCAGTGCTACTCTGTTCTACAGTGTAGTAGTAGTTACTAGTTAAGTTGATATATATTATATAGTATTCTAATACTTAAAAAAATGTCTGTCTGTCCATCAGCCATTTTTGATGTCCCCACTGCTGGGGCACAGGCCTTCCTTATGGGTGGTAAGGAGGATGGGCCATAACCCACCACGCGGGTCCAATGCGGATTGGTGGGTGTTAACGACTGCAAATGCAGCCGGGACCAACGGCTTAACGTGCCTTCCGAAGCACGGAGGAGCTCGAGAAAAATAAATTTTTGGTCACCCATCCCTACACTACACTAGTTTAGTTTTATTGGCATATGGCATTATTTCACAGTTTATTTTAATGTAACAATCACCTGTTGCTAAACCTTCTGTTTGGCGTTATTGTATAGAGAAAGAGCACTGCACCTGAGATACAGGTTTCCTAGTTTGGGTGCAGATGTTTTTAAATCTTAATTGTAAATTGTTAAGGTTTAATCTAAATTGCTTTCAAGAGTTTTGTTTTTGTAAAAATTTGTGTCAATTTTTTTTTTTATTATTATTATTATTATCCCATGACCGACCCTTACGAACGTTACTTAACTTCCGCAATCGCTGGGCCAGGCGCTAAACCACTGCGCCACCGAGCTCCTAAAAAAATGTGCTGGGGATTAAAAGTAAAAGTAAATGTTTAGAGAGATATAAGTTTTCATAGTAACATTGCGGCCACTAAACACGGCAGATATAGGTTTTAATACTTGCAGGCGTGTCTTGGACCTATCGTGCTACTATGATTTAGGACGAAGAAGGTTGTCAAAATAATGATCGAATTAAGACACTACTGGTAGTGCTAAATGGTTTCCGTGCATGTTTAAGAAAAAAATCTTTCGTTACATTTTCTTTACTCTTCAGATTTCATAACATTCTCTTTTCTCATGATGTATCTTTATATCCCCGTGACATTTGGCATCGAATTTGCAATGCAAATACTTCAAACTCAGAAAACGAAAGGGAAACATATTCATCTGTATCGTTCCCGAAACATTTGCAGTTACCTACTCGTAATGTACCCATCAAGGTTAGAAAAATGAAAGCATTTTTCCAGAAGTGGCGCATCTTATTTCCCGTCTCCACTCGCTAATTTACTTGACTATTCATCATACTTCGCTCGCTGCCGTCGTGAATTGTAGCTACAAAATGTATTTTCGTTGAATAAGCGCACCTAGGTAGGTAACCTAATAATGCCTTAGACTAGGGGTTCCCTAACTTATTTGGGATGCGCCCCTTTTCTACCAAAAAAAAAATCCGCGCCCTCTCTACCTGGACAATTTTAGAATAATAGCAGGTTAGAAAAAGATATTTGACCCAAAACAATGACATATAAATGACCCAAAACAATGACATATAAACTACACAGGTGGTATCTGCGCCCCCTGGGGGGCGTGCCTCCCACTTTGAAAACCCTTGCCTTAGACGATGTTATTATGAAGGCTGTCGGTACCTTGTTATTTTTTAGGGTACTGCTTACCTTAAACGTGGAACTAGACTTTGCGAAGGCTCCTTATCTCCATTTGATTGTCCAGTAGGTATTCGCTCTATACTTGAATTCACCAGAATTTGTTCAGTGGTTCAGGCGTGCGTGATAAGGTAATGACAGGCCGTCAAAGTTACTTTCTTGCAATCATTTTATACGGAACCCTTCGTGCACGATTCATAGACTCTCACTTGCTGGTATAATCTACATATTTTTTATAAGTAGCAGCTTTAAATCTTGCGGCCGGCTGTGCGTGAATACTTTTCTGTTTATAATATGGAAATTTTAAGTTACGATGTTTTATTTTATGCAGAACGGGATAGTGCTTGACCTACACCTCACCTGATGTTAAATGACGATAAGGCCACAACATCTGGAATCTTCCATCACTGAGGAATTGGCTACCTCTAACTGCCGGAACACAACAATTTTTAAATTGTTGTTATGGCGTCAGACTTAGATAAGATGGTGGTAGCTAGCCAGGCAGACTTGAAATAAGCCCTACCACCAACCAAACCGAGAACAAATTGTACCCCCCCCCCTTTTTATGCCGCAGAAAAATGAATTACGCATCCTCCCCCCCCCCCCCGCAGGTGAGCAGGAGGTTCGTATGAAGTGGGACTCGCCATAGGAGGGGACCACAGTACGATACTGCAAACCCCCACGACCGCCTCCCGTTATCTCACCCAGCCCGAAATTGTCCCCCCCCTGGGAATTGATCCCGGAACCTGCGTCTTACATGGGTGGGCGGACAACTACAGCACATAGAGGCGGCGGTCAGGTGGCCGCAAGAAGCTTCAAAATTATTTGTCGTTAGCTTGTCGATTCCATTGTTTATATTTAACAGAAAGTTGGCTATTTAAATAGAGAGGATATAATGATAAAAACTAGAACCTTATACTGAATCCCAAATCCTCAAGAGAAACAAACTATCTTACCTTTAATTACGGGAACACAACAATGCCGACATTCATTGTTGTGTTCCGGTAATGGCGACAAACACAGATAAGGCGATGGCAACTGGCCAGGTGGACTGCGGAAAATCTAACCAACAAAATCAAGTAGGTACATGTTCATTTCTAAGTTATACCTCTACAACGACATAATTTGGCAGTTAATCTATCAAATATGGAGCTACTTTTAACCCACCCTTGAATTAGTTTTCGATTTCCGTTTATGAGTAACCGTTACATTTCCATCGTCCATTACACCGCAGGTAGCTATTACCTTAAAAGCAAAGCAAACAAACGTTACTTTACTATTAGGTGTGAAGTCTCACATGAACAGAAACCATTTTCAATGTTTTAATTAAAATCCGGGACTTATCGTGTTTTGGCTCGGCTATACTGTTTTCTGAAAGTGTTAAAACTTTTCGATCGACGTTTTTCCTCAGCTCGTAGACTTTATAGGACAATTAAACGAATTCCTTTCGGACACCTCGCGTCTGAAGTCTGACGTTGCCGATTTGTTACCTTTAATTTAATTTCACCTCAAAAGTCATTTAGTGACTATTGGGCATTCTTGGGATGGCAGCACCTTTCGATTTTATTGGAAAAGTCACTGAAAATATCTGAGCTAAACTTATTTTTCTTCAAATTATTTTTGGTCTCAGCAATGCGACGACCGGTTTACTGAAGCGAAAGAGCGCGGGCGTGGCCGAGTGGTTCTCCCGCTCTAATTAATAATGTTTCCGAGTAACGGAAAGAGAGAGAGAGCTGTGCAACAATCCGGTGCCGGGTTCAACCACAATTGATACTTAAGGTATCAATTGTGGAACCTATTTCCTATTCAAATTAGTCATATTAATGTTTGTAATAAATCAGACATTAATATAGACTCGGAAACAAATTTTATTACACGTTATGATTTCATAAACAAGATTTTCGAAAATTATTCAACCGGCACAAACTTTAATTAGCTAGCAACAAAGCTCTTTGGCCATAGATAATTTATTCCTAATTCACAAAGACGTATCCTCGGACTATACCTTGCAATTAATATTCATGAACGAAGCCCGAAACTATCGCCAAAGGTACTCACGTAAGTGTAACCGTCTAAGAAATTCATTCGAAATCAAGTCCCGACCGTGGTCCGATCAAAGTGGTGATTTCGGGAGAGATGAATAAGTAAATAACTCTGTTTTGGATTTCGGCTACTCCGCTGCCTAATCAGGGAAAAAAGGAAATCACCAGTATACAGGGTGTATTTGTAACCACTCTCCAAATTTTAAGGATGTGTTCAGTCCATGAAACTAAACAACTTTTTCCATGAATCTTGTGTCGAAATACGCCAAAAAATTTTGGTCATCCCATACTAAACTGATCACGTGATCTCTTTGATTTGTATGAAAAGCCATTTTTTTTTTACATATTTGACCCTATGTTTCTTAGAGAAAGTGGTTCAGTTTCATGGACTGAACACATCCTTAAAATTTGGAAAGTGGTTAGAAATACACCTTGTATAATGATTGTTCCCTGTACTAATACTAAACTATTTTTGGACTGTAAACAAAATCGACAACGTTCGCTTCAAAATACGAAGTAATAATTAGCATTTTTAAACCAAATCAATCAATACAAACAACGCATCAAAAATAATTGCGCCGCGATTCCCACTTTGTATAAATCCCATGTCATTAATTTAAGGAGCTTTGTCACAATCAATCTCATCACAAAACAGATACCGACATAGTCTCGCTGGCTTAACCGATCCACAATCATAATACCCACTTCGGAATGGCAAAATCTGATGAATACAAATTGAATTGAAAGGATTTCACAGCCTTGTCAATTCAATTCAATTCAATTCAATTCAATTCATTTATTTGCATTAAATAGGGTACAATTTTTATGACTTTGTAGGTGTTATACAACTGGGTAGAACTTATGCCTATTTAACTATATCATTTCATAGCATGCAAATTAGTAATAAAACCGTTTATAATAATTTAATGTTATTAACCTATACTATTTTATATAATTGAATATCCTGGAGAAAATGTCTAGCAGAGTTAGTACATCGATCTTCCTTACTCTTTATATTTGAGGAAATCTTCAATACAATAGAAGCCTCTGTCCATCAGCCATTTCTTTAAAGCTATCTTAAATTGATTGAAAGGCAATAGTTTAATATCCTCGGGTATTTTATTATAAATTTTTATAGCCATCGCATAACCATTTTTATTAAACCGAGTAGTTTTTGGTGCCGTGTTTAAAACGAGTCTGTTTCTATTTCTTAGGTTCCTACTTGTTTTATCCCCGACTCGTTGATAGAGGTGCTTATTTTGATGTACGAATTTTCCTAATTCCAAAATATATAAACACGGGAGTGGTAGGATATTAAGTGACCTAAAAAAAGGTCTACATGAAACATCTGGTGCTATACTGCATATGGCTCGAATGCACCTCTTCTGTGCGACAAAAACTTTTTGAATATTGGTACCATTTCCCCAAGTTATAAGTCCGTATCTGATAATGGATTCGACGAACTGATAATGGATGTCTCATTATTCTAATCCTTATACAACATCAGCGATTCGAGAGTTGAAGTACATTGTTCTGGTTATTGTTAATAGCAATGCTCTTATTTAAAATGTTTAATTTGTAAAAATCATCAATGTCTTTTATTTTAATTTTTATTACCTAACAGTGTGTGAAGTCAATGTTTTCATAAGCAACATTTTCACTAATTGTTAATTTTCTCCAAAACATGAGGACCGGTTTGTTGGAATGGTAGACCTCCTGCCTTGGTACTGTACAAGCAAATGTATTTATTTATTAGTTCTGTACACCCACAATTTAAAACAGAAAAGAAATGGACAGTAGAATTCTTACACAACTTATGTCATATTGAAATTTCTTTCATCAGGCCAATGATAGGAAAGAACCTTGAGATATTGAAATGTTTATGTATAAAGCATAAAAGCTATTTTGTAAAAGTAAAAGTAGATGGATATGTCGTAGAGTGTCGATGTTCTTTTGAAAATAATCTTTTGACATAAACCAAACTCTTTTGATGCGTCTTAAAAAAACCGTTTTCTATAACTCCTTCAAAATATGAATAGTCAAGGAGCTATTATACCTATTCTGTACCATGCATAGTCCCAAAAGTTTTCGCCTCCTCAAATCACAAAATGGAGCCTTGCTAAGTTAAGAGTGGAGTTCCTAACTTATATGTCGCGGTCGATGTTCACTTACGTTATTACAAGAGCTTAACTCAATGTTCAGTACTTAGTTGGTTTAAGTGGAGGTACTACAGTTCCTAAGCATTACCAACGTGTTGCCATTATGTGTGCAATTGGATGATTAATATTGCAACCTGCTTTGTTCACCGACTATGAATATTCTACGGTAAATCGTCTAATCAGCCAATCAACAATCAGCTAATCTAGAACAATGATGTTCATTGTTCTAAAATGTGGCCAGTAGCAGTAGTATGGTGGATTTGTAGCCTGTAAAAAACCTGAGCCTGCCCCCTAGCAAGACCACCGAAACACGATATCGATATAACTAGCGATTTATCAACACTTAACTGTCAAAATCTATTGACTTTTGACAGTTATGAATGTAGAAATCTTTTGGATTATAAATTATGAAGAAACGATGACAAGCAACAAAGCAGTACTTAATTAAAACATTCATTTACCAAACCATATCTTATTTCTAACGACGTGTAAATACGTTTTCCTAATAGGTACTTCATTTCATGAAAAGTTGAATTCATGACCTTTTATCGAACAATAAATGAGTTCCAACAAGCAATTTCTATAACAAAGGGATCAAATTCGAAAGAAGCCAACGGGTTAACTCAGAATTTTTTTACGAAGTCGTCACACTAATAAACACTTTATAGATTCACAATACAAAATCACACGCGTAAAGAAGTCAAAGATAAATAAAAATAATATTGGAAGTCGTGTCGAAACGAAACAAATGAAATTCTGTTCTTATACCTCCCTACAGAGGAAATAATCACTACGCTTATACCTATTCACGAAAGCAAAAAGTATTCGACTCAGAGATTCTACACGCACATTTGATACTTTCGCTTATGTATACCGCAGTGAAGAATAAAATATAGGAACTCTGGAAGTACTCCCGACTCCGTGTAATAAAGATTATGTTCTTAAAGCCGTATGTACCTCCGCCAGGTGAGACTTAAGAGGCGCAGTCCGGAGTTCTAATATTACATCTCATAAATTAGAACGCTCTCACATTCCCTCAGTCTCGTTTCATGCGATGGCAATTGTCCCAATATTACATGGCCATAAATTGTCGCTATATGTTTTCACGTAGCATATGCTAATAAGTACTTTCTAGCTATCACGTGGAACAAATTTTTATTATTATTGCGGTTTGCGGTTCCGTTTTACGTCTTCCTCAAAGGGTGGTAAGGTAAGGTTGATGTATGTTTGGGGAGTAAACATGATTCTTATTACATCTTTATTGTGAGGTGAAATTCGTTTCATTGTGTGTAACGTCAGATACTGTCATTAAGAACACATCAGAGCATTTATCATTTTACTGTAATACATACGGGATATTCTTACAATAAATTGTGGTGTGATGATACTTTGAAATTATTAGGTACTTTCCTAAGACAATTCTTAAGTCATCTTGCAGTAGACTCATGTTTACTTCAAACTATTCTGGAAACTATGTTAGACATAAATGTCTTAGAAAAGAAGTTTCGGTAAATTTTTAATACCTTTATTAAGTTGGTATCTGTATTTTTTACCCAAAATAATGTCTAAAAGGCAATAAATGAAGAGTTCGAAGCTATTCAATATAGGTCTTTCAGTCTTAGAGAACTCTTTATAAACTTTAACTTTTGAAACTTAAAGTTTAGATGATGAATTCAGCAAAGTTATGAATAATCATACAAAACGTCGTTTTTGATTCCACGAACTTTTCACTCTCTCTCTCTCTCTTGCGCATTTATTATTCCCACATGATGCTGAGGTCTGTTTTCAGAATATTCCTCCGCTCCATTTATCCATTTTGCTCTATCTAATTGTCGTCCTGAAAGATATTATTCGAGCTGATGGCTGTTTGTACCAAGTCCATCTATCTTCTTTTTACCTACCTTTCCTTCTGGACCCAAGTAGATTAAGATTAAGCGCCTGGATACCACAAAATGTGGCAGTCGACGCTGAATGTGTATAAAGCACTGGAGCATACTCTCTTGTAGCTTGTCAGCAATGTCGCGCACGCCAAGATTGCCGCGAACGTAGGCACTCATTGCGTATTTTGTCGAGTCTCGTCACCTGCAAATCCAACAAACCTTGCACTCTATATCTTCAATATCGTATATCGATTCTATCTGCTGTAGAATAGAACCGAACTAAGGTTCGTACGCTCCAGCTAGTGCCAAACAGCTTGTCTCACATTAGGAATGCATACACCAAAAGTGGATTATCGGTAGATGTCTCGTTCGGATCACTGCTTCGGACGTTCATCAGGGGCCTAATCGCGCAAATTTTTAACGATAAAACCAAAGCTAAATCGTTACAGTTTCGTTTACAGAAAAATACTCGCTTTAGTTTTGTTAAAATTGTTGAATACTCTGCCTAAGGGGTATAGGATTACAATCTGGGACAATTTAAGTGAAAAATATTAAGCTAAACCAAAGATTTTAGGTAAATATAACATAAATGACAACGTAACGTTTTTGGTTTTATCGTTCAGAATTACCGCGATTGGGCTCTACACACACCGTTCTCGAAAAGCTTATGTCCTTTAGCTAATGGATTAAGTCGCTTTGAGATGTGTCACTATTTCAGACACGTAGGTTGATAACAATATTATAAATGTGAAAGTAAGTTTGTTTTTTTGTAACGCTTTCACGACTAAACTACTTAACCAATCGTCACGAAATTTTGCATTCACGGTTGTTAGAGGCACAGAAAACGATATGTACAGAAGAAATAATAATAACTGTTCTCGCAGACGAAGTCGCAGGCGGTCGCTAGTAAGATATAAATTAACACACGGCTTTATTCCGTTTATCCACTCTGAAACAGCCACCCTAAGGTGGATACTCGGCAACTCGGGGCATATTCATAGGTACCTTCAATCTTGTAATAGTTCTGACTGACGACGCCTTTAGTACACCGGTTCTCAATCACTATTTTCTGCCCCCAGCAAATAAGCAGCGCTTTCCAAACTATATGTAAGACAAACTACGCTCAAAGCGAAACGCAATCTCAATCAGTTCCGCTAAACAAAGCAAACTGAGTTGGATTGGAATCGAGTATCGTTGCGCTAGTTAGTTAACAACCTACAACCACATACATACACTGTCAGAGTTTGTTAATACACTGAAATGGATAACCGTAAAGTCGCAAAATATAAAGTAAACACACACATACGCACACAAGGATAATACCTACGTACGGGCAATCTCAGGCCAAACTGGGCTAGTGCTAGTAGCGGGATCTGCAACTAGCACCAAAACCAAGAACTTTATAATATTCACTAAAACAAGTGCAAACAAACGACGTGAGCGTTTTTGAATAGGTAATTAATGATAGGTAGAAAACCACGATTCAGTTCAGTTCAGTTTCAGTTTTTTTCTCAATGCGTGAGAAATTTTATACACTAATTTCGCATGGATGTAATTTTTCGTTCAATGAACATTATTCCTACTTTGAGCTTCACATTTACACTTTATTTTACACGTGACTGAATAAGTAGTCTTCTATGATATCTGTAGGAAGATAAAGGTTATTAACCCCAGTAGAAAGATGAAACAAGAAATAAAATGAAAAATAATTTCACAAATAAAATGAAATTGATATCTACACATTGACTCCATTGCAAGAATTGGGTCGACGAAATGAAATAAGCTCACCGACCGAAGCGAGCGGTGTATGATAATATTATTATTTTCGTGTGAATTGCTGAAATTGATGTCGCAATTGGGTATGTTGTTGAATTCTTTAATGTATCTTATTAGGGGAACACAATCTGCAGAACGCAAGGCTCGGAAAATGGTGAATTAAATTCTTGTGCAGAATTTTGTCCCAGAATTGTAGCAATGTAATATTATTATCTGATAATTTACTTTACGGGACTAAACTTTTTTAAGCATATTATTTTTATCAATCGCGAAAACAACTTTGAATAAATAGCTAACGAAAATGTTTTATTTCTGCTAAAATATAGGTACCTATACCTAACTGTGAATCTACTACATCCACGATAAGTTTATAACTGCTAATAGTGTTTTGTTTCTGTTAAATAATAAACGTGAGTCCACGATAGTGTTTTGTTTCTGTTAAATAATAAACGTTTCCACGATAGTGTTTTGTTTCTGTTAAATAATAAACGTGAGTTCACGATAGTGTTTTGTTTCTGTTAAATAATAAACGTGAGTCTTCGATAGTGTTTTATTTCAAAGGACAATGCGCAGTTCAACTTTTTATAAAAAGTCGATAGTTTCGATTTACTTTCTAAAACCACGCTTGCTCCTAGTGCTACAGTTTGCCCGTGGCTACTATTCCGTTGAGGAATAAAAAGCTGACACTTTGTTGAATAACAAAAAATCTTACAGCTCATTTTTTATTTAATTTTTGAAGTTTTGAAATTCCTTTTATATAAGTCTTGCATCTGGACACCACTGCAACTTAACATTTTCTATCCACAGCGGGTTAGTGCTTGGCCTTCACCTCACCTGATGCTAAGTGACGATAAGGCCGAAGGTGGAAGCGCACTACACCCGGAAATTCTCAATCACTGAGGGCTTTCTTACCTCTAACTGCCGGAACTATTGAACTCAACATCAGGAAATGAAGAGCCGTTTTTTCGCTAGAAAATCGTGTTTTTCAACATCAGTGACACATTGAATTTGAACATCGAAACTTTCAAAGCGAAAACGCACATTCGTTTCCAATATGAAAACAACACAAACCGTTTATCAGCCAAATGGACCCACAAAAGTTGTAAACGCAACAAAACGGTAACTGCCTTCATAAATCTGGTAGTAATTAACTCCAATTTGTTTTATGGACACATTTTTTTATGTCGCATTCGAATTGGACAATTCCCGTGTAATGGAATAAACAGGTGCAGTTAAGAACATTTCTCACATTCATAAACATTTCAGGGGTTCTGAAGGGTCGGCCGCTGACTTAATAAGGTTGGGTAGATCACTATAAAAGTGGTTTCGCCTCTGATATTGCAAAACGCTCCTTTTTATGATTTCGCCTAACTCAATAAAGGCTAGAGTTGAACCCTTTTTTCCATATAATGTATGTATAATCTTGTTATTTTATTTCGGCTACGTGACCGTAAAAATGGAAAAAGATTTTATTGAACGGAATACAATAGTTTTGACGATTTCGCTATGAAATATAAATGGAGTTATAGAAAGGTTTTGGATGCTCAAACGTTATATTATGAAGTATTATTAGAATAAAATGGGAACCAAAAATATCAATAGCAGGCTATAGGTATGCTATTTTATAAATATTTACTTAAAAATGATCACTAATGTGACTTGAACAGTTTGCATTAATAGTTATCATAATGAGTGATGATAATGCTTATTTTGGTGCTAATTCATGTGAAAGTGATTCAAACTATAGGTAACATAATATAAGTAGTTCCTTTATGAAAATAAATTTTTGATTATTTATTTTACCTATCTAAAGCGAAGCGCTCATGGCGGAACTTGACAGACTGATCGAACTCGATCACGTTTTGTTAAGCAACGCTCGGTCTGGCCAGGTGTCGGATGGGTGACCGTTAAGTGGCATTACAACTGAGCGCTTCCGTGCTTCGGAGGGCACGTTAAACCGTCGGTCCCGGCTGTTGTCATCTGATAACAGTCGTTAAGCCATGTTAGAGGCATTACAGGCGGCTTGATGTATTCTAACACCAGAGGTGGCCACTATTCCTCATTCCATAAGAAGAAGAACCGTTCTAAAACCTCAAAAACCTACCTAGGTATGTCATAGAAAAACAAAGTGTAACTATTTATAATACACAAAGATCGTAAAATGGGGTGGGTTCATTATAAATATTTACCAGTCAGCATAAAGTGTACTATCCATTAACATTCGCATTAGGCGGCCGTACTAACTTTTATAGATCGTAAACCTACCTGTGCATAGGAAAATAACACTTATGAACATGTACTAAAAGGGTTTATTAGGCCGCTTCTAATCAATTATTTTTTTAATTATGTTTGTACTCTCTGCAGTCTGCGCTTTTTGACCATCAGCCATTTTTAATGCTGGGGCACAGGCCTTCCTTATAGGTGGATACGGAGGATGGGCCATAACCCACCACGCGGGCCCAATGCAGATTGGTGTTAACGTCTGCTAATGCACCCGGGACCAACGGCTTAATGTGTCTTCCGAAGCACGGAGGAGCAAAATAATACATTTTTGGTCACCCATCCCATGACCGACCCTTGCGAAAGTTGCTTAACATCCACAATCGCAGGGCCAGGCCCTAAACCACTGCATCACTGAGCTCCTCGCTATTTAAATGGGTCTATTTTAGTGACCTGTGACGGTCGACTTTATTCATTTAACAAGTCGCTGGAAAAATTGAATCGCAGTAACCTAGGTAATAATATAAAAGAAATAACACTCTGCCGTACTCAGAGACGTCAATTAAGTTTGCTTCATTAACAGTCAGTTGCAAGAACGATCTTTAAAGTTAATGCTTCATTAAATGTATCGCCATCTTTTTCTTCTTTCAAAAGAAGTAAAGGACGGTGATACCTTTAATGACGCATTAACTTTAAAGATCGTTCTTGCAACTGACTGAAAGTATCGTGTCGTCTTATACTATCACTATGGAAAAGAAAAAGATAGCACCAATTTTAATGAAGCATTAAACTTAATTGACGTCTCTGAGTACGGCCGTAAGTTCCATTTTTTGGCCACCAGGTGATTGCGTAAAATCAATCGTATTCATTTGACAGTTCATATTGTATCATAATATATGTCATCCCATAAAAATTGCAGCCGATGGAATACGATTATGAACTGTCAAATGAATACGATCGCTCTGGATTGATTAACCTCGCGTTCAGGTTCGCGGCGGTCCGTACAAGAGCAGGGGCCCTATTTTTGAATCGCTCGTCTGGCGTCGAGCGCTCTTTTCTACTGATTTTCGTTCGACATTTGACTCTATCATTCGTTTGAGTAGGTCAGCGATTCAAAAATAGGGCCCCTGTACGCGTATCCAATGTACGCGTTGACAGTGTAACGGGTAACCCAACTACGCGTAACACAGGAACGCGCTATCCGTACGCAGCCTTATAAATACCTGCTCCTGCTTAATTTACCGAAACACCTATTTGATTTGAAAAACCTATTTTATTCTATTCTCTGCTTTTTCCTTTAGCTTCTTTGATTAAGTAAACGATAAATTTAACCAACCTTCGTTGTGCGCAAGTGACATAGTGATGGATTGAGCCACCGTGATAAGCCATAATATACAATATGACTTTCTGATTTTTCCAAACTTTTTATAACGGATAAATTGGATATAACTTGTTACACGCGTGGAAATAAGATGTTAGAGAAATGTCAAAAAAGTATTTTCTCGGGAATGGAATTTGTTCAGTGAACCGAAAAATGTATCACGAGTACGAAAGTTATTGAACTATTTTGACCGATTTCAAAAAAGGAGGAGGTTCTTTGTTTTTTTTTGTCCACCGATTACTCAAAGACGGCTGGACCGATTGAAATGATTCAAACGTTATTACATTAGGAAAACTTCCAATATGGTCCCATTTTTTAAAATTTGGAAATCGGTTCAGTATTTTTCAAGTAATTTTTGAAAAAAGCACGAAAATAGTATGATTTTGTGTGAACTACCTCGATGACATGGTCGTAATAACTTCTTTGTTTATGAACTGAATAAGATAATTATTTTTTTGTTGGAAAAGGGATATCTTAAGTTTAGTTCTTTAATTGACTTAAAAAAGGAGATTCTCAGTTTGACCCGTATGTATGTAGTATGTTTTAACTCCGCAATTTTTTTTTTTATTCTAATGTCCCCACGACATAGTATATTTGATTCTACTATGGCACAGGCCTACCTTATGGGTGGATAAGGAGGATGGGACACATATCGGGTGTTAAAAACTCCAGGCGACCAAGGGTTTAACGTGCCTTTTGAAGCACGGAGGAACTCGAGATAAAAAAAATGGTCACCCATCTATGACCGACCCTTGCGAAATACTAAATCACTGCGCCATCGAGCTCCTCGATTGAGTGATAACTGATAATAATTATAACAAAATTCAGATTTGGCTAAAGCAACTAAATTATCACTTAAACAAACTTCTGATCAAACTCTACGTAGACAGATTCTCTAGGATTTCCAGTAAGTATCTTTCTAAACATTATTTAAAGAATCTACAAATAAAGAATAGCGAGTTTCAAAGGAAGATATTTGCTCGCTGTATTTGACGTGAACTGAAGATATTGTTTGTTCATTCTCTTTAAACGCAATTCAAAGAAACAAGGTGCACTGTAAACATAATATTGCTTACGCTAGAACAGGGGTTCCCAACTTATTTGGGACGCGCCCCCATTCTACCAAAAAAAAAGATTTCGCGCCCCCCTCTACCCTGGCAATTTTTAGGTTTCTTGGTTATCTCTAAATAAGGTGGACCGCGTCCCCCTTGAAAAGCCTCTACGCCCCCCCTGGAGGATACGCCCCCCACTTTGAAAACCACAGCTTTAGAATATTGTTAGAGAATTATTGCTTGTTTAGACAAGATTAAAATAGTTTAAGTACATCTTTCAAAATAATTTAAATGCGAAAGTCAGTTTTATTTGTTTCGCTTTCAAGTCGTAGCTATTCAACCCATCATTATATTGCATGCACATGTTATCAGTGGTACAGTCAGCGTCAAATTGATATGAGCGTCTGGAGTAGTCAAAATGATCTGAAAAATAAAAAATCAATTTGATCTACGCAGTTAGATTCATCATATTATTGTTGTAAGCACACAAGGTGTACAAAATATCTTAGCACTAGTTTCATATTTATATAAGCAGTCAGAGAGTTCAAAATTATCTAAGCAAACAAAGCTGTCAAAGTTATCTGTCAACAATGTAATAATGCCAAGGGTCTGACATGCTTTGATAGAGCGAGATCGTCTTATTGAGATTCCTATAGGAGGAAATAGACAAGAGTGTCATGTTTTCTCTCTATCACCGACCGGACTTTTTTTCATGGTTGGGTTATAGGCAGAATTCAACTAAGCAAAACAAACAAGTGGGGTTATTATCAAGAGTGCCAAAGAAATTAAAGGTTTTGTGGATTACTACCTAATTGATACCCAAGATTTATTATAAATCGTATGTGTTGTGTTTGTGTCTAGAATACAAAATGGTGGGGTGTTCGATATTTGGCTGCAAAAGCAACAATCAAAGAAAATAAGCGGGTGTTACATTTCATGCGTAAGTACACTGTTTTCAATATTTTGATCACGTATTTCTTTCTCAAATCTCACAGGAACCAAGTTTCTGAGCTAAATCATTAGTTATATCATGAAATACCTGATAAATTGGAAAAATCTAAAAATTATTTCTAAAAATAACCTCGTAAACATTTGACATGCAAACCGGTAAAATTGCGCACATCTACGTAATAGTAGAAGTCAGCTTAGCTTTGACGTCCACTAAAATCAGTAGGTTTATAATTCGATTTCCGGATGCCTACTATATAGAAAATTTTCCCCAAAAATTAGCCCATAATTCAGGGAATTTCTAGCGATTTCATTTTTGCAGATTTCCAAAGGAAGATAAAACTCGTGAAAAATGGATAGAAGCAAATGGAAAAAAGAATTGGGTGCCACACACGAATTAGTTCAAAACATTTTGAAAAAAATTGTTTCCGAAAAACAGAAAAACTAACGTTAATAAAAAAAGTTCTGTATTCCAACGTTTAATAAAGACTTTACCTTTTTTAATTTAAAGTTTATCTTTTTATTCCATTAACCACACAATCTCAATATACTACCCCAGCTAGTTTACTATATCTCTTTTTTTAGCAGGGCAGTTGTGTGTACTCCCGTCCCGACTGCAATGACGATTGTTATTTAACTTTAGTTCGATGAGCAGGGAAGACGTGTTTTTATTTTTCTAAATACCATTTATAATTATACTGAGTTTTTGCATGCTGGAAATGGCGAATTGCCTAAACATTTTATTAATATCTCTGCTGTACCACAATTACTGCGAATAAAGTTTATTTCCATTTCTATTCTATGTATACGTATGTTACCGTTAAAATACGGAATCCGTTAATCTGCAGATTATCTGGTCGAGTCAGTTAAGAGGATTGTCAACCACGTGGTCTCCATACAAACGGCGATAACGTTTCCCACCCTCTAAACCTTAACCTACAGTAATTAATTTTTGGTATTTTTTTGAAATGCCTAAATACTAGGGCTGTACGTTTTGATTTTTTAAATATCTATAATAGATTTCGAAATATTTGCATTTTAGTGATTTCATACAAAACACAGAAGTGCCAATATTTTCAAATCTACAATGAATATTTTAAAAATCAAAACGTACAGCCCTAGTTTTTAGGCATTTCAAAAACATACCAAAAATTCATTGCTGTAGGTTAGGTTTAGAGGGTGGGAAACGTTATCGCCGTTTGTATGGAGACCACGTGGTTGACAATCCTCTTAAAGCACAGAATACATAATAGTACCGAAATTTTTCTTAAAGTAGACGATTTCCGTGCTTTAACTAGTAATCTGCACATTAACGGATGCTACCCCGTTAAGGGTACTTTTTCTGATCATGGCAACCCCATATTTTGACGTCATAATATATCTATCCCTTACACCCGGTCGCTCGGTAGCGCATCTACCCCTTTTAATATACTATATCTATGAATAATGCATTATGCACAGACAAATTTGACAGCTTTGTTCGCGCTCATATCAATTTGATGCTGACTGTACAGAAAAGGCCATAGGATAACTTTGATTTTGATTGAAAAATAACAATCTACTCAGACGGAGTCACTGATCTGATTGTCATCGGTAATAAATAGATAAATAAAAACTGATACAAATATAAACCATGAAAACGTGTATCTACCACAGAAGTCGTCGAACAAACTATGCATGTCGAATTAACCTACTTGCAATGAAGCAAAGAAACGCTCCTCATAGTTCCAGATCTAAAACATTTAGCGATGAACCCACATCGCCAGTGGTCGTAAATATTTCCCCCATAAGTATGTTATGGTATAATATCAAGTCCCGAATTTCCTTCTACGCAGCTTAAACGCGTGGTCCTGGCGTTCAATGCTACCTTTTCTTCATTTTATTGCGTACTAGCGGTAGCCCGTGACTTTGTCTGCGTGAACAGCTATTTAATAATCGATCATGCAGGAACAATACTTTTTTCTACTAAGCCTTAAAAGCACAAAAAACGTAGCGACTGGGCATTTTGTGTTAAAAGGTACCTACCCTAGTCTTTTTCTGTTCTCCTGACAACGTGTATGCAATATTTCATGATGATCGGTTGCGTAGTTTAGACGTTATTAATAAACTAATCGAACTTTGTGAAACAGGCCCGGTCTATAAGTACTTTTGTAGGGTCAAGGTTTGGTTAATAAAATACTTATCTTCTTTATACTTGTACTTCTTTATTTTAAATTAAACTGACACGCCATTACATATTTGACATCTTCCTTTCCCAACCAAAACCTCTCTCCTAATCCACGTTTCCTCTCGCTCACTCATTCATCCATCTCCTTTCTTCCGCTTCGTTCAACACTTCATGCTCAAACTTATAAATCCTACACTCATACATATAGGTAAAACACTTTTAACGGATACTAGCGCGGTTTTATTGAAAGTACTTTGGTAATTAGTTGGTATTTGGTTTAATTTTTTATTTTCCCGACGTTTCGGCACCTTTGCAGCTGCCGTGGTCACGGGGGACTGAAGCTACTTGTGAGCCTACCCTCGGCGATGAATTTTTTAAGACGTTTAGAAATTAAAATTTAACAAATTTTTAATTGGTTTAAGTTTTGGTCTGGTTTTAATTTAATTATATATGCTAAAAATAGAGAATCTACTGAAACTACTACCATTACATAAAATTGGGAGGCCCCTCCAAGAAAGAAATGGCGAAAGAAAACTTGGAGAGAGTTTTACTTTCAATAAAACCGCGCTAGTATCCGTTAAAAGTGTTTTATTTCATGTCTAATGAGCGCGTAAGCTTGAGAAGTGATTATCATACATAGGTATTGAGTATCGAGACAATGATCCTGCAGTAAAACGTATTAGATATAAGAGAATATTTTAATTCAGAGAAGCAACATATTGAGCAGATACGTGTACTTAAAAGCTGTTATCTTACACGAAAGAAATGTCAGCAGCATAAATATAAGATAAATGAAATATTAGGGAACTTTCTCAGAGCAAAAGCAAAACGAGTCGTACGCAATTCCCTTGAAGTTATTAACGATATTAGATTAAATTTTTGTTTGGGATCTTATAGCGAAATGGACGCGATTTTCTGAGCTTTATTATGAGGGAAAGATTCGTCGGTCTAAAGGTCAAATATTAAATTATAACATTTGAAATTGGGTGTATTTACCATGATACATGGTCATGAAATAAAAGATTGAGAAGTGAATATGATACATGGTTTAAAACTTTTTAAGATTAATGGAAAAGTATTTTTTTAAGTAATTGCATTAGATTAAAATCTCATTTATTTATTTATGACGTGAGATACGAAGAATGAAGAAATACGGTTTTAGAAACACGATTGTAATGAATTTAAAATACAAAGTTATTTTTTAAGAATTGATCAGTATGAATATTGTATGGAAACAACTCTTGAAATAGTTTTCAAGTTTCCAAAAAATTACGTTGTATTAAAAATAGTAAGAAGGCACGAGACAGTCAGTCGAACCAGAGGACAAAAAAGCATCGCGATAAGCGTACGGTGTTCGTCCCAAGCCATGGCACTATCATCTCACGAATAAGGTTCAATATAAGTAAATTAACCGATGAATTGCGTCCGATTATCGTGATTCTGTTTAGTAATTGGCCCTCAGTATTTTCACAATGACAAAAAACTGTAGGCTCGATAGATGGTGTTGATAAAAATGTGTGTCAATGTGATTTTTTTACTAAGCTTCGAAGTGTATACAACACCATCTAGTGAGGCAAATAGTTACTATTTCTAAGCTTCGAAAAGTATCAACACCATCTAGTGAGGCAAATAGTCACTATTTTTATTTTTTAAATGTCACTTTGAAAAGCCCTCATTGTTTCATTAAAACAGAGTTTTCATGAAATTTCGAACTCTACAGACTGAGATCACAACATCGAAAATCAAGTGGCAGCCTCGATAATGTTTATAGTCAGATAATCTTTAAAAAAAAAGTATTTTAATCAATTCGGACGTCGAACCCGAAATAAGTCCTACGGAATTTGTATGAAAAACTTTTACAGTGTCACCATAACATAAAGTTTATTTCAGCAACAACGTTCACGAGAGTTTTGGCGCCGTTTTGTCGGGTTCAGTTTGGTCTATTAATTATTTGCAAATTGTTTTATAGTGGATATTGTGTCTTACAATTGGTGCAGTTTTGTAGTACAAGTGTCTACGCATCTGAACAATATGTGGGATAATTAAAATAGGTGCGATCTTGGTGGTGTGAAGCTGAGACTTTAATTTTTTTTTTTTTTTTTTTTTTTATTTATTTATAACACACATCTATCTTTACAGGTACGCCCAATGCGATAGAGTAGACAAAATATACTTTAAGAAGTTGTAGTGGTAGCTACCTCGGCAGATCTTACCGAGTAAACTGTATCGATATATTTGATGCCCAATGCTCCAAGCAGCATTGGAATGCGATGCACCCGCATTCTAATGTAAACTGTAACAATACTACTTAATTATTTAACGCTTGACACAGGCAAAAATACTCCCTGAAGAGGAGTAGATTGCCATAACAAAAAGAAGAAGAAGAACAACGTTCACCCAAGCAATGTTTCGTGGCGTCAACACTACAGTTTTCACCACTATTGAATATAAAATAAAATACAAAAATGGCAAAATGAACGCAATATAGCTGACGAATCAACTGTCTATGTGGAGCTTTGATGCCAAAAATGAAATTATTATTTTTGGCCACAATATTGGCACCGACTAAACAATAATTTGGCATTGTTTACTAAGCACGTTACGTAATCAGGTGTTGGTATTCGACATCGAGACGCGAAACGGGCGGACTTGATTTACATTCCAATTTAGTTTTGCATCGGCCAGTTTTTTCGACGTCACATCCCTCTTCGAACTTTTTTAGTTTGTCTGCGCTTCTAAAAGCCTTCGTAAATAAGCTGGGCCAATAAATTTGGTCGGATGGCTGGAATGGGGGCAGCACGGATAGCGGAGTCATTGTGATTGAAACGACCAGAAGATTATTGTTTACTTTGTTTGGTATTGAATGGCTGTGTAATCAAAGACAAAAAAAGGGTGTAATTATAAGATACATTTGATTTAGAAGTATTTTTTAATTTTCATTATAAAGACAGGCAATATCGCAATACGATACCGCAACCAGTTTTTTCTACACTCACAACGTAATGTTCCAAATATGAATTAAAAAACGGTAATATAAATACGTACTTTATTTTCGTGAATAGGTAAAATTAAAAAAAAACTCATTACGATGCAGTCAGCTGCATCATAAAATTACTTTTTTTTCATTTCGATACAGGGCAAATCCAAGAAGAAGGTAGTGCCGAGATATTAAATTTTGTATTTTCAATACTTCCAATGATTAAAATGCACTCTATGGTGATCGATGACTTATTGCGATTAGTTTGCAAGAATGCACGCATCTCATTTTTTTCTAATGGAATGCGCGCCATTTTTAGAGCATTACAGAAAAAGTTTTGAATTTTGATTTCAATTTTTACATTTTGTTATACTGAATTTCGTAGGTGTTTTTTATTCTTGCTTAAAAATGTGAAAAAAATTGACTCTGCAAAATTGTTTTAAATGCAGCTAAGGAAATGACTTATTACAAGGTCGGTACATAGCTAATACAACCAAAGTCTCTCTCTCTCTTTTTTAACGTTGATCTTTTATTTAGTAGGTTCAATCCCAAATGTATGAGTGTAGATAAAGTAGTGTATGAAACTGCACATAACTAGGTATTATGCATCAGTGTCATAAACTACTATTATGGTATTAAACGCTATCGTGATAAAATCTAACCCAATATGTATTTATAGTTTAGTTAATGTACCCACACACAATTTTGTTGGTTTTTTAAGGATTGATAGTTAGACTGCATTTTCAAACGCTTGTCTTTTGTTTTCAGCAACACAAATTTAATAATTTTCCTCAAATTTTTTTAAAAACACTCGAAGCAGCTAACTTGCTGAAGCGTCTCGTTCATATAATATCCCGAAGGTCTAATATTTTATTATTGTTTACTGTTCTTATGAACAGCACCAACCAAGTTCTAGGCAAGTTTAAGTGAGTATGTTATAATAGCGTCACGTTGGAATGAGAACACGGCAGCTTTGCCCACCAAATTATTCTAAAAAAGTTTTTTCTAAAATAATTTGCTAATGGCGAAGTTTAAGTAATTTATATACCTATAGCTGTAAGGAGACGAAAAATGTTACATTGGTACCGGTCTTAATATTAAGAAGTGGATAAGTTACGTGAAATGCCTACGAGACCAAATTAACATTTATTTTTGTTGGTTATTTTATTTTATGAATTCTAGTCCCGGCGGACATATATTTTCGCTCAAAAATTTATATAGTCACAATACGTGCGCCGACTGGAACAAACACGTAAGTCAATGCGGCCGATTACTTCTGTAACTTACGACTGTTCTAAATAAATTATGTTTAATCTGACTCATTTCACTTAAGATCTTATTCCTTCCGGGTCTAGAATTTATTTATGGGAATTCAAATCCCAACCATTTTTCATAGCATTTGTCAAGTAATCTTATGTAAATCAAGTAAATGTTATGCACATGAACATGGGGCCCTATTTTTGAATGGCTGCGAGCGCTCTTCTACTAATTTTCATCACATGCGGTTTATTGTAACAATTGAAATCACGCACTCGAAAAACACAAACTTTTCTGACCCTGTGACAGCGTCGCTGTAGTCTATGTAGTCGACATCGTAACCTAGGTAACAATATGTAATATCACTTAGTTCCAGTTATGGTCATATCAGGTTAGGCATTAGGCATCCATTACACGATATAGGTTTTGCTGTCAGTTTAACCACAGTCACGGCTGTGTGTGACTGACGATTAACCTACCGTGTAATGTAGTGACTGATGGTTGCATGAAGTTGATTTGTTCTTCCATCAGTCAAACGTAATTCATGACTGATGGAATTGAATGACGCTTGCATGAGCATGTAATGGCTGCCTTAGATAAGTTTCTGTCATTGTACTACCCTGAAAACTACTGTTCATGTGGAATAATAAACTAGAGTAGTAAAGACTAAAGAACGCTCGCCACCTTTCAAAAATAGGGCCTCAGTACTTTTCCACCATACATACTCGAAACTTTTGAGTTGTCATAATAAGTACAAGTTTTACGACTATGACTTCGTATGTATATTAATTATTTTGTTATGTTATGCAATCTTGCAATGTTGCAACAAAAATATATGACAATCGTAATTTTGACAAATGAAAAGCGCTGCGTTTGTAGTCCGGCAAAAAGTTACATAAAAGCCTGTTAGCTTTAAAAGTGTATTTCAGAAATTGAATATTTTTATTTCGCGTTAGAATCGTTTTATTTTGCGAATGCTTCGTTGGCTCAGTTGGATAGAGCACTCAACCGAATTGCGAAGATTCCGTCTCAGACAACAGAACTTTTTTCAGTCACAATTTTCAAGCGTACTTCGCTGCTGCTGCTAACCCAAAGATGTTAATGTTACTAATTTAGTAACTAACTACAAGTACAATTGACATCAGTTCCCCGTGACTACGGCAACTGCAAAGGTGCCGAAACGTCAGAAAAAAAATAAAAACCAAGCTAATCATCATAAAAAATATAAAACCGCGCTATTATTGAAAGTGTTTTATTTCAACTAACTACAAATCAAAATTGAAGAAGAAATTCAATAAGTTGTCAGATTTGACAGAAACTCTATGAAACTGACAGTTTCCTTAAAGGTAAGGAGACCTTAACTTAAGATTTTACGTAAGAAGCCTTTGAGTTAAGTAAATAATAAGTCAGGCAATGTCAAACTTACTTAATGCTCTTATTGTTGTTTACAATGCACTGCAATAGTCTTTCTGCAAACTTTGCATCGCAATAATTTGAAAATGTGCAATGGAAAAATCTAAAAGTATAAGTGTCTAGTTAGAAAAGTAAAGACAGCTAACAATTCGAGGAAGTCTTAACAAGCAGTTTCGACACGGTAAATGAGGCTGCTAGAAAAATAGTAACACAATTTTCTGTAAGCCTTGAAACGAGGCGGGTTCAGCAAAATGTAAAAAACTTGATTTCCTTTTATAAGGTTCTGGTAAACAATATTACTTAGTTCTGTTAAGAAAACATTCTCACACAAATTCTCTCAGAGTTCGAACAGTTTAATATTTAGAGTTCCCAATAACATTGAGATACGTGTTTAAATCGAAGTCAGTTTTTTTTTACTTCACATTAAAACCTAAATTGAAATTCTACAGCTGCATACCAAACTGATATTTTATTAATTTTACAAAGAACAGTTATATTAATTTCACTGTTATTTGACTGATATTAAAAGAGAACAGAACGAGAAAAGAATTTAATTAAAATACAGAAAAGTTTTTGCTTGTTTTAAAATATTTTTATTTTAGTTAATATTGTTTTGAGTATATAAGAGCAAAGCGATTAAATAAACTATGTATGAACATTATGTACTACAGAAGTGACCTTTACACATATATATGCCGGTATTTTTTTATAGATCTTCAAAACTGTGCATTCTTTCTACTTTTAAATGAATTTTCACTCCTCTTGCTCAAAAAGTCCGTCATTGTAACGTGCAAGAGCCGAGATAAAATTGCATAATAACCCCTAGGGGATAAAGTTTTTTTCTTTTTTAATGTTTGTCTATTACCATATGAGCCTACTAAAATGAAAAAGTCTTTATTCATAAACACGAATAAAAACTCGCTAGACTTAATACTGATTCTCATTCTTATTTTTGAAAATGGAACTAAAAGCATCTCTTCAGTGAAATCATAGACTTATTTATACTCTGTGTACAGAGTGAATCGTAGAATGCGTGTTTGTAGCTGCTACAGCAGAAATTAAAAAAGGTACTATGGCGCGAAATCTTTAGAATTTTTCAACTGATTGAATTGTGTGACTGTAATAGGAAAGAAATAATTTTAATCTTTTGCCGTCAAGCACAAATCATTTATTTAAATATTGTACAATAGTTTATGAAGTGGAGGATAGAAAAACGAGTGGATTTGTTTACGGAAGTAGGTATAAACTATTTAATAATGTATTTTATTTTCTCGCAATCGTAGTGAAAAGTATAGTGTAACACACGACGCTAAACCATTATTATTATGAAACATGATTTTACTAACATAGGTTAAGTAAAAACTTTGTTACTAACAAAAATGAGTCCTTGTAACTTGAATTTAATAAATAATAATAATAATAATAATAAAACCCATTGTAACTCGGTTTCTATTTATTCCCTCGCTAAAGCTCGGGAATAAAACTACCTCGTATGCAATGGGTCATTTTAGCGTCTTGTATAACAATCTACTATTTGATGATAGGTGGCCTTCTATGTTGCATCCAAACCAACTAGCATAAACTTTACAATGTTATAGATATAAGTTAGTAGTAATGATATGATGATCACATTATAATACTTCTTTGACGACAATTATGTTCCATTTTTTATCACAAAATTTGCAGTCAAAATAGCAATTTCATTACCCCTTATAGCTCCATACTGAAACATTATTTAACCAAAAAATTAATTGTGTATACATCCCGATAGTATGTTTTTTTCCTGGCTGAACGCAACATACGCTGAGTTTTTTCACCACTATATATTTTCGATATTTGCAGCTTTCTAATATATTTCAGTTACCTTATCGTACAAAACAAACAGTTCAATTTGCTTCACATTTATATATAGGTATATACTTACTGAAAATATTGAAATATATTCAGCAATCTTTATTTACATTTGAAAAATGTTCCTTTATGTTTTTAGCTATAACAGAATTAATATATTTACGTCCAACCAAAACCGACCGTCTGTAACAGTAGAAATTAACTTGCTTCGTTTAAAAGTAAACAGGCTCCCAAGTTGGCCAATATTGAGATAATTCAGAAATTATATGTCTGTGCGCGAATTGAAGGTCTCGGCACAAAGAGCCGGCTTAGCGAAAACCCCGGAAAATTAAAGAAATGTGAAATACAAATGCGGCACAGTAGATAAGAAGAAGTCAGTAGTAACACAGAATAAATAATAGTACAAGTGTAGTACACTAAAATCTATGTTGGAAATCCTGTGTTCTTAGACTAGCTAGGTCTTATCGGTTCATATTTCATGAAATATTGTTACGCTCAATAAAGGCTTTGGGTGAAACTTTATACTTATTCAATCAGAACTCATCATCTTACTTACCTACGTACGTCTCACTTACTCACTAATCCTTGAGCATTTAACCAATATGGAGACGGCAAGGGCGACCCAAACAAATTCTACTTATGTTTTTGGGTTCATCTTTTTTATTTGTTTCAATTCAAGGGTGTTCGTTTATCTTTCTGATTTGCTTATTGCTGTACTGTGTCATTCCCCACGAATTTATTGAAATAATACCCACTTGGTTTGCGTGCTTGCGGCTTTATTTCCTTTAGCTTTATCCTCTTCTTTCTAGAATTTTCTTTTCTATTCTATCTATTACAATTAAGACGGCCTTAACCGAGAAGGTATTTTGCTCTTTGTTTGCTCGTAAAATTCTTTATTGAATACTGAACTGGGAATTCATTTCAAATAAGTGAGAAATATCGTCCGCAGTTCTTAGTCGCTGCAGACTTTGTGACTTTAATGTGCTAGGAAGGTAGATAGATGGACAAATCGTTTATTGGTACTTTACACAAAATTTAAAAATAAATAAACAACACAGACAAGTAGCCTAAGAGCCATATGTATGTACGTGTGACCAGCAACAACCAAGACAATAGACTGTCAAAAGTAATATCGAAGCGATTTTGTGATTGTGATGGCGCTTTACGCCATGTATAGCTCTGTCTCTATAACAACGTCACTTTGAGGTTGTTTTATGAGCTCAGATAAGCTTGGTTTTTGCCGGGAACAAAATCGCAAATTTTTAGCCATCATCCTATCCTATAATGTTAAATGTTATTGGCTTTTGTTGTAGTTAGTTGCACATTAAGCGAAGTGTTATTTTTAAAATAGCTCTTTTTATGTCACGAATAACGCTATGCGAAAACTGATATTCTGACACATGATATTTGTAAGTAACAGAAATTCCTTTATTAAGATTAGATTTTTATTATCTATAAAAATCTAAGAATTTTGTTGTTTGGTCACACTTGTCTAGTTGTTAACTAATCTATGTGTTTATAGGCGTGTTAAACCTACCCGAAATAATTTATACTATCTGGTAGAATCTTTGAATTGTAATTACGAATACGGGAATATCGATTAATGTAAATCTAGAGGAGCGGGATCTTATAAATAGAAAAGTCGTTACGCACCGCCTAATTTCAGTACCTATGTTACACAAAGAGATTATATTACGGAGAAGTGTGATTATGTCTTTCAAATTACAATGTAATGATCTTTGGTAAAGAGGAGAAGTTTATGTGGAAATATTAATTAAGAATTAATTGTGTATTTTAGCAGCCGCTTCAATAGGTAAAGTTCCATGTAATTCACACAGAAAATCTGACTTGGGGGGGGGCATGGACCCCTGTTCCCCCCTCCCTGCTCTTGCCTCCAAGGATCTTCTTGATGAATATGATACTTTCCCACACGAAATGACACTGTAGATACTGGAAGCATGTAAACGCTCACTGGAAAGGCACCAAAACTACTAAAGCACTCGCATTCGAGTCGAGTAGACTAAAGCACTAATGTAAACCAGCCTTAAGACCTTGGAGATCACCTGAATAATGTACCGAGTATAGCAAATGGGAAGCGCGCTTAGCGCTCTAGCTGCTTTAAAGTCAGCTCGTATAAGCTTTCTTACGATCCGATGCATTTCCGATACGTCACGTACGAAAGTTTGTGACTAAAGCGCATCAGCGCTTGTTTTCAAGTTCCCTTCTAACATTAGTGGAGTTGCTCGCTCGGGGGAGAATTGATCCATCGAGTTAGTTTTTGTTTATGCAGTGCAGATAGGTACTTTAGCTTTTGCTTTTAAGGTTTAGCCGCACGGAACAGAGCGACCAGCGCAGCGGTGCGAAAGCCAAATCTCTGCACGGTTAAGATGCTCCTACACGCCATGATTAAGAATTCGCTAGCCTCGTTGCTTTTCCGCGGTGCAACTTAAAACTCGTTAAAGCCTTCTTTAAGGCTTACCGCTGACGGGCGCTATTTTGTAGCTGCGATAAGCGCGGCGTTAATCGCGGCGATATCGCTGCGATAAACGCGGCGATAATCGCGGCGACAATCACGGCGCTTTTTAGTCGCTGACGTAGGTTAACCCTAAAAGGCACCCGGTAATAATATTATAGAAAAATCACTTTTATTATTGCTAAGCTCTATAAAATAAAGTTTATGATTTATTTATGTCAGTAATTATATACTTTTTACAAATGAAGCAAACAATGTATACGATTCAAATGTCTTCAGTACCCTTAGCACGAACAGCTATCAAGAAAAAAAACGCACGTAAAATTACTCGATAGACAATTCTCTATGGAAAATTTCATTTCGCTTATCGGCGATAGATGGCGTTGTACAAATTTCCAATACAAAATTTATCTATCGAATGATTATTTTTTTGATAGCTGTTCGTGCTAAGGGTACAGATCCTTTTATCGTCAAAATAGTGTGAAGAACATAAATTCTGCATTTACTTTATATGCGCAAATTCAAGAATTAATAAAAATTTGTTCGATACCTACTGGAAGGTTTTGACCCCGAAAAAATATTGCGAGTCGCTCGAAGTGTTTGTTTTGCAGACATAAGCTAGTTTTTGTATTACATCATTTTATGACATATTAAAAAATAATATTTTTATCCATGTTCCACAAACGGTATTTTTTATGTGTTTTAACTGTTACTGTGTATGTTACTATGATGAGATTTTGATGACATGTTATAGTGTGTTTTATATTCGCAATATACTCACAAAGCCAAAGGGCTTTGATATACCACATGGTATGAAAAAAATCTTTGTAATTACTGAAAACTTTATGACATCACAGTTTCTACCCCCGCCATTTTCACGCTTTTCATCTTATATATTTGTGATCGGGGCATCGTATTGAATGCATCGATACCACATTTTCGTATTTTCGTGATGACTTGTGCGAAAAATAACCTCAAACCCTATAATTACCGATTGGCTAACAGTACAATAGAATATTTTGTTCATGTTTTTCGAACGTCACAGTTATTGAATAATTATAATTAAATACCTCGAAAAACATGTAGTTATAATAACAACAAAATTTAACGGTATTTTTTTACATTTTTCATTATAAGTCGAACACTATGCGGCCTAAAAAAAGAGAAATGTTTGACATGCCCTACTATAGTAGCCTCACTTCAAATTTTTAAGACCCCTTTTCAATTCCTGCTGTAAAAAAGAAAACATCCTTATTTGCAAAATATTTGGGCAAACGTCATCTTAAACTATTCCAAATTTCAAGTTGATACCATTAATAGGTAGTTATCGAGATATCCAGCTGTGACAGACAGACAGACAGACTGAGTCACACCATAAGGGTTCCTTTTTACCATTTTGCTACGGAACCCTTATAAAGAACCCATATAATGCTTATGGTTTTTCTTTTTTTGTGTAAAAACTCGCAATAGGAAATAATACGCAAAACTTTTCGCAGATGGCGCCATTGTACTCTGAGGTAAACAAAAATGGTTTTGATTGGCTAAAATACGTCAGAAATTACATTTTACATCTGAAACAACAAATTTAACGAATTTAGGAGAGTCGCATGTGGCGCCATTACTTCCTCAGTATTATGCCCTATTCCCTGACCAAAATCATCTTACTTAAAAAACTAAATCTTGCGATTCTTTTACGCAAAACAGAAGTAGATTTACCTACTTCATTAGGCATTGTTATGGTAAACATATTTAAACGGCGACTTCTTTGATTTTCATTATTTATAAATAAATAAAATTTACTAGATGTTTGTTCTTAGACAAAACGACGGTGCTTTCAATACAATTTTATTAGCGACAAGTCAAATTCTTTAGCTAACTTGATGTTTCTTTTGTTAAGTTTTCCATAATAATATAGGTAAATTATAAACTTATGATAGTCCCAGAACAATAATTGCATTAACCGACCTTAGGTTCGTAGTGTGATCCTACCTTTTTTGGAACAGGATTAAAAACTATATTAATTGGTAAGCATATCATGTAATAATAATTCTCTTACTTTTTATTGCAAGCTCTACCATTACAAAAATAATTATGTCAGCCTGCGAAAAAAATTGTGGTGTCTTTTAGGGTTAAAGCCGCTTGTCACTCTTGTCAGTGTCATTTCGTGGGCGATTAGTCGCCGAGCTATGTGTGAGCTACTTTTTGTAGCTCGTGGGCGTTTACGTATTGAACTCCATATGTTCTATTCTGGGCTACAAAAAATCGCTCGGCGATTAAGCGCCCGTGAGCGTTGGCGCTTAAGCGCTTACCTGACCGATAGAGGCGTCGCGGTGAATTCTATTGAATATTGTAATTCTAACACACAAATTTAATAAAACTTCTCGTGGAATATTTAGGGCCCATTGTCTAATATTTTTAAACAGTATCATTAGTAACATTGCCTCGTGGTCACTGCTAGAAGCAGATAGCAAAACTGCAAATAGTGACCGTTTTCGACACATTTGCTATCTATTTCTACGAATGACTACGAGGGAATATAGTGAATACCTTCTAAAAATACTAAACCATGGGCCCTTAAAATTCCGCGTAAAGTTTTATTAAAATCATTTTCTATTAACAATTTATTGAATGAAAACCTCTAAGGGCGCCACTTTCGGTGGTAAGTATAACCAACTTGTTGTGTTCCGGCAGTTACCAATAAACATTAAGTCAGATCCTCAGTGGTTGTGGTATACTTAGTGCTCTTCTATCTTCGGCCTTAACTTAACGGCCACTTAACATCAGGTGGGATGATAACCAAGCACTGACCCGATGTACACAAAAAATCTTACGTCTTGTTACTTCATAGACATACCTAGTTACACATGAAAGCGAAAATACAGTCACATAAAACAAACATAATAAAACAATAAAGTCACCCGTAAAAATATAAGTACCTAAGTATACCTATACCTAGTTTTTATTTTCACTAACACCAACATATTTTTTTAATATAAGTACAATATATATAACGATGTATTATATATAGTTCTTAGTAAACGGTGACTTTTTCATTCGTTGGTAACAATCATTGGGATAGTTATTTGACTAATAATTTCCGGTCTACAATCGTTCGTCTAACTAATCAATCGTTGGTAATTTACCAAATTGCTAATCAACAACAAATAAATTAATATGCACCTTTAAAAAGAACAAGAAATCATGAGACTTTCCAAATTAAAATGGAAAAGTCTTCTAAGTATAAATAACGAGAAAATCTGAAGACACTCGATTTTATTGGAAAAAAAAACTTATTATTATGTTTGGGCTTCATATCGAATTACATAATAACAAAACCCGATCCTTTAATGGCACTCTAATAAACGGAGGGTTTCAACACCAGACACCATGATTCGTGCTTTGATTTGAAACCCTCTAAATCAATCTGTATACATATAAGTATTTAATCTGAACAATGGATTATGGTCTTTATTTTTATACGCTGCAAGGTTGCAACACAATATGTAAAACTAATACAGCTCTTACACGTTTTTTTTAAGTATTTACTGTGTTTTGTATCTCAATATAGACATAATTGTTCCTCAGTGACTTCATGTAATGTAACCTTCATCTTCGCTGTTGGCTGTCTATCCGTCAAAAGTGTTAGTATAGAAAATTATGCTGAAATATATACGGCCTTATTACAAAAGATTTTTAAACACTGTTTAACTAAACACACGTTTAAATGTGATGCTGTCACTTTTTTGACAATATTGTTTGACAGAGACAGCATCACATTTAACATCTGTTTAGTTAAACAGTGTTTAAAAATCTTTTGTAATAACACGGTTACAGTTTAAATTTTCATTTGATTGAGGCTTTTAGGACCTTTAAAATGTTCCCTCGAATTCACAAAAATACTGTACTAATCAAATAAAATGACATCTTCATTCAAGTGACATATTCATCGATAAATCAGACGTCAAACGACAACAAAACAAACGTTTAACATCCACTTTAAAATCTGTCAATTGTCCAGCTTAATTCATTTTCAATAACTACGTGGAACAAGGCACTTATTATATGAAATGAAATATTACGACCCGCACCGCATAATAACTTTTCATTCTTCCGGCTGCTAGTGAGCAATAAAACGTTATGCTACAAGGCAGCACTATTAGTTTTTAAACAGAAAACGCAACTAGGGTTTCTACTGAACTCTGAACCCACTCGGCCTTACTATGAATTCTTAGAAAAAAAAGGAGCTCCGCGTAACAAACGCGGTTTGTTGCGGCTGGAAGGGGTAATAGTTTTGGAGTGCATTGTCTCTTTAAGACATACACACATCAACTTTGTCTAGGGATACAGGTGTTATTTTCATACAAACGAGGTAACTTTGAAGCCTAGAAATTCATCGCTTGAGGGTAGGCTCACAAGTAGCTTCAGTCCCCCGTGACCACGGCAGCTGCAAAGGTGCCGAAACGTCGGGAAAATCAAAAATCAAACCAAATACCAACTAATTACCAAAGTACTTTCAATAAAACCGCGCTAGTATCCGTTAAAAGTGTTTTATTTCATTTGAAGCCTAGGTTTTCTGCCAGGGATGTACTGTGCTGTGATCTGATGATGGCTATCCAGGGAGTGAATGGAGAAGATTTAGATCGCTATACACACCTAACTGATCTGCTAGGTGATTGCGTAAAGTCAATCGCATTCATTTGATAGTTCATATTGTATCATAATATATGTCATCCCATACATATTGCAGCCGATGGAATACGATATGAACTGTCAAATGAATACGATTACCTTACGCAATTCCACCCCAGCTAGGTGATTGCGTAAAGTGAACGTATTCATTTGACAGTTCATATTGTATCATAAGATATGTCATCCCATACAAATTGCAGCCGATGGAATATGATATGAACTGTCAAATGAATACGATTACCTTACGCAATCGCACCCCAGACCAGCATTCTAAAAGATTAATGGACATGTTTGAAAAAACCGCGCAAATAGCATGAAAATGTATGGAAATCCTGAAACTGAGAACTCTGACCCATCAATCTTTTAGAATGCTGATCAGATCAGTTGGGTGTGAAGCGATCTGAATCTCCTCCATTCACTCCGTGGATGGCCATCATCAGATCACAGCACGGTACATCCCTGGCTTCAAAACCAAGGCTTCAAAGTTACCTCGTTTGTATGAAAATAACAACTGTATCCCTAGACAAAGTTGATGAGTATATTATACAAAATGGGGACATTTTAATCTATCATCAAAGTTTATATTAATTTGTCACCAATTAAGTATCACCTAATAAAAACCAGACTAATAAATAGTGGTTGCCGTGCGATAACACCAACTTTAAAATCAATGAACCGAGAAACTATGCTTTTAATAAAGACATACATAGCCCTTCTAAGCATATTATGCATCCTACCTAGAAACAGCCATCAATGCAAGCAAAAATTTTACATAATTTTTGTAACTCATTCATTTCCCTACTAAGTATGTTCCACAAAAAATATATATTCTAAGATTTCATCCAAAGGTCTGAAAGGACATCATCCACTTTGGTTCAAATGTGAAAGCTGGCCAAAAAGCAAAAGTGCTTTCTTCTGATAGATTTTGTCCACCTAATCATTTCTTATTATGGCACTGAAGCTGTAGCTCCACTATACTCGATTTTAAATAAGTTCAAAAAGTCTGTTTTTTCATACATTTTGGCACAAATCTAAAAGAGTCGGCTAAAAAGCAAATTCTGATAGATTTTGTCCGCCTAAGCATTTCTTATTATGGCACCAAAGCTGTAGCACCGCTGTACTTGATTTTAAATAAGTTCAAAAAGTCTGTTTTTTCATACATTTTGCACACAAATGTGAAGAACGCATGCAGAATAAAGCAATTTTGTCTTTTGGTCGGCACTTTCATATTTGGACCAAAAATGTATGAAACGTGGATGATATCCTTTGACTTGGAACGACGATGTCTGTCACCCGCTGCGTGTAGCGCCGTCTCGTTTTCACTTAAAACCCATAGTAAGGCCCCTGGAAGAAAGATTTATGGTTTCGGACCGGACAGTTGGCATGGAAATACTTTAAACATACAACCTTTCCATCCCCCGTTGTACGTGCACGTCATTTGAGCACAGTCGTACCACAAAATATAAAGTTAGACACACACATAGACATTTCGTACAGGCAGTTTCAGGCCTACCTAGACTGTTCAAAAGCGTTTACTAGTCTTGATAGTGACTGTTGAAATTTGTATGACAACTTTTAGTTTAGTTTAGTTACCGACAGAGGCGCCGTGCCAATTTGCATACAAAGTAGCTTACTAGATTCGCTATCGAGTGTAGTAAACGTTACTGTGCAAACTCATAATACAGGCACAGTATAATACTGGTACCAGTTAGTTACGAAGGAGTTCCTAGCGCAACGAAACAAATTCACAAGCATTACTATAAGATCTCACAGTGCTCGCAGACGCACAGCGTCCTAACTACTAATCACACGTAAGAGCACAGAGTCAGAGCTCTAACTTAACACAGTGCGTTCGCATAGGCAAGGGCAAGTATTGTTCTTAAATACGGGTGTTTGTCTACTCTAAATGTCACTTTTGTCCGGTCGAGAGTGAGATACTAACATCCCGACATTGACAAACCTTTTGTTTATTTGTCAAAATGGCGTTTAGGGGTAGACAAAATCTCTGTCGGGTTTGTCATCGGCATATCGACATAACAGTATTTCACTCTCAACAGGACAACAGTGACATTTGATAAAGCTCTCTCGAGCCCGTCGTGCTACTCGTGCTGAGCGAACCTTCTGTTTAAAACACTCATTTTATTTTGTGGCTGTACAATCTCGTTCAACATTACGTTAATAAAACTCGCTATGGAAATTCCTTTACTGGTTTTCACGGCGTTGAATCCCTGTAAAGAAGCTACCGAGTTGAAATGAAAGTGTTTTTTACTATGTAAAAATAATCAAGTAGGTAGTGTTTAGCTTACTATAAACTATAGAAGATCTTTATAACCAAGTGAATGTCATAGCAACAGTCGGCCAGTTAGAATTCTTGTAAAAATCTTTTCATTCACAAAAATCGACAATGTTATGATTTCACTCAGCTAAGACATTCCCATGACAATGTCAATTCAATAGAAAGTGACAAAAGTAGCAAGCAATGATTCGAAATTATTCTAAATATAGGCACAGAATATAATAGTGTAACGTATATAGGTAACTTCTTAGTTTGCACATCACATTAACTCTTGTAATGATAAATCACCAAACAAAGTTTTTGTTTACCACGGCAATATTCCACAGGCCTGTGGCCCTACCATGAGTTGATGCAAACTGTTTACGTTACCGTAAACTATCGTTTTGTCTCTTTCACTCGCACTGACTGTGAGCAGTATATCCGATAGTTTACGGTAACGTAAACAGTTTGCATCAACTCATGGTAGGGCCACTTTAATTTTTTACGTTATACGCAGTGCAAAATACAACGAATGAAAAAGATTAATTCGGTATAGACCAGGTATATTAACTTTATGGTATAGACACATAAAACAAACATACCGTGTGAAACAAACAAACAATAACAGGCAAAGTAAAAAAATAATAATAACAATCCCACACAACACAACCAAGACTATCTAGAACCAAAATTAGGGTAAGCAACTACGCTGATAAAATCAACAAGCTAATTTAGATAACATCTGGTTTCGTCGATGCGACTTAAAAAGTATTCGACCCGAAATCCCTTGCGAGTATACGAATTTCCCTTATAATCTGCAGCCCAAACATAAACTTATAACCATAATCCGGACCCCGGGGTCAACAAAGAGCATGTATTATCATGTTGAGATGTAGGGTAAAAACTGTCACGTCGGTATAGGTAGTTATGTGGTAGACATTATAGAGGGGCCACTGTGCGGAAGAATAGGTTGTTGCTGTCAATGTGCATGGAAAGGACTTTTGGCGAACTTTCTGATGAAAAAAAAAGAGAAAAGGACTCACGTATAGATGACGGCAATATGCGCGTGATGAAACTGATTCCAGATTGGTATTAGAACAAAAAACCTTTGCATTAGACCCGTGGGCTGATTATCTAATTAGAAACTACCTAGCGACCGATCTCATTTGACAGATGAATGTGATACATTGCTTCTTCTTTTTGGGGTTAAAAAAACATACCAAAGAAAAGTAGCAATGTATGTCAAATGAAACCGGTCGCTAAATAGTTTCTATTTAGATAATCAGCCTGCCGTACGACTGCAGTGACTGCGATTTATCATGCACACCCCAGTACCTACATTTTATTCGTCTAAAAGCGCAATGGAGTTCTTTTAGATGGGTAAGCTTACTTAATATGAACTCGCCCAATCTAAACAAAATGCAATTTTACATAATTTTTTCCTAGTCACAAACTGATAAGCATTAGATTTTCACTAGACCTTAAAAACATTTTAAGCCTAACCTACAAACCACTATTTATTTACTCTGGAAAAAGTAAATAATGGATCTTGATAACTCGCAAGAAACCGGATAAAGAACACACTTTGTTCACGCTTTATTGTTAGATGAAAGACAGGATGAATTTAATATTTTGTACTCTAATGGCAGGTAAATAACCTAATGTTATTGTGGTCATATTTTCTTGATAGGTAACAAGTTGCTATTTTGTAAAATCTTGTTTTTACAAATAGTACATGTAGAAGTATTTGTTTACTTGCGAATTGATAAAGATAACTTTCATCCAAGTAACATTATCAATCTTTCAATCTACTTTAATCTTGATACAGTCTGTGACGATGTTTTTTCAGAAAAAGAAACTTTTCCTATTCCTGTTTACCTTTCTTTGAATAAGATTAGGTTTATGATAATAACATCTCAGCGATCTACAAAATATAACATTATAACTACTTACCAACAGAGTAAATTTTCAAGTTGAATCCGCTACATATTACCAGGGTGGTATGGTAGGCAAGTGCTATTCCTACATCACACACATAATGGAATATTTTGTGCTTACTTTATACAATGAAAACACTTTTATTACTTTAAAACATAAAGAGGCAACGTTTGAACATCGTTAAGTTTCTCAAAGCAAAAATAATAAGAACAAAATGGGTTAAAACAAAAATTAATTTGACTACATTTTAGACTAAGGATTGGTTGGATAATTAGGTTTTCGAGAGCTTTTATTTATCATGGATAAATTTTATTGTAATAATAATGCCTATTATTGTTTTTTTTTATAAAAATTCAGCTGTAGCAGCTGTTTAGTCAATAATATTAGAAAATATTTGTATCGAATATACATAATATGTATAATTAACGCGTAAATTAAACCTCATACCAAATTGTTATAGTCTTTACAGGTGGAAGAAACCCCATGAAAAAAAAACAAATTTAATCAAAATCCGGGGCTCTAAACACACCTTTATAGCGATAACTAGGAATCCTTTGCAAAACACGGAAGCTTATTTAAGGATTTAATCCGACTTAGTACAAGCTTCCTTAATACAAAATAAAAGAACGATTCAAAACATTGTTCTACTTTCTAAGGAAAAATGAAAATCAAATCTAAACAAGATGCTGTTTTTTAGCGAAAAATAAGATTAAGCCTAAGGAATATCTGCTCTGGCAAATATCAAAGCGACGCTGGTAGCCACGTGGAGAAATGTCACACTGGAATTCTTAAGAATCCATGCAATAAAAGTGTATCGCGAGTTCTCGCCTTTTGTGGGCTTTAATTTCCGTTCAGGCATTATTGTAGAATTTCTACGCTACGCCTTAGCGCCACCGCTCACGGGCGCTTAATCGCCGAGCGATTTTTTGTAGCCCAGAATAGAACATATGGAGTTCAATACGTAAACGCCCACGAGCTACAAAAAGTAGCTCACACATAGCTCGGCGACTAATCGCCCACGAAATGACACTGACAAGAGTGACAAGCGGCTTTAACCCTAAAAGACACCACAATTTTTTTCGCTGGCTGACATAATTATTTTTGTAATGGTAGAGTTTGCAATAAAAAAGTAAGAGAATTATTATTACATGATATGCTTACCAATTTATATAATTCTTGAATTTGCGCATATAAAGTAAATGCAGAATTTTTATTCTTCACACTATTTTGACGATAAAAGGATCTGTACCCTTAGCACGAACAGCTATCAAAAAAATAATCATTCGATAGATAAATTTTGTATTGGAAATTTGTACAACGCCATCTATCGCCGATAAGCGAAATGAAATTTTCCATAGAGAATTGTCTATCGAGTAATTTTACGTGCGTTTTTTTTCTCGATAGCTGTTCGTGCTAAGGGTACTGAAGACATTTGAATCGTATACATTGTTTGCTTCATTTGTGAAAAGTATATAATTACTGATATAAATAAATCATAAACTTTATTTTATAGAGCTTAGCAATAATAAAAGTGATTGTTCTATAATATTATTACTATAGAACTATTAAGCATTATGCTTACCGCTGACGGGCGCTATTTTGTAGCTGCGATAAGCGCGGCGTTAATCGCGGCGATATCGCTGCGATAAACGCGGCGATAATCGCGGCGACAATCACGGCGCTTTTTAGTCGCTGACGTAGGTTAACCCTAAAAGGCACCCGGTAATAATATTATAGAACAATCATTTTTATTATTGCTAAGCTCTATAAAATAAAGTTTATGATTTATTTATGTCAGTAATTATATACTTTTCACAAATGAAGCAAACAATGTATACGATTCAAATGTCTTCAGTACCCTTAGCACGAACAGCTATCGAGAAAAAAAACGCACGTAAAATTACTCGATAGACAATTCTCTATGGAAAATTTCATTTCGCTTATCGGCGATAGATGGCGTTGTACAAATTTCCAATACAAAATTTATCTATCGAATGATTATTTTTTTGATAGCTGTTCGTGCTAAGGGTACAGATCCTTTTATCGTCAAAATAGTGTGAAGAACAAAAATTCTGCATTTACTTTATATGCGCAAATTCAAGAATTATATAAATTGGTAAGCATATCATGTAATAATAATTCTCTTACTTTTTATTGCAAACCATTACAAAAATAATTATGTCAGCCAGCGAAAAAAATTGTGGTGTCTTTTAGGGTTAAAGCCGCTTGTCACTCTTGTCAGTGTCATTTCGTGGGCGATTAGTCGCCGAGCTATGTGTGAGCTACTTTTTGTAGCTCGTGGGCGTTTACGTATTGAACTCCATATGTTCTATTCTGGGCTACAAAAAATCGCTCGGCGATTAAGCGCCCGTGAGCGGTGGCGCTTACCCTCGGACACAGAAGGATGTACGTATAACAAAAAGTAGAGGCTATCAAATAGATATTGTATTTTTTTCTATGATCGTGTAGTAGGACTATTGGTTTCGTGAAATGTAAGTTTGAAACTCATAATAATTATTTAGCCTTAACATAAAAAAGAAGAAGAAGAGCAGGGCTTTAGCATTGTATATATAAAATTAGTAGATAATAGAAAAAAAAAGTTTGATTGTAAAAGCCGAGTAAACTTTTAAAGAGCCGATTTAACATGAATTCAAGAAAAGACTGAACTCTTTTACGAAAATTAAGGATATTATTATATTTTATGGGTACCTACTTGTAAGTTGTTCCTTGCGATGGAAATGTTTTTTGAAGAAAAAGAAACATTGAATTGATAAAACAACGTTGAGGAAAAGCCGGCTTAGTTTATTGGCAGTTTCCTCGGTAGAGGGCGCCCTCATTTTCTTTGGACGTGAAATGGTGCTAGATTCGTTTGTCAACAATGAGTGACGACCTAAGGTTCGCATTGAAAAATAAGTTAATGTAGAGCTCTAGGATTTTTTCTTATTACATCTTAAAGTATCTCGGTCTAAAAATTCTTATTAGTTTAAAATCACAGGAAACGAGTAAGTAATGATAGACACTTACACACTGACCATGACCGATGTAATTCGGACGGATGTTAACGCCGGAAGTTAGTGCCTATCACTAATAACGCGTTTAACGCGAAAATTTTAAAGTACCCGGGCCCCATGCGGATTGGTGGGTGTTAACGACTGCAAATGCAGCCGGGACCAAACGGCTTAACGTGCCATCCGAAGCCCGAAGGAGCTTGAGATACTAAATTTTTGGTCACCCATCCCATGACCGACCCTTGCGAACGTTGCTTAATCTCCGCAATCGCTGGGCCAGGCGCTAAACCACTGCGCCACCGAGCTCCACAAAAAAAAGTGTAGTAAGATTACAATATTTTCAGATCTATAAAATGTATCAATATATTGTAACAAATCTTACTAGCGTTCCTAATTCTTGAAACTGATACCTATATTTTTAATTGCTACGAAAATGCTACGAACCGTAGCAACAAGAATCCTCATTATGATTTAATTACCAGTATGCTTCATGCTTCACGTATTATCGTGGTCATAAATTAATTAATTCTGATAGAGGTATATTATATACAACGACAAGCAAAAAAGGTGTGTTTTGCTCAAAAATGTTTGCTTACTAAAATTGGTGTCAAATATGTTAGAAATATTCAGTTCTACGTTTGTTGTGCGGAAATAAAATTTGCGTGCCCTATGTCTATACATATTGAATGTTGAATATATGAACGATCAAAATGTGATTAATAAAATTGATTTGATTAGAAACAGGTAAAGCTATCGCATATTATTAGGTTTTTTCCTCCTTATTTTCTCTAACTCAAGTAAATTAACATTTCCAAGATAAGGAAATGGAAATTTTATCTTTAAAAGCCAAATAAAAGCAGTGTTAGTTACTTTTTATAGATATGTAATTCAATTTATGTTAAAGTAGTGTAGATCATTACAGTTTGGTGTAGAAGTAGAAACTTGCATCATTAGATATATTATTAATAGGTAAGTTACGTACCTACCTACAAAATAAAAACTGAATATATAATAATAATAATAATAATAAGCCCGCAGGGCAGCTTGTGGCGAGCTGTTGGTGAGTAGCGACACCACGGACCCGAGTGCTCCCGGGAGTCGATCCAGGCCCTCGTCCCCGCAGCAGGGGTGGGCCCCAAGGGGGCCTGCGGACTCCCGCCCCTGGCTCGCCTTCAACGGCCGTCCAGGGTGGAGTCGTTAGAGCTATACGCTCGCAGGGTGGAAGTGAAACATGCATAAGACGCGAGTTGGCACACTGTCGCTTGTACAGTGGGTAGAAAGCGGTGCACACCTCTCTACACCCTGCAGCCGAGGACACCGATGTTGCTCTCTTGCCATCGCGGCTATTTTGGAGAGCCCATTTAGTCCTTGGCTAGTCACCGCCTGCCAATTTTTCAGTCTGGGAGACTATGATAAGGCAGGTGTCCGGTAGTCTCTTTCCATAGCCCAAATGCCAGTCCATCTCAATCCCAACCTAATAGCCCACTAGTCCTTAACCAGTAGATTCCATAGTTCCTGTGCATTTGCTGGGGATACTCTCTGAGTATATCAAACTGATGTAGTCAGAGATTAGATCCAGCAGGTGTACCACACACATATTAGATTACAGTCGCTAAAAATGGCCTCTACGTGTTGGATCCATATCCCCACGCAAGCCTTAAAGGACCGGGTCACTTTTGGCCCGTGAATTCCTAATAATAATAATAATCTTTATTTCAGCCGAAAACGTCCATATCACACAAAAACATACATACACGTCAAATACAAAATATAAAAATATATATAATACAAAACAAAAATACAAAGAAGACTTAACTAAATACATTTTCATTAAACGTGTTGACCCGGGCCTCCATGAACATTTCAGAGGCGCTGCACCACCGCTTTAGCCCCATTAAATAGCGAAAGACGTTATTATACGCTACTGTCATGCCGCTATGTGCTTTCTTCGTGTAATTCGTCCAAAGTTGGCACGTGTAAAACACCTGACAGAACGTCTGAAATAGGGTAACCCTCACGTATATTTCCTACCACATACAGAGCCCTTCGTTGCCCTTCAATATCGGCATCATCTTTTAACTCCGATGTTAAGATGTGTCCGAGGTACTTGAACGACAACGAACTTGGCAAGCAAAGTTGAGAGAAAAGATGTCAAGCAGCAGCTTCAAATAGTAAACTCGGTGCATTTTTTGTCTCATATCTCTCTTATGTGCCAGCACCTATAAATACGTAGATCTACATTTAATGCCTTTCAATTTAATGTTTCTGCAACAACGATTCCGCATTTGTTTCCGCCCTAAAAACCGGGGCTCGTGTGATATTGTTCCCTGCAAAGCCGACTTTATGCTAGGTACCCAGAGAACTAGTCAAAAGAACGTCTGGTGAGATTTATTGTAATAAACAAGTAATAAACAAATTTAATAAATTTAAAAAAGTCTGAATACAAAACTATGCTTTACCTATTTATATGGTGCAATTCATTTATTTGGAAAATATATTATCTTCACTTCACGGTTCGTGACTGGGGGCCTATTACAAAAATAACGTACGCAATTGCGTAACGTAGTCACTTGGCCACGATAATCGTGCGCAGTTCGTCAGTTGTAGATATAACAAACATTTTGAATTTGGCTATAGTTGCCCATAGACTAATGATATCGGATACTCTAGAGAAAAACTGCCAAACTTACTCAATCACTTCGCGATATCGCATACGCAATTGCTTTGTAATAGGAAACAATCAAAACGAAGCACGGCCGCAGCTGCGTGTATAATAGACCCCCTGATCATAAAAACTGCAAACTTGGGCACTTGGGCACTCCTAGATCCACTGCATGCAGCCAGCAAAGCTGTGTGTAAAAAATCCAAATGGAGTTAACCTAGTAAATAATCCAGATAAACCAGTAGGTACATCTCCCACGTTTACCAAAATATTTGCTCTCACGTGAAATACTTCTTGCGTTTATTCTCCATCAGAAAATTAGCCGAAAATCAGAAGAAAGCCCTCGAGAGTAATTTGAGATCGTGAACCAACGGCCGGATCGTCTTGTGCCATTGTTTTTCCAAAGTTCCGTTAGATATATCACTAGTTTCGGTGATATAAATGCCCCAGATAGGAGTACTCTAACTCCCTAGATAATCGCACGAACAAATCTCGTTGGCAACTTTCTAATTGATTACTAGCTTAATATAATTAAACTCTGTTACATTACCTACGTAATTCATGTTAAATAAATAAATGTTATATTGGATGGAGGGCCCTTGTCTACAATATTTTAGTATTTTTTTTTATCTAAAATGCTTTTCTTCCTTTAAAATTGTTTATTTCAATAGAAAATATATATTTTTATGGATTGCAAAATGAATTTCATCGATTCCATTCATTCGTGCTCACTTCAAATCAAGGAATCATTATTTAAAAGATAATTCAGTTATATTTTTCGTCGACTTCGTCTGAATTTTAACGGAAATCAAAGGAATGGGTCAATCTTGAGCGTAACAATTGATGTTGTCCCAGTTTTTGTTCATTTCCAACGGAAATAGAAGCAATTTTCATTTCATTTTCTAAACGAAACGATTTAAGCACTTTAAATGAACAAATGAGTTTTACGGAAACTCTTTAGGTTTTCTCGCAATTTATTACAGATTTATCTTTCTTATAAAACGTTATGAATTATTGTAGTTAAATTTAGAAATAATAAAACGACCCAGGAGGGCTTAGGTTACTATAGTAACTTAACCGTAACCCTAAGTTATGAGATAGGCACAGACTATCCGAGGTTTTTTGTGTAGCAAAACTGGGAACATGTTGTTAAAAGCCATTATATTTATTACAAGAAATTATTCTATCTTACTTCAAGATTATTTAATTAAAAATGTACTATGATAATGTGGAGATACAGAATATTAAATCAATTACCAATATTCTATTTAAGAAAGAAAATATTTTCACCAATTATTCGACATCACCTTGATTACTCGTATATTCTCAATTTCATTTCTAAAGGTCACTAATTTCATTAATTATGGCAGCTTTTTAACTAATAAGAAAGATTATATGACGGATTTCTTATTACTTTGCAAAAGATGGAGACGAAATATAAATTTAATATAAGAGACAAAAATTTAATTACCTAAGTAATTATTTCTTCATAAAGTCAAAACTTCAGCGGAGCGTTATAATGAAATTTTCGCTAGAAATAACACAAATAATCGGTTCTATTAAAGGTTTCCTGTCTGAAGCACGTATTTCTAATGAGTTATATCCTGTAAGGCATTATAATTATATATAGAAAAGAAAGTTGTAAAAGTGATAAGTGTAGTTTTTCTTGCTTGTACTATCAATATTAAGGGCGACAGTACTCAATCTTTTTTAGATCTTTAGTTTTCGTTATTTTAATCCTTTCAATGACTCCAATAAAATCCTTTCAATGAACATCTTGGGTGATTAAGGTATACTTGTTGCTTCAGTATAGTATAGTTAAGTCAGAATAATACTCATTTCATTACTTATTATTACCAATGGCGGGGCGAGGCGGGGAGTGTCCTTTCTGTACGTAGCAGAGAGGACATAATCACTATGGTACGTAGTATTTACTTATATCTTTGCTTCAAGTCAAAATATGATATTAAAATATTTTATCCAGAATTGAAATATATATCAGAAAATTGCGACATTAGTTCGCATAAAACCTCCACAATAATATCCAGGTCGTCACACTCCACCATTTTGTTGTTCGTATTACGCCATTTCATAACCGTAGATGTTGGCTCGAGGAAAAGCTCAGTAATCGAACAGAGACAAAACGTTTACAAACTTTCGGGATTTTAGGGTCAGAGGATTCATTGATATCTTTTTTTTTTTTAATAAAGTAACTATAAGGATACTATAATTTATTAAAATAATAATTATATCCTCGAATTTCATGTACCTACCCTACAACAATGGAAAATCCATTGTGTCTCATTTTCCGCTGCTTGACGGGTTAATTAATCCATACTAATATTATTAATGCGAAAGTAACTCTGTCTGTCTGTCTGTTATGCTTTCTCAGCCCTTATTCCGTGGTTCCACTGCGTGGTCCTAACTGGTAGCTACGGGCAATTTTTTTTGTTTGTAGTTCTATCAGTAGGACTTTTACAAAAACATCATTATTTTGTATGGGCAATTAGGACCATTGCCAATACAAAATAAAGATGTTTTTGTTAACAGTTAATAAAGAAAACGAAATAAACTAAACAACTAAATATTATTAACATTTTGATACCACTACTATTACTGAGATGTCGACAGGCCAGACGATGGCAGCTACAATGAGGATCAGTAACGATTTTTGTTTAGTGGCTTATCAGAAAGTTTATGCCACCACATGATTAACTGTGAAATTTTTGCGATATCTCTTAAACCTGAGAAGTTATACGAGCTAAAACATGCTAAAACACTATTATTTTTGGGGTCCTTATAATGTCATCGCGACGTACGCGAACCTTATGCCGTACGTGATAAAGCACATATTTTTTTATTTTATTTTATTTTATTACTTTGGGAAACATACAGCTTTAAATAACAAAGATATTGCATTGAGCTTGGCATTTCCTTCAAACCCTTAATAACTTAACCATTTCTAAACGGATTTCAAAAAATCTTTCACTAATTTTTATAGCTTAGATTTTTATATGTTTTTATATTATACCAATAAAACTATAGGATTCAAACCTGTTACTGATCCTCATTATGGTTGCTAACCCTACTATATAATACCCTACCTTGTCCTAATAATAGGCTACCTTTATCGCAAAATAAGGGTTGAAGGGGTTGAAATAGGGGATGAAAGTTTGTATGAAAGTCCCTCGGATTCGGATCTGATTTTAATGAATTAAAACTAGAATACTATTTATCCTGGTTAAGGTTCGCTAAGGATTTTCTCAAAAACCTACTATTAAATAAAATTAAAATATAATTTATTCATACAATAATATGGTCCACTATATTCTTTGCTTCTTATTATGTATAGAAGTGATTGCATAATATTAAAATATTCGTCTCTGTTTGACTGTAACTCCTATTCAGGAGCTCAGTGTAGCGAACGCGAAACGCGGATCGTGCATTTGTTCACGTCGACTGCAAGCTAGCCACTTCGGCTTTTGTTTTACAAATGCGCAAGGGAAGGATTTGAAAAGTCCGCCACAGTTTTGGGTAAACATATTTCGTTTATTTCGCTTCTAGGCATTAGCATGCCAGACACATTACCCTGAACTTTTAAAATAATAAGTGAGTTTGTGCTACATACTGCTTACAGTCGCAACGCAACCACTATTGTTATGCTTACTGGTAGATTTATGAAGGACGCAAACACGCATGCACAAACACACACAAACAAACACATTCACACACACCTATCATGAGACAATATAATAAATTATTTCGAAATTCTCATTATTATTAAATTTCTTTTTCAAATCCGTTACACTTAATATTTGTTTAAAATCATATTTTTTTGTAACCATTTATATATTTTGTTTACAAAGTGTTGTTTCCGTAATTGGCTTATGTAATGTATAATTATACCTGCGTTAATGCTCTGTAAATGCTGTGGTAACAATGCTCAATAAATAAAATAAAGATATGAAGAACACGCAAAATTAAATGTCATAATTAATTATTGATATTTATCTGTGTGTGTGTGTGTATGTAGATTGATTAAACTTCACATGATTTGGTGATTTGGTGTGCATGCATTTAATATCACGAGACATAAAGTAGCCAGTCACTTTATCATATTTTCTTCTTTGCCCAATTACGAGTTCCGAACAAAACTAAGTGTATTTAAATGGGGTGTATAATTTAGGAATATTGTTTTTGTATTACACACAGAGTTTTTAATAATATAAATGTATGCGTAGGTAGGTAGTAGGTATATTAATCTGAGACAGCATTTCCCAAGACAGTTTCACAAGCACATCTCAATCAGAGTCAAAGCCCAACTTAACCATAACAGAATAATCTAATGTAATATTAGCTAATAGTTAATGAGTACATTATAGTAAAAGATAATAATGTAATTAAATTATATATCAGTCTTACTTTAAAGAACAGTTTCTATTGCTAATTTACACTCATATAAACATAATACCTATACGAGTAGACCAAAGAATTTTTGATGATATTTAACTACTTAAAATAAAATTCATGATATTACTTACTATATTAGTACTTACACATTTCAGGAGAGTTTAAGTCTTATTTCGCTCCAATTTGAATCAGCAAGAACTTAATTTTATACTTTTTCGTAAGCAGAAATTGAAATGTATAAAAACAAGCAGAATAGGGATGATGACAACTTTTTTATTTTATGTTACATAAATTACCTCTCAAAAAAAGAAACATTGGTAAAAGAATTAATTCGCTAGCATGAAAACTGCCCGAGATATCACAGTGTGAAATGCACACAAATGGACTCGCCCAAAAACGCTCCATACTAATGGCTTCCTAGTTATGACGTCACGCCTAAGAAGTTTGTATGCAACGCGTAGGAAATTTGTTCGGCAGCTATATTAAATATTGTGTTTATCAAAATAGTTTGTTAGACAAATTTGCTATACATTTTACGGACTAATTAAAGGTATCATTTATTTTAATAAATTTTATACTTTTTAAATGGACTTGTCCACCTAACTTTGAAGGGTCATAAAATAAATAATATGCAATATATAAAACCAAGAGGTATACAAGCTACTCTAAAAGTTTAATATGTTTACGATTTTTATTAGTATTTCGTTATTTTATTCATTAGTCATCATCCCTATTAACCTACTTATTTATTTGCTCTCTCTTACCTCACAAGTAGGTTTTCTTGAAAATTATTGAGAAAATAAAGCTCGTAGCTCTGAAATATGATGAAAATACTGAAAAGCGAGTCTTCTAAAGAGAATATTATACTCATGTACGTATTAGGTACCGTCAACGTGTGTACCGCGAGCAATCCATTGAACAGCAAGAAAAGGCGTCAAGCCAAAAGACCCATAATAACCTCCACTGCTTTCTAAAGACATATCACGGCGAATAAGTTGATTTACTTTTCTGTTCAGTCAATTTTCGTCCCACTGTGTCCCCCTAAGAGGCTATTCGCACTTGATAATAAAAGAACACGATCCGGTCCGAAAATCCATTCAGCAGGACACTGTGGGGTAATCGAGTCGTTTTTTTTCTCGGAAAATCGAGAAATCCCGAGAAGCACTTTAAATTTAACTCCGCCTCCGCTTATAAAAGGCGATTATAATCAAATCGAATTCCTGATCAAGCAATTTATCTCAAATTGAGTGCGGGTTGATGGCGGTGGGAGGGGAGGGTATATATTTGCCTTTATTTTGTTTGCGTGCTCAGAATTCAAGTTACATTTTTTAATTAAACTGTAACAGGTGTGCGTCAGTCATTTTTTTTTTTGACTCTCGGCTATGATGGAAACAATCCGTTGAAAATATTTAGAGTGATAAATGGATTTACAATTTTGTGACATTTTTTTGAACTTTTAATTTGATACGCGTTTGAGATGAGAGGCAGTTAGACTTTATATTACAAAAGATTTTTAAACACTATTTAACTAAACACGTTTTTAAATGTGATGCGGTCACTTTTTTGACAATATTGTTTGACAGAGACAGCATCACATTTAAACATGTGTTTAGTTCATAGAATGACATAAAAATTTTCGCTGCGCTCAAGAAGACCAACAAAGCGTGGAAAGGAGAAGTTAACATTATACGAACACGGTCTATGAAAAATAGAGACAAAGGATCAAGTGACAATGTGCCAACATTTTTTACAGTAAGAGCCCCTAGCGTCCCGCCTAGCAAAAGAGCAATCACAATTTCTTTAAAATATTTGGTAATCTTGGTTAGAATTTAAAATAAGGGTATCGTGGAGCCATGGTGTCTTATTCTGTTGGTGATTGTGATGTGACAAAAAGAAACAATCCAAGTAATCACACTTTTCACAGGTAAATAAGATATTGTCACACATTTCTCTAAAACCAAATTTCGCTACATTTATTCGTTTATCGACAAAGAAAACAGTATGGGAACATAGTTTAATTATGTCCTTTGCCATAATTAGTCATATTTCATGTATGTAAGTCATATTTTACGTATCTCATATATAATGTATACATTTTTTCGGATCACCGTTTATTGACATTGTTGTTCTTTGACATTCTATTTCTATAGTGTTTAAAAATCTTTTGTAATGACACGGACTTTGTTTTATACAAAAAAGATGGACATAGGTACTGACCTACTTGAAATTGAAAAAGAAAAAACAATGAAAGTTAATAATATTGTACAAAACAAACCCAAAGATGGTGCTGATCTACTCTCCGCTTCGAATATACTTGAAAAGAAAACATATAATAATGTAATTTTTACTCGCGTCGCATACAAATACTGAGAAAGGGCATGATATCGTTTTCTTCATAATTTCCTTTCCATCTACATATTTTCCGAATACGATAAAAATCTAATATCGTCAAGTTATTTGATATTATTGATGCGAGGTCGTCATGATGCTCTATCTATATAATTTGTTTGGCAGAAATTGAGTTTCATTCTTAAATGTGTGACGTTTTGTCGTTGGGTAGTAATAAATTCATTTTATTGTTATGATTTCAAATGAAATTGAAAGGATAATAGTATCTTCGTTTAATAGTCTGGCAACACCGCAGCTTGGCTCCACCGTTTCCCGCCACATTTTCCCGCCATTTTGTAGTGGAATGGGGAGGTAAAGTGGTGGGGATAATCGGCGGGACAGTCAACGAAAGTCAGTTGCAGGCAGTCACTGTTCAACCGTCGAGAAAAGAAGTAGTTAGGGAAAACTGCTAACGTACTGTTGCTATAACCTAGTTAATAAGAGTCATGATGTATTCCTGTGGAGAAAGTAAAAGTGGTTCACCGTTATTATTGTAGTTTCATTACAAATCAGCAGTGGAAGAACCAAGGTATGTACGCTCACGAACTTCTTACTTATCTAACGTTTTAAACCGAGCTAAAATTACGAAATTAAGTTGGGTAGTTTCAAGTTTTAATAAACTGCATAATACACCATTGCCATGCCGTGCATACACACCATTATTCACAAACATTGCACGTGGTCGAGGCAACACTTCGGCCGTGCATACATATACCATTATTCACATTCATTGCACGTGATCGAGGCTACTCTTCGGTCGTGCAATACACTGCACACAAAACTACACTCAGTCGTCAGTCACCATGATGAAATAGTGCATGATAATGGAATGGAATAGTAATTTTCATAATTGTATATAGCGAGGTCATGAAATGAAAGTTTTGTTATCTTTACTGCCCAACTGTAACTTTCGTGATTTAAACTCTGGAAATGCATTACATAATGAATTATGGAAATAGGAACTGTGTATTTTCAGTATCTATGTTACTGAGTATTTTTATCTCGGACAATGTGTTTCGCAGAGGTTATCAAGTTTATTTTTTTTTATATTTCATACCATTGTAGGTAATTGTCGTTAGTAGTCTACCTTTACACTGTACCCTGGGGATGTACGGATACGTGATACTTACTGTAGAATTAGCACCAAGTTATTTTGACCTTCAAAAGGGTTTTAGTAGTACAATGACGCTATAGTCGTAGCTTAAGGCTCCGTTACGCAAAACATTTATCTGTCTTTTACTTAACTTGTAAAGAGTATGGAAAATAACCTCAAATCTGTACTTTTTCGATGACTTTCGGTGTTTTTTTTTCATCATTATCTTTCTCGAATAAAAGTTATTGGAGCTATTACTTCACAGTACGTTAAAGTATATTTTTCATGTAGGATTCAATACGTTTCCGCTATTACTTACGCCAAAAATATGAACTACGCAAACGCTTCTGATGTTATTCTTATATTTCTTACAATAATCTGTGAGGTTTATACGCAATTTAATACTTGTAGCTACTAGAGAATCTCTTTAGCTTGTTGTATGTTTTTTTTGTGACTACAACTTTACGTTTTCTATATATGACCCTCGCAAACCATGTTTTCCTATAATGGACAGGAGTTTTATTTTAGTTCAAGAAGTAAATTTTTATTCTATTAAGAGGCCATTCACAAAAATTGCCGATTTCACTAATTAACGTGATTTTACAGAAGTGATCTCAGTTAAAAAAAAAACTGTACCTACCTACAAGTGGCTCATCTTTCATGAATAAAATAAAACGAAAGATAATTTCATTATCTGGTGTACGAGCTACGTTTTTATTTTTTTTCTACATGGTTTCGATGCGCGGTATGTTTACTAGTAAAAGATTATAATTTTGATTTCATTTTTATTTGTTCCTAAATGAATGATGTAAGTTTACTTTGAAGTACATGATATTTTGTCCTAATTTCTTAGTTTGAAGAAATATACTTCGGTTTAGAAAGCTAGACGTGCCCTACGTGGTTTAGAAGGCTAAACGCGTCTTTGGTTTACAAGGTTTAACTTTTGGTTTTCTATAATACATATGGATGGGTCCAGTGAAAATTTCAATGAAATTAAAATTAAATTTACTTATATGGAATTTATGAAATATTTCAAACTAAAATGAACCATATTCTAAATATTTCACCCAACCCTAAGCAGTTTATACTAGATATTTATATGAACTAAAATTTATTTTGACTTGCGAGGCTAGATGCACATCCAGTTTGTAAGGCTAGGACAAGCCTAAACGCGCCTTCGACCTAAAGTAAGGTACCTATAGCTTTTGTTCGTTTTCATACTAGAATGATAAATAGGTTTGAGAATTTATAAGGGTGAAGCATTTTAAAGGTCGGATTTGCCTTCATTTTATTTATTTAGGTAAAAAATCAGTCTTTAACAATTAAAGTTTAAATTTTACAAGGTTAGATGCGCGTTTATTTTACAAGGTTAAGATGCGCGTTTATTTACAAGGTTAGGTGCGCGTTTATTTTACAAGGTTAAATGCGCGTTTATTTTACAAGGTTAGATGCGCGTTTATTTTAAAAGGTTAGATGCGCCTTTATTTTACAAGGCTAGATGCGCCTTTATTTTACAAGGTTAGATGCGCCTTTATTTTACAAGGCTAGATGCGCCTTTATTTTACAAGGTTATATGCGCCTTTATTTTACAAGGTTAGATGCGCCTTTATTTTACAAGGTTAGATGCACCTTTATTTTACAAGGTTAGATGCGCCTTTATTTTACAAGGTTAGATGCGCCTTTATTTTACAAGGTTAATGCGCTTTTATTTTACAAGGTTAGATGCGCCTTTATTTTACAAGGTTAGATGCGCCTTTATTTTACAAGGTTAGATGCGCCTTTATTTTACAAGGTTAGATGCGCCTTTATTTTACAAGGTTAGATGCGCCTTTATTTTACAAGGTTAGATGCGCCTTTATTTTACAAGGTTAGATGCGCCTTTATTTTACAAGGTTAGATGCGCCTTTATTTTACAAGGTTAGATGCGCCTTTATTTTACAAGGTTAGATTCGCCTTTATTTTACAAGGTTAGATGCGCCTTTATTTTACAAAGTTAGATGCGCCTTTATATTAAAAGGCTAGATGTGCCATCAGTTTACAGGGCTAGATTCACCTGTGGTTTGACTAGTTGTAATTAATATCTTATTACTTTAAATTAAAATAACATTGTACTGGCAGGCAACTATTATTATTAATGTCAATTTATCATATTTGGCATTAAAGTTTGACATTTATTTTATTGGGATTTTAAATTATTTAATGGAAAGATGGGTAAATAAAGTACCTAGTTATAATATTTTTATTAATGATTAATGTTAAGTACAGATTCTCAAATTTAAATTTTATAATCACCTAGCTACTTGCAGATTTCCACGCCTAACTAAGGCAGGATATGCAGATTTTGTTATATTATAATGTCATCAATGTATACTACAATATTCTGGGAAATAAATGATTGGTTTATTATTTAGATGCAAATCCAGTTTGGCTAGATGCGCCATCAGTTTAGAGGGCTAGATGCGCCATCAGTTTAGAGGGCTAGATTCGCCTACGATTTTGTTAGATGCGCCTACAGTTAGGCTAGAAGCGCCAGCGGTTTACAAGGCTAGGTTGTCATTTAATTATGTTACGCGTTTATGTGACTATATTATGCCATTTTATTAATTTCATATTCGAATCGTCATCTGCATACGATTATTTAAGTTGTTGTTGCTTAGCTTAGTGCACGGGCCCTTAAATAAATATATTGGGATACTTTTCAATTACGAACAAAGATCTGTAAAAAGAAATAAGTAGACTTTATGTAGTCCGCGTTCTTCTTTAAGACACAACTTCATTTTACATGGTTATCTATTGGTTAATAATATTGCAATTCGATGTTAATATAATTATGGTTAATTTGAATACATTATATTTATGCTTGAGAAAATAAGTCTTTCAATGTTAAGTACATAGCAGTGTATAAGCTACTATTATAATATGAACTATTTGTAGTTTTTAGGCGACTAGGTATGTTGCGTCTATGGGCCAAGTGTGTCCTAAAGTTTAATGGTTAAGCGGCCAAGTGTGTCGCATCTATGGGCCATGTGTGTCTTAAAGTGTAATGGTTAAGCGGCCAAGTGTGTCGCATCTATGGGCCATGTGTGTCCTCAGTTGAAAGCTCTGTAAGCGGCCAAGTGTGTCGCGTCTATGGGCCATGTGTGTCCTAAAGTTTAATGGTTAAGCGGCCAAGTGTGTCGCATCTATGGGCCATGTGTGTCCTCAGTTGATAGCTCTGGCCTGAATATATCTAAGCCTTGGTAGGCCCTGAACACATGGCGGCAAAGGGTAGCCCTGACCGGAATGTCAGCCTTTTGGCAGGCCGTGTCTACCTACAAGTGGCAAACGGTAGCCCTGAGTATCAGTGTCTTGGCAGGCCCTGTCCGCATGATGACTAATGGTAGCCCTGGCTGGAATATCAGCGCTTTGGCAGGTCGTGTCCACATAGTGGCAAACGGTAGCCCCGAGTATCAACATTAGCAATTACTAAAATTGAACACATTATATATGAAGTGTCTGAGAACCACAAATTGTGAAATAAAATGAGTGAATTATCAGGAAAATTTAACAGCTTCAGACCATGATGAGTTACTAAATTTATTGTCGTTATTAAAACGCTTCAATTGTTGCAGAAACTTTGTCTATTAATAACTATTTTTTTATTATGATCAAATAAAGAAAGCAAAGTTTTAATTATTACTTTGATATTATTATAATTTCAAAACAATGCAATTAAATAGATATCTATCGTTTTGTATGTAAAAAAAATTAGTTTACGACATCGTTCTTATCCAGGGATTGATAACGTTATTTTAAAATGTAACGTTGTTTCTTACTGTTTACCGTTACTTTTTACATTAACGGTATTTTAATAGATAACGTTGCTTTTGTATCGTACTTTAAAATTCAATAAATAACGTTACTTTTTTTTAGGTAAAAAAAAAACGTTATTTTCATTCCGATACCAGCCCGCGAATGCGACGTTGCCAACTCAACGTGAAGTGAACGCGTAGGTAGACGATGTTGGTATACAGAAAGTATTCAGCCTGAGGAAATGTTCACTTACACAGAGTTCTATGCGATTGATTTTCTTGTTTAGGTATCTCGTAATTTAACAGAATATACACTCTAACCGGTACACTGTTTGTTGGGTTATTTTTGCCGGTAAATTTACTGATACAGTTTGACGTTACCTATTATATTATTATGTAACGGTAAAAATATTGGTAAATTATTCAATCCCTGTTCTTATCTCAAACAATTCCCATGTACTTATAGATTTAAATATTTTCCTTTTGACTCTGATGTTTTATTTGGTTGTCATTTGTACTATGATATATGAACGGTTACTGTCGATTATGTTCTATTTATTTCAGAAACATGTGGCATCTAACAAGATGCCGATGCGCTATAGAGGACGCTAGGTGGCGGTAGCGCGGCAGCAGGCTGAAGGATGTGCGACGGAAGATTTTTGGGTGACTGAATGGTAGAAACGACGATTGCGTTATTGAAGTTTTGGTGGCACGACGGCAACGGGCTGCGACAGACGATGGGTTTCAGCTGCAATTATCTTCTGGTTGAACTGAGAAATATAACAGAATTTCTACAAATTGATTTATCAATTATATTTAAATCTTATTTAGAACCTGTTAAAGTAGAAAGTTTTAACTAAATTAAACATTATAAGTAACACAGATACTATAAAAATACCTAACCTAAGTCATGCTGCGGATTATGAAGTAAATAATTAATGCATCATAATTATTGTTGCAACACAAATTTAATCAATTTGATTTACGTGTGTAGTTACTTACTGTAAGTGGTAATATTTATTTTCTTATTTTTAACAAGACTCAAGATTGTATAGCCGTTGAACGTTGTTTATGAAGTGCACTTACTGTGTAGTAACAAAGCAAAGAAAGGAAGTTACATTTATATTCCCCATTAATAAGAATTATTGTAAATTGAATAAAATTTAAATTTGTATTAAAATCATTGATAAATTCAGTTGGGTATCAGGGGTTATTGTCTGTCAAAGATCTGCAATTTGTGATTGAGTTACCCTGTCGTTGTTACCCAGCGTGCTGTTGGCTGCTATATTCTTTTTATTCTTGTATTCGTTTAACATTATAATTAAATTCATAATTTAGTAAAAGGAACTAATGAGAAGTGTTAACTTTGTATCTACTTACATAAAAATAATTTATTTGCAGTATTGTGGGTTTCTAAGAATTGAAGATGTTTAAGAGTTAATATTTGTAATACAATATTACCTACAGGCTTTTATAAATGATCATGGAACAAAGATTCATTTCTAGTATACTCCGCGAGGCTATTGAATTGAAATCAATAAATATCCTAATTTCATGATGGTGAGATGGTGTGAGTGGATGAGGTGATGAAACTCTATATCTACACTACAAAGCACACTATTTTTAAGTCCCATGTCAAAAAAGTTTTATGTTGATTTCATTTACTATTATATTTTTGATATTTATAATTCAATAATAATTAAATAATTTATGTCAAATTAACTCTGATCACTGTAATAATTTCAATAGGTAATTAATTTAATATTTTCCCATTAGTATTAATTATGTAAAGTAATCACGCAACTTTAACAGTAGATACCAATTTATAATAATTTAAATATTTGCGCATCGCATATATTTCTGTGTGTGCACGTGTTTGGATGTCAGTTTAGTTCAAAACAATATGTCTAGCTGTTATTGTGTGCTATGGTTGACTGTCATCTGTTGTACGTATACCATATGAATAATCCAAGCTTGGGACCCCATAAGTCACCAGTTATAGCCCCAAACACACACTGCAGGATCTAATGATACAACTAGTTTGTTTTGTAAATAAATAATTAATAATATATATAAAAGACAGAGGTCAACAACCCTCTCAAGTTTTCTTTCGCCATTTCTTTCTTGAAGGGGCCTCCCAATTTTGTGAAATGGTGGTAGATTCAGTAGATTCTCTTTTTAGCATTTATCAATTCACAAAATTGAAATAAAACAATAAATTAAACCATTAAATTCTTTGTATAACATAAGATTTCTGAACGTTTTATAAATATCAAATTAATGCAATATAATTTAACTGTTTGTTATCCCAAATAAATAAAATAAAACACACAACCTGCCGAATGTGACGATATTTTGACCGTGCATGAGGACACGCACGACGTCAGGATGGACGAATGTGACGTTTTGTCGTTGGGTAGTAATAAATTCATTTTATTGTTATGATTTCAAATGAAATTGAAAGGATAATAGTATCTTCGTTTAATAGTCTGGCAACACCGCAGCTTGGCTCCACCGTTTCCCGCCACATTTTCCCGCCATTTTGTAGTGGAATGGGGAGGTAAAGTGGTGGGGATAATCGGCGGGACAGTCAACGAAAGTCAGTTGCAGGCAGTCACTGTTCAACCGTCGAGAAAAGAAGTAGTTAGGGAAAACTGCTAACGTACTGTTGCTATAACCTAGTTAATAAGAGTCATGATGTATTCCTGTGGAGAAAGTAAAAGTGGTTCACCGTTATTATTGTAGTTTCATTACAAATGGAATAAACAAGATCTACTGATATCTTATTACATTATATTTAAATCATATAATATATTTTATCTTTATTTCTATTTTTACATAATTACAATAAACAAAATCATACATTGGTATATATTTATGAATATGACGACACAGTAGTAAAAGTAACGACAAAGTAAAGACAAATTTTGTGATTTGAATACGTACAATTGTTTAACTTTTATTGCAATCAAAAAGCTCTGTACCTATCTGCATTGCTCTAATAACTTTATTTAACTTTAGTTAGAGGATTTTAGCCTACAAAATACTTACTCATCATAGCTAAAAGTCACGACAAAGGATATTAAACGACCCAGAAAAGACGGTACACACAACACATCAACTTTGTCTAGGGATACAGGTGTTCAGATCTCAGATCAGTTGGGTGTGTAGGTATAGCAATCTGAATCTCCTCCATTCACTCCCTAGATGGCCGTCATCAGATCACAGCACGGTACATCCCTGGCAGAAAACCAAGGCTTCAAAGTTACCTCGTTTGTATGAAAATAACACCTGTATCCCTAGACAAAGTTGATGAGTATAATTAAGTGACAGTTGGTCATAGTTAAGTATAATGGTACCTACCTACCTCTAACAAATCTACCTAGATAGATAACCACATAACAGGTAAAGTAGTGGATTAAATTTTAATATTCGCCATTAAAGTTATAAACCTAAACTCCCTAAAAATAAACCCATCTTTCATTATTCCAACCCCCATTCTCTAGTATGTGTGCATATATCCAGATTTTCACGCGACCCGCATACTTTGACCGGACACGTATTAGAATAACAGATGTACGTTTTTTTTCTGAACTTTTATGACAAATGAGCGTCGGGCAGTTTTGGCACCTTCTGTGGCCATTCGTTTCAGGGCATGGAGCAATTTCGACGATCAGTTATGCGTCGACAAACGCACATATGGGAATAGAGCAAAAAATACGAATGCCATTCCATCGTCCTTTGTTCGAGATTTCGCACGTAGTTATATTGGACTATCTGGCATCCACTGACCAAAAAGCCGGTAAGTGGAGAGGTATGTAGTTTTCAACTGAATGCTAAAAAAAGAAGAGAAAATTGTTCTGTGAACCTACCTGGGTACCTAGATACTTTTATACTGAAGCCGTAGGCAAAAACATTATGGCTGCAAAACACTTTAAAATTAGAGAGAGAAAACTAACGATTGTGTGATAAAGACAATCAGCGTCTATATCAGGCTTTAATAGTAGTTTATGATACAAGGTTGGTAAGGAGTTTTAAAAAACTTTAACAACCGTGTGCCATACTACGTTTTTCAATACATTTGCGAGAAAACATTATAGGTAGGTACTACTGAAATTGTAATCTATACAAATAATAAAACTGTAAATTCTAAATATTTGTGCGCGAATTACGCAAAAACCGCTTAACCAATTTTGATGGATTTTTCACAATTTAGTAGATTGAGGTTCAACTTAAAATCTAAGCTATGTTTCATCAAATTCAGGTGGGTGGAACCAGGGAAACAGCTTGAACTCTCCATAGTACTAGCTTTCATACACTAAAGGGGTCATTTTAAACTGGTTGCAATATTTTTCTACTGTCCACGCGGATGAAGTCGCGAGCGGAAGCTAGTAGAAATTAAAAAAAAAACGTTCGTAAACAAAAACGCACGGCGTGCGGTAAAATCAACTTACCGCACGCTCGACGGTCATCGTAAACTTACATTTTCGAGCGACTGTATTGAAAAAAAAATTAAACCCCCATTCCGTGAGGTATCTAGGTATGTTCTTATAGATTACTAACTAAGGTAGTCGAGCGACTAGTCAATCAACGTACATAATTTTATATTGTGTGTGTACTTAAATGTTCTTCAGTCTACCCCTCTTTTTGTGATAAGAGCATGATTGAACAACGTATAAACTGTTACTCAAACAATAAAGAAAAAGTGCTTTTAAGAGTTTGCCGTTTTTTAGTCGAAACACGACAACTATGGAAATACAATAGCGAGTCCTTCGGGACAACCGGGATTGTTCCTCTTTTGTTACGGGCCACTACTTCGATGAAATGTTATTTCTATTTCCGGAGAAACCGTTTCTTGTTTCGAAGCGTCGAACACCAACTTATATTGTAGACCAGTGGTTCCCAAAATACCCTTTGAACCGGTTGAAAGTGGAAAATATTTTCACCGGTAGAAAAATCGCCGGTTGAATGTGGAAACCCATTTTGATATACCATCAAAGTAGATTATAAGAAAAAAAAATAAACTAATTTAAATAAACTTATAACCAATTGAAATTGTATCTTAGTAGAAAACATAACGTTTAAGAAAAGTAATTTTGAATCAATGTGATTTTTGAGCTTGCTTCTTTCGAGAACTATGGTTATCCTAGGATTTATTGAATTTGTAAGATAAAGCTACATGCAAATCACAACCGGGGCTAATTGTCTAATTTAAAAATCTATCGCAATCGCTTTCATTTGACAGTTGGATCCGACACTGTGCTAAAAATAAGCATCAATGTGTTTCATCCTGAAAGCGATTGCGATAGATTTTAAAATAAGACAATAGAAAGGCAGGTGGTCGCGGGCCACATTTTGAATATTGCAGACTACTGTTGGTGGTCTATCCTTACTTATAAGTAAAACTAGTGAACCGATCATCTTGAAATTTTACATACACGTTGCAGGGGTGGGTACAGAGAAGGCATAGGGTACCTTACCTTTCATCCAGAAAAAAAGATTTGTTCCCGAGGGATAGCAAAAAACTTTCCGAGCAGACGAAGTCGCGGGCGGCAGTTTGGGAACCTTTGTTGTAGACAAACTTCACGGACCGAACTATTTTCTAGGAATTCATTTATTTGCGGTTAGAGTAGATAATCAAATCAAAGGCAATAAAGATATTTCATTTCATTTTAATATTGCACACAATTGGAACTAGGTATTGGGATTTCCCTATTGATTGTTACAAGCTAGTTTGTTAAATACCTTCACAATAAATGGAATAGCCTACTCAACAATTTATTGACAATATGAAATCCTAAATGGACTTTATGAGGATTCAGAAGTAGTCAATAGTTTTAGAAACGTGGAGCTCGGTGGCGCAGTGGTTTAGCGCCTACCCCAGCGATTGCGGAAGTTAAACAACGTTCGCAAGGGTCGGTCATGGGATGGGTGACCAAAAATGTATTATCTCCTCCGTGCTTCGGAAGGCACGTTAAGACGTTGGTCCCGGCTGCATTTGCAGTCGTTAACACCCACCAATCCGCATTGGGCCCGCGTGGTGGGTTATGGCCCGTCCTCCTTACCACCCATTAGGAAGGCCTGTGCCCCAGCAGTGGGGACATCAAAAATGGCTGATGGACAATAGTTTTAGAATTTGTTCTTACCTATCTAGGTATCTACCTACTTTTGAAATTGACATGTTTAAACATCTGAAAAAAAATTACTTGTTAATTTTTTGACTGTTGTTCGGAAAGATACCTAAGTTCCAATATTGAAAACCAAGTTTGCATTTTCGATAGATATAGATCCTAATAATATAGCAAAGAATCAGAATATGTACAATGCAATTTTTATGACCTATACTCGATTTAGTGCCTATATACGGTGACTGGGCCCGAAGGTCTCATAATAAAATTATAATGTAATGTAATTAAATGTAATCCTAAGTTAAACGAATATAAACGTTATTGTTTTAAGCAAAATATACAAAAGTCAGAACCTAAAACAATGTTAAGCATCAAAATGTTATCCAAACAAAACAAATCTTATGCAGTTCTTCAAAAATGACTTTTCTGCGAGTTCGAAAGTTTGCGAAAGACGTCAATAACGGCGTGCTTGGAAACTTTCACATCGGATATCTGACGTTTGTAAGTATTATTTCTCCAGACTTTTCCTAACCACAAGGAGTTTTATATTTTCATTTATTTTATGTCCGTCTGTACAAACACTTTTGACATTATTTGTCAACAACTTTAAGAAATGGTAAAGCTTTTTTAAACGTAAGTAATCTTTTTCTATTTACAACAGGTAAGTACTTTATGGACTTTTTGTATCTCGCCTGATCTTGAGTGACGATAAGGCTGAAAGGCTCAACCATTTAAGAATTGGCTATATCACCTAACTGCCTGAACACAACATGTTGTTGTAAACAACAATTTTAACATCTTTGAATGATAAAATAAGCTTTGATAATCTTAAAAATAGTGTGGTAGATAATTTATACTGTGATTTTAAGAAGCTCCTTCGGTCATGTTGTTTATTAAATTTTTAGAACAAAAGTACTTTACTGCACATAGGTACAATGTATTTAGATAACAATCCTAAGCAAGTATTTGAATCATCACACAAGAGTAATTTGTTACAAAGTTTAAATTAGATGTTGATTTGATGTATATGTTTGTAAAGTTGTATGTTAGCCCGATCATCTAGCACAACAGATTTATGGCTTTCAGACCGTCAGATAGATTGCTACTATACCCAAACCCTAAAATGTCGACGCATCGCCAAGATATTTGTCTCCGGAACCCTTATTAAAGCCATTTATATTCTATTCTATCTTTACGTCAAGCTGTGAAGTCTCAAGAATTCAGTCAATTTAATTTAGTTACTGAAGTTATAATTTGACTGAATAAATCAATGTCAAAGAGTAAATTATCTGGTCCAGTGTATTGAAAATATTCGAATTATTTTCTTGTAAAGCCTTTTGAATAATGTTCCTTTGAGACATCCTCATTATATTGATGTACATTTTATGTTTTATTAATCTAAGAAAGGGAAACATCTTAAGTTAGAAAGTCAATAGAAGACGAGGCTTAGAAATTGCGTTAAAGACAATTAATCGAATGGTACTTAGGTATTATCGTTAAAAATATTGTCTCATATTCCTCCGTGTTTTAAATTGCAAAGTTGCATAAGCAACAGATTAAATCACCAAGTCACACTGTGTCTTATCTAAAGGTTGACATTGTACCCATGTAAAATCGATTACACGTGTAGGTACTTTTAACCGCCTCTCTCTGTGGTCTAGTGGTTCGCCCACCCTTACTAAGAGGCAGGGGTCCCGGCTTTAATTCCCAATAGGGGGTTACATTTGTAATCGGTTTGGTTGGTGGTAGGGCTTATTTCAAGTCCACCTGGCTAGCTACCACCATTTACCTAAGTCTGACGAAATGACAACAATTTAAAAATTGTTGTGTTCCGGCAGTTAGAGGTAAGATAGCCGTTCCTCAGTGATGAGGATTTCGGGTGTAGTGCGCTTCTACCTTCGGCCTTATCGTCACTTAACATCAGGTAAGGTTAAGGGCACTATCCCGTTGTGCATAAAAAACTTTCAGTGATTTTGATTTGACAGGTAAGCCAGGAAGGTTGTGGAATGGCGACCGCGCTCCGGAAGATACTCAGCCCCCGAGAAGGTAGAATGACTACCGTAGGCACGATTGTGAAGGTCGTGGGAAGCTACTGGATGCAGGCAACGCAAGACCGATAGTCGTGTCTTTGGAGGTATGTCATGATGGTGATGATGATAATGGAGTTTGATGTCCTCCAATAATGGTTTCATGGGAAGACTTATGGAACAATTCCACGCAAATTAATAGACTTAATATGATAGTGATATTACGTTAAACACGTGGAGAAGCGAATAGCAAAATTTACTAAAAGGCTTTACAATAAATAAGAGACCAACGCATATTTATTGCAACGTCGTCGGTAACTTCGATAAACATTATTATCGGATTTATGTTCACGTTTTCGTGGCAGATGACATTCGAAGGCAAATCGTGAATAGAGCGTTGAGTAATGTCACAAGTTGCGCCTTAGGGCATACCAATTTTTCTACATTTAGTGCTACAAAATTGATTCAATATGTCACCGAGTGCATTGGTGATGAAATGCTTATTTAAAAAAAAACTTAATTTTTTTCGCTTATCGTAAATGGAATAAATTAGCATAGTATTCGAACAAGTAACTACATAAAAGTTTTGTTACATTAGTGTTCACGGTTGTATGAACAAAGAAAATGCTAGTATGAAAAATGCAACTTCTTGAAAATTCATGGCTAAGAACTATTATAACATTATCCTTGTACAATAATATCAGAACTACATTTTTGTAAGAAGAGAGCTGAATTTACAAATGTTCCAAATACCTACGTGTCATATTATGTCTATCCGTCCAACCTCGATACAAGCTAAATTCAGTAAGTGATTGCCAAAAAGCGTCTAGCGCTCTACTGCGACATTAGTCATGTCCCAGATGATATTGTTATTTCGCACTTAAACTCGATTAGGGCGACGTTTTTCCAGAGAACTCAATTTGCGCAACGTGCGACGTCGAGTAAGGGGGTGAGCACACTCGACGCGACAAAATCTGCTTAAGTTGATGGAAGAGCTTTTTGTATTTCAAATAAAAGTAAAGAAAGAGCTTTTTATTTTTCCAATAAACGGCATTAAAGTAGTTGATCTCGCTTTGTCTGCGGGTCAGTCTTGGACATCTTCAGCAAGTCTTCAGGTCCAGTTGCCGTCCGTTCTGGAGGTCAAGTCTGCTAATGTTAACGTCAAAATCGTGGTTCAATGGAGTTTGAATGGTAATGCTTTTTGACCCAGTTCTTGTTTCTTAAACTCAAAACCGAAAGTGTTTCTTAACCCCAAAACGGAAACACATTGTTTCGATTTTGGGTTTAAGAGACAAGAAAAAGCATTACCATTCAAACACGATTTTGACGTTAACATTAGCAGACTTGACCCCCTGTTTGTCGATCATTGTCTGTCCATTCCTCCGGTACGTCATTCCTGTCATCATCTGTCATAGGTCTGTCAGTCATCAGTCAGTGGAAGGAGGCTGGGCGCCGCGACAGTTCAACAGCTGCACTACGCATACATTCTCGTTCTATTTGGCTTCTCTGTCCGCCTTTAGTGGAAAGATTTATGAGAAGTCGTTTTGTCTCAATAGACACTACTCGACACCGATAGCCAACTTTCGCTTTTTCGCGTCGATAAGTGTGGTCACTCCCTTATAGCTACCTGTCTCATCATTAATTCATCCGGTACATCAGCCCGACTTAATGAACATCTAGCCGTGTCGGTATTTCATCTTATTTTATTAATCGATGAACCGTGATCGCAATCGAAAGTGATTGTATTAGGTATAGTTTTTGCAATGTCCATCATAATTTTGTAGCTTTTGAAAGATGCGTAATCTGATATGGCAATTTTCGTCGATAAATTTTCAGCTTATTACCAAAAGTTTAGAGTTTGTAATCTATGTATCTATCTGGGTGTGTATGTGTACAAAAAAAAAAGATTTTTTTTAGAGAGGCGGAGTTTTTACCAACTAAGCAGTTCATGTAGTATAGTTCCGCGCCAACAAAACCTAAGAAACCGACTTCAAAAAACCCGAAAATAAGAACAAAAACAGCTTCAAAATTAAAATACTTACCACTAAAAAGCAAGATATTCAAATCTCTAGATACGCATATCATTGTAATAAAACATGTCTATTGAAGTCGGGTGGGGTTGGAGAGGACAACTTCTTTTTTTATTCAAAAAAAATCAACCGAACTGAGAACCTCCACCTTTTTTAACTGCCGAGGCATGTAGTACATAATCCACTTGACTCTAACTTACTTCATGAAAGAATACCTAATTAAGATAAACAATTTTATTTAACGATCATATTAACTTTTTCAACACACTTGCTCGTAAAGTGAGCCCTAATACATCGCTTTTAGGGCCATAAACCGAGCTATAACAAACGCGTGCAATAATATATAAAACACTAGTACGTAATAGAATTAACCCTACAAAGTTAAATTAGTACCTTACTGCAAGTTCTAGGCGAGTAAACAGAGCATTCCCAATTTAGCCGGGAAATACAGTTATTTTTTTTAGTAACAACAAAGAGGTTTTATGCTGTTGAAAATTCATATACATTTTTGGAATAAATAAATGTGTAAGTCCTTAATTAAGTCAAACAAATATTTATTATTATCAAATTATTCATAATTTACAATATTTTGTTATAAAATATTAAAATATTTGCATTTTTACTTAAAATTAAAATTTTGAAGTAGGCTGTATGCTCCTCACCCCTTTGTTCGCAAAATATTCTTGCATTGAACGTGTGAAAAAAACAAAAAAAAACCTGCGCGCCTTTTCCCATAATTATCATATTTAGTTTTTGTCGTATTTGTTGCTGTGTGGTAAATTACTTTGTTTTTTCCTCGCAAATGTGTTGAATAACGTCGTATGAAACTCGTGAGCTCTTGCTTATTGCACACTCGGCTGAGTTACGCCTTCGCCTGCGGCTCGGGCTGCAACCCACAGCCTTGTGTGCAATGAGCAACCTAAGCTAACTTGTCTCATAATGTACTATTGTTTTTTCCTCGTAAATCCTCGCAAAACTCGTGAGCTTTTGCTTATTGCACACTCGGCTGAGTTACGCCCTCGCCTACGGCTCGGGCTGCAACCCACAGCCTTGTGCGCAATGAGCAACCTAAGCTAACTTGTCTCATAATGTACTATTATTTAACATGTTTTTTCTGAAATCTTATTAGTTATTTTAGGTTTAGAAAATATAAGCTCAAATCGGTTTTACAAGTTTTGTCCTTAAGGGTAGTCATAAAGAAATGGAAGTTCTGCCCTTAAGCACGGTCTAAGGGTCGTCAAATACAAAGAAATCGATTATACAACTTCTCGATAGGGAATAAATCGCAACGGAATAACCATCGATCACAAAAGTGAATTTACTACCGGTTGGTTGTATGGTCGGCTTATCTCGGAATTTAGTTGAGAAATTTAAATCCGGATTTCGGAGTTTGGTCTCTATCTGAATTATGAAGCCTTTAATATTTATAGTTATTCCTTCATTGACGTACTAATACCTACCCATTTATGTAAAGATGCGGTTTGTAGAAAGCGTCTTGACTGAGTACCTACGGCAATAAATGTACCTACGGTCATTATGTATTCACCATCCAAATTTTAGTATGGGATGACCAAAATTTTGTGGCGAAATTCGACACATGTAGAGAAAGTTGTTTAGTTTGATGGACTGGACACATCCTTAAAATTTGGATCGTCCATCAGCCATTTTTGATGTCCCCACTGCTGGGGCACAGGCCTTCCTTATGGGTGGTAAGGAGGATGGGCCATAACCCACCACGCGGGCCTAATGCGGATTGGTGGGTGTTAACGACTGCAAATGCAGCCGAGACCAACGGCTTAACGTGCCTTCCAAAGCACGGAGGAGCTCGAGATAATCAATTTTTGGTCACCCATCCCATGACCGACCCTTGCGAACGTTGCTTAACTTCCGCAATCGCTAGGCCAGGCGCTTAACCACTGCGCCACCGAGCTCCTTAAAATATAAATGGTAAGTTCAAAATGACCCGATATTTATTTAATTTTTCAGATTAGGTGAAAATACGACATTTTGTAATATTATATGGGACCAAAAGGTTAAATCCCAGTCCGTGCTACAGATTCCTAGAGCCTGGATTTATCGTTTAATTTAGAGGTACAAACTCCATGTTTTTTTAAGAAATCGTCTTACTTCCACATTCACGAAAAACTCTTTTAGGGACTAAAATCCGTTGTATTTTTATTAGGGCTAAAAAGCTTGTCTGGGCTATGATTTTCATTTTTATTATACTTGTTTTTTGTATTTATGCAGTAACTACTTAATTTAACATTCTACAGCTAAAAATATTTTGGATTGGTTTTTAAAATATCAGATTAGGAGCCTATTTTGTAAAAGAATTAAAGTTTGTCTGAATAGTCCGTAAGCCCGCGTCAATATATTGCCTACGTCATAATGACATCACGATGAAATGGCACACGGTCGGACATGTTATGCAGAGCGAGGATCAGATCAGAAGATTATCACAAATAAAATTTGCGAAATGAAGCTTGAGAAAATCCTTCACTTCCGGTAAAAATTATAAGGTTAGGTATATTTACAAGCCCAGCAAGCTTTCGGCCAATTTTATTTGCGATAATCTTCTTATCCTCGCTCTGCACAACATGTCCGACTGGGTATTCTTTCGTTTATCATAATTTTATTTGTAATAATTTCATTTGCCATAATGATCCTCGGTCATAATATTCATTTGTAATAATGGCTTTTATACTAACAACGTATGACATAACAATCCATTAGCCATACTTTTCATTTGCCATAAAATTAGGTGCCGTAATAACAAGTGTCATAATGATTAGTTCCTATAAATATTATTTGACATAATCAATAATTAACATAATATACATAACTTATAACATATCTCTTCACCTAAACGTACCTAGGGATTATAAATAAAAACTTTAAATGCGACCACCACTACTGGTAGGTTAGCTTAGGTTAGTGTTTTGACCACTCGCAGCGGAGCTCCATAATGCTTGCATGCATGTTGCATGCTGAATGCCTGCTTGCATGTTGCATGCCTGCCTGCATGCCGCATGCTGCTTGCTTGCTGCATGCTGCTTGTATGCTCCATGCCTGCTTGCATGTAGAATGCTTGCCGGGGGGTGCAGGGGGGCTGGGGCCCCCCGCTATAAAGAAAAACTTTTAATGCACTTACCAGTAGGTTAGGTTAGGTTAGTGTTTTGACCACTCGCAGCGGAGCGAGCGCTGCATGCCTGCTTGCATGCTGGGTGCCTGCTGCATGCCTGCTTGCATGCTGCATGCTTACCTACTCATTATATTTAAAAATTAAATATTAAAAAGCTAATTATAATTTTATAAATCAAATATATAAATAAATCTATTTTATAAATAAATATATCCACTCATAAGGAAGGCTTGTGCCCCAGCAGTGGGGACATTAAATATGTCTGATGGTCAAATCAAATATGAGTAAAAAAAATTATTTTAGTTCCACAATTTTGTCGTTTTAAATTGAGATTCAATACCAAAGCTCTCATAAATTCTCTATTAGTATAATAAATAAATTATTTTGATTGGTCAAAATCTTATTAATTCTTTGATAAATATGAATTATGCTGGCTTCTTTCATTATTTCTTTGCTGAAATAAAAGAAAACAAGGTTTGTTTTGACAAATATTGTAATAAGTAAGTATTATGGAAAATCATTGTTATGGATAATAACAATATTTTAAATGAAGAGTATGGCAAATCAAATTATGTAATAAGAACAATATGTCATTTGATTGTTTATGACCAATGAAATTAGTGAAAATAAATTTATGTCATTTGTTAGTTATGGCAAATAAATCATTATGTTTAATGAATTTATGGCATATGCAATTATGGCAAATGAAATTATTGCATTTAAAATTAGGGAAAACATTAGTAAGCCGTCCGACTGTGTGCCATGCAAAGATATTAGAATTTTAAGTGCCACGCATTTCATCGTGATGTAATAATATGTTGAGGCAATATTGTCGCGGGCTTACGGACTAGAAGTTACGTGTTAACACGCCCGTCAGATGACATGGTTTTCATTGTAAATGTATGAACTAGAAGCACACTTATCTTATTATAACACATAAACACATCCATATAAAATACCGCGTGTTAACGCGTACGTCTTTTAAATAGGTAGCCCCATCTTTTACATTGGTATAAAACACAATGTTTTCATAATTTAACCTCACAAAAAAATATCTTCCGCAGAATACGATCTCCCACAGATGAAAATAGTTGCCAAAAATATAAAAGCACTATGTTTAAAGCTACCAATTTTAATAGCAATAATAATATAAGTTATATTCGGTGGGACCTAAGCAAACTTCCTGTACGTGACCATTCTGAGCTGAGGGACGTTGGAACAGTAGCGCGCATGTAAGTCACGGGATTAAGTTGCCGTGACAGACCCGCAGACTCCATAGGGACTGACTTATGTGCAGGAGATTGGGAACTTTACACGTCGGGAATATGATTTTGTATTTAATACACGCTGAAATTTTAATCATTTTGTTCCCGCCTGGGGAGGTTCCACAAGCAACTTTTATAATGGGGCCAACTTTGATATCGCGAAAAAATCAGCTGTTCCATACATTAAGGTCGAGTTGGTATTGCACTTTTGTATGGAACAGCAGATTTTTTTTCGATAACAGAGTTGGCCTTATCCCTATAGTAAAAATTGCTTGTAATCATGAGTGGCACCACTGGCACCACCCCAGTACGGGAACCAAATGATTAAAATTTCACACTGTATTGTTTAAGCATTTCCTTTCAACTGACCTTAAAGGCAAAACTGATATTAACAAAGGTAATTAATATTCTACTTCAAAGTAAATAGTATGCTAATTCCAGTTTTAGTAATCTAGTAATAGATCAGAAACAATGACAATATCTACTCTTGCTGCTGGATAAACTACGTTCGTTAAGTCACAGAAATCGAACTTTAGTAAGATTTTTTTTGTGGTATGGTAGGTAGTGAAGATCTATAAGAGTCGAAGTCTTTCCCGCCAAGAGGAGATTACTTAAACATTTTCAACAGTTTTATCTATGTAATTAAATACTACTTGAATCAGATTAAGTTGCCTGAGGTTCCTAAAGTGTGAGTTTTCTGTAAATAATTTATCGGGGAGTTCCGTAGATATAGTTACCTATAATAAAACCATCGGCGCAACCATTGGCAGGCCAATATATTTATGAAAATTTAGTTTATGTAAGGAAACACTATGATTCATTTAATAAGAACAGCAACATTCACCAGTTTAATACAAGAAATAAAGATAAACTTGCCGTTCCAAGATTTAGGCTTGCAAAAACGAGAGGTTCATTTATGGGGAAAGGCATAGCCTTTATTAATAAAGTTCCACAACAAGTGATTGATCTTCCTTTGCATGAATTTAAAAACCATGTTAAAAAAACGCTCATGGGTAAAGGTTATTATAAAGTTGACGATTATCTTAAAGATCAAAATGCGTGGAAATGATGTAGGTAACACATAACTTGCTAATATAAGTACTTTATTGAAGTAATATAATAAGTCTTTGTTGTTGCCAATAATTCTGTCACCCTTTTGTAATTATGTTACCCTGGTAACGATATATTCAAGTTTGTAAATATCGTTACTTATGGCTGTTACAGCTGATAAGTTTCTTGCGCCCGTTCTTCTTGTCAGCTAAAAAAGTCTGGAACGGGTGGTAGGAAAATATAGACGATTCAAAAGTACTTAACAATTAAGTTTATTTGAATAAAGCTTATTTCACTTTCACTTTCACTTTCACTTTCATTGACGATAGCATTAGCGAAATTAACCAAGTTGGCGACATTATGACAAAAGTTGAAGAGGTGAGGTGGCGTGTGTTGTGTGGAATGAAAGGCTTGATGAGATAATCATTATAAACATAGTTATTGACGTTACATTAATTATTTTGTCCTTCTTTTACGTTCTTATTAGCAACTTCATAATTTACATAATGTGTAATAAAATATAGTTGCATTTACTTACGGACACGTTGTTTAACATTTAAAAAGGGCTAATCTGGAAAATATTTTTACTTAATATTATTAGACTAGCTTATTTCTCCGAAGCTTAAATGTCTAAACCCGCGTCTAAAGGTCAACAAAAATTATTTTTTCTGAAGCATTATAAAAATATCAAAGAGTACTGACCCAGTTGGATTCTCGGTTGGAACATCAAACGAACACGTTCATAATTTAAAAGGAAGTGCCGCCGCATCGGGGAGAATGCTGCCCTTAATTAACAACCCCTGACTCAATCAAGACTGTGAGGTGGGTGCTGGGTGAGTCAATATTGCTGACCGCCACCAACAGACACAGGGGGTCCAAGCGAGAAGATATTAGCGACACCCCTTGAAAGAAGATAACTAAATAATAGGTTTACATTTTGGACAACGTCACACACATTGCCCCGATACCAAAGTAAGTAGCTAAAGCAATTTTATTACGATAGGAAATCAGAAGTAACGACGGTACTACAAACACCCTGATACCTGAGACAATAGAAAAACGACTATGAAAACTTGTATCCAATCCTGTCCGTGGTTGTGTACAAAGTCACTCAACCTCGGAGGTCATCAAAGTAAACTCCAAAAAATCCTGTCAACGTCATAATTTCGTCGTTTATACGATGATTCCACATTCTGGGATCAGAGGGCCTATTACAAAAAAGCATCGCCACAACCCACAAGCGTACGATGTTTGTCCGTTGTCCCACTCCGTGATATTATTAACTCATGCATGTATAAGGTTCAGAATCAAGTAAATCGATCAACGAACATCGTCCGACTATCGTGGTTCTTTTTTGTAATAGGCCCTTAGACATCAGATCAGTGTCTGAAATTACCTGAAGCATGTTCCTCTTGCTGTCCATAAGGAGCGGAAGTTAAGCAACGTTCGCATGGGTTGGTCATAATGGGATGGGTGACCAAAAATTTATTATATTAACACCCACCAATCCGCATTGGGCCCGCGTGGTGGGTTATGGCCCATCCTCCTTACCAACCCATAAGGAAAGCCTGTGCCCCAGCAGTGGGGACATCTAGATTGGCTGATGGACATGTTCCTGTGTATGCTACAATATTCTAACTACGTTAGCAGAATAAACTTCACCCACCCCCATGGAGTCTAATTGAATATCTTGTTCTCATTTACATAAAGGGCCGTGTTCAGCAGTGTCCTCAACAATAAAGGCCGCATTTCCTTTAGCGCTGTGATCACCCGCTATCTCCTCTGCTTTACAGCCGCCCTCAACCAATGTATCGCCCGCAGCTGCCCGATGTTCGGCTACGTGACCGACTGTCTTGATCCCAGGGTTTCAGACATGCGAGATGTTCACGCCTTTTTAACACTTATATACTTATACTCACTTATTTATTGCTTAAAAAGAAGATTGGTCTTGCATAAAGACTGTAGCAAAGTTTTTCTACTAGCCAAGTATTGGCAAATAAATAAGCATAGTACTGGATTTGATAGTGGGAAGTCATTGTAAAGAATATCTTCTTTACCATGACTGATTTACCTGCCTCAAGAGAATATCACTCATGAGACGCCATAATGTCGTCAGTCACTACTCATCCAAGTCATATTCAATAATGACTTTACACTCTGATAAATTAGTTTATAGGTAAACCTGTCTAGTTAAAGTCATCTTTAAAAAACAATACCCAACTTTGTATTTTATTAGAAATTCAAATATCTAACCTATTTTAAACTCTCGTAGGTTCTACGGAGGAAATACTTTACAACGTTATTTGGTGCCTAAGGCAAACCTCACCGCGCAACATTATTGGCTCTATCTTTATGGCATATCATTGACGATGGGACTCCCCTCGGACATTTAAAAAGCAGTAAAACCAACCTGCAAACTTTTTAACGCCAAATAATTGTGCGAAATGAAAATAAAATCTTTTATACAGAGCTTACCAAAAAAAGAACTCAATTTGTACATTCCCACTCGAGATTATGACTTGATATCACGTCAAACCCCTAAAGAAATTTACATAATAACTCTGCATCCCAAAATACCAACCCTTTTCACGGCCGTCGGTCGGTCCCGTAGTGCGAAGTGTTGTAATTTTTTATGAAAACTTACCTGAAAAAACCTTTGTGTACTTATAATACAAAATATGGAATACAAATAATAAAATATAATAATAATAAAAAATACAAAATATGTATGTATGTATAGAATGTATGGAACGGGTGGTAGGAAAATAAAAACGATTCAAACAAAAGTACTTAATAATTAAGTTTATTTGAATTAAGCTATTTTTGACTTTTGTTACTAGGAGGTGAATGTTAAAATGTTCTATGCACCACCAAATTGACTCATTAGCTGTAGAATTTTTTGCGGATTATTTTTGCTAGTTATTCAAAAGATTGGCAGCAAAAAACGGTAGTCTAGCTATCAGGATGTAAAGCAAGAGCTAGGTACTAAAATACAACATAATAAAAAACCATAACCATAAAATTGGCAAGGATATCCAAGTCTTTTGATGAGAGCGAAAGAATTTTAAAATTTGCATGTTTAGCCGTTTTGCCCGGGCTGATGTGCTGTGCTACTGGAGCTAAGCAACAATATTACGTAGGTGTACATAGCTTTTTTTCATAGAACCCTTTGCAGCATACGTAATTAAAATGGAAGTTAAAGCACAAAGGAGCAAAATCATAATGGGAGATGCCAGCCATTTCTTCAACTCACTTTTCTTTTAGCTTTTAAAGAAACACTTGATGTAGAATTAGACACGCCTCCTGCATTAAGCCGCGGGAACGCAGCGGTTGTTGGTTGGGGCACGGCCACGACTTTGGGAAAAAGGCGACTTATATTGGAGTTACAATTCGAGGCAAATATCTTGATATCGGGTGGGGATTCCGCGGAATGCTAATTTTGGATATTACGCGGGCGGCGGGATATGGGCGCGCGCCCACAAGTGCATATGAGCGAACTTATTCCTACTCCATCGAAAAAGTTTCAAGATGTTTGCCTCGTACTGCACAACGATAAGCAATAAAAATATCCAAATTACAAATTGTAGTTGTTAATTTTCTACGATCCAAGCTCGACGCAAAGAATTGAATTAGGATGAACAAAATATTGATTTCCTTGTATTTCATTTGCTTTTGGCACACACGTTTTGAAGAGGAAAGTGCATGATCTTGGAAATAGGATCTAGTTATTTTGTTGTGACTTGGGGGGTTTATTTTTTACAGTCCTCTGTCTGTTATTTCTCTGTTTCACAAAACAGAACATTTTCTTTGCATTTCTTCTAGAATTTATGAGACTATAAATCACCAAGACGTATGATGTTGCTATTACCTTCTGTTACATTCCAAGTCGCTTTTCCCGTTCCCGCTCCGCTCCTCGCTTACAAAGGAACTCGTGGCCGAGCGGTTATTGTGGCAAAACTGGCTACATAAAACGAGCTCTAGCCAGCTAATTGCACACCCGACGTGCTAAGAATAATGTATTCTTCTAGAGAAATTGCTTCCGTTGTTCTTTCTTCACCCACCAGTTTATTTGTTATATTTATTTCGACGCGCTTCTCGACTGATTCGGGTAAAGAATACGGTCGGTAGGTATGCGCGTCGCGTCTTGTCGATTCGAGGAATTGCGATCTTCGTTTCGAGATGGAGATTACGGAGCCTTGATGATGAGGTTTATGCTCTGATCAAACGAGGAGAAATTGGTTTTTGTTTGTAAAGCTGTTTCATAACGTTTTTCCTCTTATAACACAGAATAGGTACATAATAATACAAGTACTTATAGCACCACATTTTGCTATCGTTTGTATTCTGTGCATCGTTAAAGATATTGTGAAGTACTTAAATAAAACAAATCTAATACTTTTATTATGTACCGAAACAGTTCAATCAACCTAAGTACCTATCAATTGTTTTATGTTTGAACATACAAACTAAATATTACAACTTTTTTTCTAATTTAAGTAAGTTATCTTATCATCAATAATTCTGCGACGACAAATTTTTCAAAAAGAAAAAGTTTCGAAATTTTGAAACATTTCTTCCAAGTCAAACTAATTAATTTACAGCAGAGCGTACCTACATTTTATTCATGAAAAATTGTGAACCTTATTAAAAAAATTATAATAAACGTATACCTACCTAGCTCAATAATTTATATTTTTTTTAATATAGATTTTTTTTGCGAGGAGGAGAGTAGTAAAAGTTGCTTGTACTCATGAGTGGAACCACCCCACGGCGGGAACCAAATGGTTTAAATTTCACACTGTAGATAAAACTATAGAAATGAGACTCCACAAATACCATCAAACAAGCAAGTATCATAAAGATTATAAAGAAAGTAATATACCTACACTAACTTCCAGCATTCCATTTTTACTTCGAAAGCTACTCACTACTAAGTCCGGATTTCTAGAACCAACTAACCTCAAAGAGTGAATTATAATTGAGCTAAGTAATCTGTTAATCCAAAACCTTTTACCCGAGATAGTAACGCCCCAACTAAGTAGCTATACAATAAGTAAGTATATGAATATTTCTCACACTTTATCAGAACTACTTACTAAGTTTAACAGAAAAGCGAACTGTTGTTGGTTAATTTTCCTCACCAACTTTGCTTTCTTATGTTATAGAGTACGCTGTCAAAACTGCAATGTTAATTTATTTCAATTGAAGACTGAGATTCTGTCTTCTTGGAGTGCGATTAAACATTGAGAAAGCTTTGTGTTTAAGTAATTTTATAAATATGCAGTAGTCAGCAGTACTAATTAAATTATTAATTCTAATCCTAATAATAATGTGAAAGTTTGTGGGTTTAGATGATTGGATGTTTGTTCCTCAATCAGGCAAAAACTACTGAACGGATTTGGTTGAAATTTGGCAACACAGATAGTAGAGAGCCTAGATTAAAACAAAGGATACTTTTTATCCCGACATTCCCACGGGAACGGGAACCACGCGGGTAAAACCGCGGGCGGCCGCTAGTGCTGATATAGTGACCGATCAGACAGGCTAGCACTCAGTGGTTACCAATAGTTGCAAAAATATAAGTAGGTACAGCTACCCTGCTACCCACATCTGAATTTAAAGTGAAATTAAAAATAAAGTGAGCAAAACATCCCAAAGTTAATTTACTATTAAAATAGGTACTTACCTACCTAGGTAAATTGTGGATTTTTTTTCTAAAGCACCTGACACTAATCTTGCGACTCGATGCGTTCGTGAGATAAATCTACCAACAAAGAAACCGACCTTTGAATAAGGATAGAATTCATATTAAAATATCCAACAACGTGGCAGATCAGAATAGTGTTACAGACAGAGTTTTAGCATGTTTTAGGTTGCATAATGTCTACTATACGTCTTCTTAAGCGCCGCATTTAAGTCAAGCTCCACTGTTCCACCAACGAGGGTTGCCAGATCGGAAGTCCAAAATATCTGGAGAAAACTTGAAAATGTCGGGATTGTGCGGTTGTTGTCGGGAGAATTAAATGTTTTAAAATAAATAAAAATGCAACTTAGTGGAGATGTGCCTAAAGCGGGCACCGTGCCCAAGAGGGCACTCTCTTTTATATCGCCATCGCAATTTCAAAAAACTGTTCTCTTTTTAACCGACTTCATCAAAAGGAGGGGGTTCTCAATTCGATTGTATGTTTTTTTTTTTTTTTTTTTTTTTTTATCGTTGTTCGCGCGTATCTTCGACATTTATGGACCGATTTAGATAATTCTTTTTTTGTTCGATTGAGTTTTCTTGCGAGATGGTCCCATTTAATTTTTTTTCAAATCGGTTCAGTAGTTTACAAGTAATCCTGAAAATACTATGATATTAAATCAACTAACTTGACAATTTTGTTATTTTTGAACCGAATTAGATGATTTTTTTTGTTGGGGAAGGGTTACCTTTGTGTAGTCTTTTTAACCGACTTCAAAAAAAGGAGGTATTCAGTTTGTATGTATGTTTCTCCGCGATTATCTCACGTTTGGCTGAGCCGATTTTTCTACCTAAATAATATATCTACACTACCTAATACAGAAGGTACTTACACTAAAAATAAAAAAATAAAAAAATTGTTTAAAAAACAAAAAAACCGACTTTAAAAAACCTGCCTCTAAAAAAAGCAAGAAATAATATACAAATCATTAGATACGCATTATCATTGTTATAATAAAACACGTCAATTGAAGTCGGGTGGGGCTTTTAGAATAAAAAAGAGGAAGATGTAGGTACTCCAGCCCCACCCGACTTTAATAGACGTGTTTTATTATAACAATGATAATGCCTATCTAATGATTTGTATATTATTTCTTGCTTTTTTTAGAGGCAGGTTTTTTAAAGTCGGTTTTATTGTTTTACTTATATCGCCATTTCAAAAAACTGTGCGCTGTTATCACATGACCACAGGCCCCGCGGCCTGCACACCTCGCGTCCTCGCGTCATCCTAGTTCACCAGTGACCACTATTTTATGTGGTCACTGGTGAACTAGGATTGGCCATTATGAGCTGCGTTAAAAAAATGTTTTTAGTGGGTTTTTGAAAAATATTTTAAAGTAAGTCTCAATGTTCTCTCATTTTTGGTGCTTACAATGTTATTATCAATATATTTTACATATTAGGTGGTTATTCGGCTGTAATCCGGTTGCACAAAAACACCGTGAGTCTTAACATTTGGAGGTTATAATTTATTTGCATATTTCAAGTGGCGAAAAAGGCAAAGCGGGCAGGGTAAAGCGGACACGTGTCCTCTTTGCCCATCCATTACATTACAAATTACAATAATACAAATTGCTATAGCTTCTTCTGTTTATTTCTTCTGTAATTTATTAATATTTATTATTATAAATATTTGTTATCATATTATTTATTATTATTCTTTTTTTATATTCTTATAAGTACCTACTTAATTTAATATTTTTTAGTAAGTATTTATTTGTTTTAGGATATTTATCAGACGAGGCTTGATATTTTGTTGATATTACTTAAGTTGTAATGAAATTAAGGCGAGGCCAGTTCACGAAATTTACTCTTTCACTATGTCTTTAGAATAAGGTTGAATATTGCATAACTTTAATTGACGCTTCGTCAGAAATTTGACGAATTTTAGTACATTTTTATTGATTTCTGAAATACTGGATCATTTATTAAAAATGTACTCGGTTATTGTGTTAGATCGATAAAAAAGCTATCCTTTTTGCATAAAAAATCATATCACTGTCGTTGAAAATTACGAAATCTGACGATTTGAAATTTAGTTTTATAAGTTTTCATGGTGTTATTCAGGATTTTTTTACAGAGTTACCATGCCATTTTTCAATATTCTGTTCGGTTAATTTGCTTCTTTGTTTCTTTTTCAGTCTACAGTAATTTTTGTGAAGTAGAATTTTACATCAGTTCTTCACATTGAACGTTCAAAAATCAGACTTTTCATCAGATCGTTCAAATTGAATTATTCATTAGTGAAATATTGCTGTTAGAAAAAGCGGGCAATCGTAGAGGTTTCGATATTTCAATTTTAGATAAATCGGACCATGCTACATTCAAGAGGGATAAATTAATGACACTTTCATATACACACTATCATTTCATACGCGAAAATTATTGTTTTTTAGAGAACTTTCGGAACAGCTGTTTTTCCGGGAGATTTTTAGATTTATCGGGAGTCGGGAGATCACTTGAAATTCCGGGAGAATCCAGGCGAATCCCGCCCATCTGGCAACCCTAAACCCAAGTACCTACACATTTGAAAATTATAGGTAGGTAGTAGGTAGTAGTACTGTAGGTAACCGTAGAAACGTTGATCGAAATGTAGATGTTGACTTTGAAAATTAAATGGGGTAAGTAAAAAATGTTTTCATTGCATTATAAAAGGTATAAGTAGGTATCATGAGTAGGAAAACTTTTAATGTCATAGAATAAACAGCTCTTCGTGAGTTTTGACTTTTTATTGACCGAGCGAGCGATTCGTCTGTCTGCCCCGGCTGTTCTCATCTACAGTTTGAGTTTCTCAACCGATCTTCAAGAAATGTGAGAAAATTGATTCATTTTCTTTAATTCAAGCTTACAGAGCCACTCCTTAGTTGAAATACTTACATAAACACTATTGGTGATTATCGGTTTTGATAAAATCACTCGTCTCTGAATGCTGCTGTTAGATCAAAAATTGGCCCATAATCCCTGAAGGACAAGACAGGAAATTAAAGTTATAAGTATTTACAAATAAACACAAATGTAGTGCAAATATAACAGAGCAGTGGCATAAGCCATTTACAAAATATTTATCTTGATAAAAGTGTAGGTAGCAGAAAATGACTAAGTAAATATTTGTCCTTTTCTGTAGGTATAGTTCACGGCGACTTACATTTAAGCTCGTCGGACTTGAAATTCAAATAGTTTGAAAAGGTGCCTGGGGACGGAACGGAACTCTACGAGGCGAGATGTGGGACGTGGTGGGTGGGTACCTAAACGTGACGTCACTTATCTAGCTTTTAAAGTACGTAGGTACCTTGCACATTAACGTAACTTTAGCTCATGTCCCGAATTCATTGGAGAATTATTTAGATATGAAGAGAAAATAAATAAAATTAACAGTTACATACCGGGTGTATTTGTAACCACTCTCCAAATTTTAAGGATGTGTTCAGTCCATGAAACTGAACAACTGTCTCCATGAAACATAGGGTCAAATATGTAAAAAAAAGACTTTTCATACAAATCAAAGAGATCACGTGATCAGTTTAGTATGGGATGACCAAAATTTTTTGGCGTATTTCGACACATGTATTATGGAGAAAGTTGTTCAGTTTCACGGACTGAACACATCCTTAAAATTTGGAGAGTGGTTACAAATACACCCTGTATAGCCTATTTCAAAATTAAAAACACCAATATTGAACTTTTCTGGATTTAAAGCATTCACAGTGCTATTTTTATATTAAGATACGTAATATAATTGAAAAATACTAGAAAAAATCGGCTCACCCGTAGTAGCAGCTCAGACGGGATCGGGATCCCGTATCTTAATTAAAACACCATATTTTAATGGAAAATTCAGCATGTCGACAAGATAATTTAGCTTAAACTACAAAATATTTTTTATCCAATTACTTAGCTCCTCAAAGTCAAACACAAATCAATCAAAATCGATTGAGACTAGATAGATATTGCTTGGATAAATGGGGAAGATGAGTGTAATTATTTTATAATATAGAAAAATCAAACGTAAAATCTAAAAAATATTGGTGAAAGAATTTTTTAGATATCTCAAAAACTGAATTTTTTATTAATTTTCAAAGTTGAATGTTTTTAAAATCAGCGCGGTCTTGACCGTTTAAGGCGTGACGTCACATCGCCGGTTACGTCCGCCGAGATGTTATAAAACAAAGTCTTTCCGCCGCATCTGTCTATCTGTTCGCGATAAACTCAAAAACTACTAAACGGATTTTCATGCGGTTTTTACCAAATGATAGAATGATCCTTGAGGAAGGTAAGTGTATAATAAGTTAAGGTTTTATCTAAATTGGTAGAAATATGACGATAATGGTTAAAGATTTTGCCAAAAATTAAGCCGACTGGGAGCTTGCATCGAAAACGCTGCATAAAAAATTTGAGCTATAACAAAATAATGTATGATGGAATTGTTTCTCTTTTATAGATCTACAAAAAAGTCCGCGATGGCATATATCTATCTTTTAAGAATAGCTCACTATACCTACCCATTATAATCTTCTAAAAAATCGGTCACATACAATGCGGTAATTTGGAAAGCTATTTAGAAGGATACAGTATTAATCCTTATCAACTTAAATACGTCTGTTACCTGAAGCATTTCATGCACATTATTTTAATCTTTTACACCATACTATTTAAATGAATATCTTAGGAGTTGTCGCAAAAAATAACGCGAGCGAAAATAAATTCATGCGCGTCTTCTGGAGCAAAGGTAACAACTGTACGATATTTGTTTTATTTTTGGGTGTGCAAAAAAAGAAAGAAGCGAAGCGAGGGCGGGTCGCTAGTACACTTAAAATACTTGTTTAAAACAGTGTATTTTTTCAAGACAATATGAGACTATGATGGAGCCAGAAGGTGGCCATGGGAACTCTGTAATAAAATGAAGAAACCCTATCGAGTTTATGCTCGTTTGATTCGTCTTGACATGTACTCTGGTACTAGATGATATCCAAGTTCTGATGATAGAGCCAGAAGGTGGCTATGGCAACTCTGTAATAAAATGACGAAACACCGTCGAATTTAGGCTCGTTTGGTTTGGCTTGACAAGAACTCTGGTCTTAAAAGATATCTAGGGTGATGATGGAACCAGAAAGTAGCCATGGTATCTCTATAATAAAACGACACAAACCAGTGAGTTTAGGGCTCGTATAATTTGTCTTGACAAGGACTCTGGTTCTAGATGATATCCAAGGTTTATGATGGAGCCAGAAGGTGGCCGTGGGAACTTTGTAATAAAACCCTGACAAAACGACGAAACACCATTGAGTTTGGATTCATATGATTGGTCTTGACAAAAACTTTAGACAAAATCCTAGGATGATGGAGCCAGAAAGAGGCCATGGGAACTCTGTTATAAAATGACGCAATACCCTAGAATTTAGGCTGGTTTGTTTGAAACGATCCCAAATTCAATGGTGTTGTGTCGTTTTATTACAGATCTCTCATTACCACTTTCTAGCTCCATCATGAGACCCTGGGAACCATCTAGAAATAGGGTCTAAGGTCTTAGTCAAGACAAATCAAACAAAACCAAACTCGATGAAGTTGTATGGTTTTATTGCTGTGAACTTCTTCTGGCTTCATTTTGAGACCCTGGAAACCATCTCCCATCATACATAGTACTTGTCAAGGCAAATCAAACCATTCTAAACTAGAGCATGGTGTTGCATGGTTTTATTACAGAGTTCCTGTGACCTTCTTCCGGCTCCATCATCAGAACCTGGAAACCATCTCCCACCATAGTACTTGTCAAGGCGAATCAAACGATTTCAAACTAGAATATGAGGTTGCATGGTTTTATTTCAGAATTCTTGTGGCCTTCTTCTGGCTCCATCATCAGACCCTGAACACATTTTCCCAACAGTGTACTCGTCAAGACGAATCAAACGAGCTCAAACTTGACGGGGTTGCATGGTTTTATTACAGAGTTCCTGTAGTCTTTTGCAGGTCCATCGTCAGACCCTGGACACTGTTTCCCAACAGATTACTCGTCAAAATGAATCAAACGAGCCCAAAGTCGATAGGGTTTCATGGTTTTGATACAAAGTTCCTGTGGCTTTCTTCCGGCTTCATTATCAGACCCTAGAAACTATTTCTCAATAGAGTACTCGTAAAGACGAATCAAACGAGCCCAAACTGGATGGAGTTGCTGTTTTATTACAGAGTTCCGGTGACCTTCTCTCAGCTCCATCATCAGACCCCGGATTCTATTTCCCAACAGAGTACTCGTCAAGACGAATCAAATGAGCCCAAACTCGATGGGGTTGCATGGTTTGAATACAGAGTTCCTGTGGCCTTCTTCCGACTCCATCATCAGGCTCTGGAAACTATCTCCCATCATAGTACTTGTCAAGGCAAATCCAACGATTCCAAATGATATCAGACCCTTGAAACTACGAGTATTTCTCAACAGAGAACTCGTCAAGACGAATTAAATGAGCCTAAACTCGATGGGGTTGCATGGTTTGAACACAGAGTTCCTGTAGCCTTCTTCCGGCTCCATCATCAGACCTTGGACCTCATCTCCCATTCCTATCAGAGTACTTGTCAAGACGAATTAAACGAGCACAAAAGTCGATGTGATTGTATGGTTTTATTATAGAGTTCCTGTGGCCTTCTTCCAGCTCCGTCATCAGATCAGCTCAATGATGATCAGCGTTGTCTTACAGTTCTGACCTATATTCAAAGTTTCAAGTCTAGCTCATTATAAAATCATTCCCAGTAATTAAACAAAGAAACAAACGAAATAACGACTTAAGAAAATAAAAAATACCTCAAAAAATACCTGTAAAAAACGTCAACTTGCGAAAGATACGTATCCGAGGAACTCTATGAAACTTTCTGTACCTACCTAATTTTATTGAAAAATACAGTGGTTGTATGAAAAATGTAAAATAACAAAACAAAAGTATCGAAATTAACAAAAGTAAGTTTACAGAGCCTGTCAATCACATAGTGTCGCTAAGCTTCCATACGCCCGCCGCCGCTGTCCATCGTACAACCGGCGACGTGACGTCATAGCCATTACTCGAACGACGCAATCAGATTTCGCGCGTCCCCAAATTGATTTGCTTATAAAAAATTCAATTTTCGTGATATCAACATATTTTTTTCACAGTTAGTCTTATAATTGCTTATACTTTTAATTAGGGCTAAAAAAATTGAATAAATTTTTATTTACATCTTCCCCATTAGTAAATAAGTGCTAGAAGCAGGGACCGGAAAACTCCTTTTTTTGGTTAACCCAATTGATAGGGAAACCCCATTAAAAAACTTACCAAATGATAGGGTTTCCCTTTCGATAGGGTTAGTCGACGTTATGCTTACCGTATTGATAGGGTTTTTGAAAACAAGTCTATGAAATACCCAATCAAAAACCCTTTTAACGGTAAGCGGTTCATGAAATACCCAATCAAAACCCCTTAAACGGTAAGCGGTTCTTGTCCTTCGGCCCAGATGGAACTAGGTATAAATAGGGTTTCTTACCTGTCTAGGCCCGCCGTTGCCCAGAGGCAACGGTCGCGAGGTCCGTACCTTGTCAAGCACCGCCGTTGCCTGGGGGACTCAGAGGTGACTCAGAGATCGCACGCCTTATTGTCTATGAAATAGGGTTTAGACAATAAGGCGTGCGATCTCTGAGTCACCTCTGAGTCCCCCAGGCAACGGCGGTGCTTGACAAGGTACGGACCTCGCGACCGTTGCCTCTGGGCAACGGCGGGCCTAGACTGGTTAAGCCTTCATAGGGTTTCCTCGATAGGGTTTTCGTATTCGGTAAGTGCTTACTTGGGTTACCCTTTCGATAGGGTTACCGTATTGATAGGGTTACCGTATTGATAGGGTTTTTGAAACTAGTCTATGAAATACCCAATCAAAAACTCCTTTAACGGTAAGCGGTTCCGGTCCTTGGCTAGAAGTAGATAATTATTTACGGCCGTTTATCCATCAGATCTATGCAGACAGATAAAATTATCAAATGTGTCAAGTCATCTTCCAACCCTAGATTTACATCAATTGTTTGCCATATCTTGTCTTGACGTCGATAAGCGCCTATAAAGGTTTACATCGAATAAACATATTTGATTTGAAAAACCAGATTTATTAAAACTAAGCAACGAGCGCAACGAGCATCAAGTGACAAGTCCCACCCGGCAATTTTATCGAAGAACCATTGAGTTGGAGTTAAGCTTCTAAAATTCCACAAGCTAATTTTGATATCTTGTATTGCAGCACAGTACTTATGCTAGTTCTAGTAAAAAGAGAGTACGTAGGTAAACAATACCAGAGGGCCAAGCCAAAGTAACATTGGCAAATTTTCGTTATCGATTCGCTTTCGAAACATGTATGGGTGTGACATAAGGTTTCGTTAACAATCGAATTTTAAAACGTCAAATCCATACATGTTTCGAAAGCGAAGCGATAACGAAAATTTGCAAATGTTACTTTGGCTAGGGGGGCAGGCAAATACCTACGTAGCGTAACGTAATGCCTAAATTACACAAGTAAGTGATTCATTATCAACAAGAATAGTTTTGCCGTCTTTTAAGCAGCTGATTGAAACCTTTTAAACCCTTATTTGTAATTCAAATTGTATCAACTAAAACGGGCGGGGTTCTTGGCGCGTTAATAACTTAATACTTAGTTTTGACACTAGTCTCAGCTGGATATTAAATTCAGAATTAAGTCTTCTGTCAGTGGGGTCGTTATGAAAATGATTCAACACTATAGAGACTAGGGATAGAGACTGGAAGGTCAATCCCGTGGGTCATCAGTGATCAGTTTACTGTCTGAAACGAAATAGATTTGGAGCAAAGTTTATTTTTATCTAGACCACAGAATAATGTAGGTACTTAAGTACTCTAGACCAAACTAGAGTTGCTAGCAATGGCGACACAGTCTAAAATATTTTGACGCCCTATTTATTGAAGCTTAACATCGTTCGAGGGGGTCTATTCTCTATTGCAACAACGTTCGTGTTTTCGGCAAAGTTTTGTTTATTTCCACAACGCAAGTTGTCTACAGCTGTACCTAGGGCTAAATTAGATTATTATGATCGTTAGTCAAGTTAGCAATAGGTAACTATGCGATGCCTCATGTTACAGATGAGACTACTGAGATCAATGATCATTGACTGAGATGTTATGGATTTACACACGTATTCCATAAAGACTTTGTTTCCCACGACATTTTACTTTGACAGGACGTGCCAGGCAGGACAGGATAAAAACAAGTAGGTAAGTACTATTATAATTATATTCTGTGGTTTAACGAAAAGACAGTTCTTAATTCCGGCCCATAGAAAAGAGAATGTGAGAAAGGTGATAGTTACGACGACAGTTGATAGGGTGAATATGCCTATTACCAGCCCCCCCTAAGATTTTTCAACTTTGAATCTCTGTTCCTGCTACAATTACAGTCTTAAAATTATTGTTGATATAGTTTAAGGTAGCTTGATTGATCTTTATTACGAAAATAGTACTTATAGTTTCACGTAGTTTTGTGGGAAAAAAATAGAGAAGCGTTTAAATGCACGACGGGCGAAAAACCCTAATTCCAGCCGCCTTTGCCCTAATATCAGCCGCTTTGTTCCATAATTCCAGCCGGGTACAGGATGTTCCAAAATAAAACAACCATGTTTGTATGAGATTAAAGAATATTCATTTGGTAACTCTAATAATGATATTGCTTTAAAATTATGGTTGCCATAACAAGTCATTGAAACTTATACCTCTCCTGTAGATATTAATCAACTTAAAATATATAAATATATTAAAAATTGCGTAATAAAAAATAACTTTGGTTTAATTTACATATAATCTACAAGTACGAGATCGTTTTAATTATTTGAAACCTTTAAAAGCATTTTCCAAGAAGTGAAATTCGATTTACATTTTTTATATTGAATTTCTTTTCTGTTTCTAAGATTGATTATTATTATGATAATAAGTATGATTTTGATTTTTATGTTTTTTTTACATCTAATATAAAAAAAAACAAAATAATTAAAATCATATTTGAGAACACTCTGTATATTGCTGTAAAGTTTTGATGACCGGCTGATGTTAGGTTTATATGTATTTCCTAATATCAGCCCCTAATTTGCGGAACAAATAACTTAGGAATTAAACATTATTCACCCGGCTGTATTTAGGCCATTGGGTGCAGGGTTAGTAATTCTAGTGAATAGCACTACAAATTCCAACTTAAAGACGAGCAAATTACGAAGAGATTGATTTCTTAAACGAAAGTTAAATACCCAACATCAGCCCCCAGCTGATAATAGAAAGTTATTGAAAATCACATAGTCAAACTCCAGCCCCCCTAATTTTTTCGAAATTAGTAAATTTAATTACAAACTAGTAATCTTAAAACGTTATCTAACTAATCTATTACTAGTATCAAACCTTAAAACCATAAAAAAATAGCATCTTGCCCTTGTAAACACACTTCCCAAAGTTCGCATCGATCAATGTTTTATGCTGTTTTTCAAACATAGTCACCTCTACTCGGTCTCGGTGATCATTATTGCTCGTTGTGTGAATTGTAGGTGACGTGACGGGGTAATACTGATTTCCAACGTCGAGGATTAACTAGGGATGTGGTTTCATTAAACAGTTTCCGATTTTTATTGTTTTTTAATTAAAGCAAAGCAAAAACGTATTGGGGGCTGGAATTAGGGGGGGGGGGCTGGAGTTAAGCATATCCACCCTACACATAAGTAGATACTCTGCTTGTGTTTATTACTTTAAAAATATTGATTTTGAATAACTACCTTTTTAATTAGCTTGTTAACCTTTTTAAAATGCTTTCAATGGCGAAGAGTTCATACATGCCGATTCCTATCGGCTTACCTTTTAGAAAGCCGACCTTACCGATCCACTATGCAGAATCAGATCATAATATTTTTTTGTATGTAATATCCTAACTTACCTTCGTCATAATTTTACCCCTCACCACGGGTAGCTTTAAAATTTTCTTTTGAATACGAAACTTCGACATGCGAACACCGAGAGTAGACCCTCAAAGGCGGGGTTTCAGCTCGCTGTAACAGTCGCTATCAATCTCTTTAAGCGGGGCATTTAAGTCTAGCTCGGGACTAACGCCTGCCCCAGTGCTACCGTTCATTCCCAAAGTCGACGAGATACCTAGTTTGGTCAAAGTTTTTGCCAGATGTTTTACTTTAAGTGAACGCTCAAGTAGCTGAAAAGTTTTATCACTAAAGACGATACTATGACGATGCTCTACACTACAAATTGCAACAAATGTCAATTTTCACAAAATAATAATGATATTCTAGTTGCAATAGATATTATTGTCACTATCACTATTATCAGGAATTTGAATGTCCTTACTGCGACATATTAATCCTCCATACGGGCCCAATGTGAATTGGTGGGTGGTAGGTATGCAACCGGGACAGTAGGTACAATCGGGCACCCGTGTCAAGTAAGACGCAGAGGTCCTTGGTTCCCAGGGAGGGGGTACAATTTGCTTGGTCGGCTTGGTTGGTGGTAGGGCATATTTCAAGTCCGCCTGTATAGCTACCACCATCTTACCTTTTTTTAAGTAGGGGGAATGCGGTTATGCATCCCGAAGGTATGTGGGACAATGATATTAAATATAAAGATTGGTTACCCGCGCTTCACAATGGCAAGACGAAAGTCAGGTAATTGCCCGACTTTCAATTAGTCAGGCACAGTCTCGCGACACGGTAACACACGCGGCTCTCGTCAATCAGACGCAATAAAATTGTGAAATACCATAAAAAAATGTCTACTTGCGTCTTTAGACGATGTACAAATTATACAGCAACGGTCAGAGGTCAATCGGAAAAATGCTTTATTTCACACGTAAGTACTGTATTTAATAAAAATATGTATTTTCTATTACTTTATTCGGCCATATTGTACAAAGAGCGAGCTGTCTGCTTTGCATGTGGGAGTGAAGGAGACAGCTGACGCGCTGTCAATTGGCAGCCAATGCGCATGCAGCGGCCAATGTGTGTATCTATAGTACCTTTACGCTGTTTTAAATAGCAATGATGTTGGCGCATAACCTATCTTTACTTAATATCATTGTATGTGGGACTCGCTGCCAAGGCCCTACCTAGACTAAACCCCCTACTGCTTCACGCACCACCAGATAACACGCAGGACCTACGGGACCGTGTGATTCTGGTGTTGACGCCCCAACGAGCCCGGCACTTGGAGGACCACCGAGCGGCACTCGTCGTCTGACAAGGACTAGGGAGGAATGAAGTGCGCGTAGCGTCTCCTCCTTCTTCCTGGTAGTCTCCATCGGAGTGGGTCTGCGTCCGCGTCCGCCTCTCGGTCCCTCTCTGCGGCCTCCTTCTGTGACATCACGTCCTCACAGAAGGGGACCACCGCCTGCCACGACCTGTCACCACCCAGCATGGCGACTGCCACGCTGAGAAGCGAGAGGTCTCCTCCAATGACCAAGTCTGACGCCATAAGAACAATTTAAAAAAAATTGTGTTCCGGCAGTTAGGTAAGATACCAGCCTCAGTGATGAGGATTGTGTAGTGCGCTTCCACCTTCGGCCTCATCAGGTGAGGTGAAGGCCAAGCACTATCCCGTTGTGCATAAAATAGTCCTTCTACGCTATCTAACACTGAAAAGCGAAATGAGATTTCTCATCTCATAGACAATTTCTATCTAGGAGCAGTCAAGGAAATCATAATAATTGTACTTTTTTTTCTTGGCTCCACCCGGTTTGGGTATTAGCCACAACAAAAGGTAGGGAAACATTATAAAATAAAAGGATGACAAAACGGAATTTGGAAATTTGGATAGTGGTGAGGATATATAAATTACATAATAAATAAATATAATATGGAAATAAAACTTAAATTCTTATATTGTTGGAAGTTATAAAATCGGATATACATTTATATACATTTATATCATTGGTACATAAAAGACTTACAATACCTACTGGTAGGAAGAGGAATTCTGAGGGATATAAGGGATTCATAACGTAAGTACTTACATATAATTTCCTTGAATAGCAGTAGTGTATTTTTTTTTTTATGGGAAATTTGTACAGTGCCATCATTTTCTATAGACAATGAGAGCTATTCAAAGTGACATTTAAAAAAAATACTTTTAATTTGCCTCACTAGATGGCGTTGATTGATGGACAAGACAAGTGAACAGTGCTTAATTTATCAACGCCATCTATCGACCCTACAGTTTTTAGTCATTTGGAAAAGCCAAGGAAATTATAAGAGTGTGAATTTCCTTGGGAAAAGCCCTCATTATGAATATAGATATTAAGTGGGCGACGGACCGAGGGCGACTAAAGATATTGAAAATGGGTGACATAGCCGCTCGTATGCGCATGTCATGACAGTTCGTGACTTTGGATTTCGAAAGTAGTGTGCGCACGTCACGTATAGGGCTTGAAAATCGGAGTATTTTTCAGCTCCGGAGTTGGGTTTCGATTTTCAGAGTTCCAACTCCGGAGTTCCGGAGCTCCGGAGTTTTCAGTCTCTATTTAAATAAAATTGCAGTGGTATTTTTAGCGTGTTTATAGAGGTTATTAACTGACCGAAAATCAAGATATACTCGTACTTTTGTCATCGATAAATTAATAGGTTGAATCACTTAGGAACTTACTTGCTTATTGCGCAAATAATTCGACTAAAACTACATTTTTTTACATTTCACGCCACTCAAATTTGCAGAGTGTTGGTTCATCATCATATCAGTCACACGACATCCACTGCTGGTCATGGCCTCGCTCAAGGATCTCCACAACGATCGATCTTGCTCTGCTCGCATCCAGCGGCGCCCCACGAGCCCGCGACCTTCACTAGTCATCAGATCATTGGTCCACCTTGTCAGGAGCCTACCCACGAAGCGTTTTGTGTACGGTCGCTATTCGAGAACCTTTCTTCCCCAATGGCGATCGGTTCTCTATTCTCTAATCTAATATTCCTACTTGTTAAGTGCCTCGGCCACTGCCCCTTCAGCTGATCAATCCTTAGAGAGATGTTGATTACTTTAGTTCTCCTACTGATTTCTGATTCGATCACGCAGGAAAACGCCGAGCATGGCTCTCTCCATTGGCACGCTGGGTCGCTGGGTGATCTTGAGCCTTTTTATGAGACCCTTAGTTAGCGAGCACGTTTCACTGCCTTAAGTCATCCATCACTGGCAACACACGCTGATCAAGGCCTTTTCGTCTAGAAACACTGAAGTAAGTTTGACGCGAAGATTTTTTAAAGCTTCCCGAATGCTGCCCATTCGAGCTAAATTCAACGAGAGATATATTTTCTGTCTGTATTATCCTAGGTATCTACTAGGTAATGGTCTAGAACTTCGAGTATTGTGTTTGTTCCCAACATGACGGAGCGGGTAAATACAACATGGCCATTCGACATGATTTTTGTCTTATGTTCATGTTCCATCTATCCATTCATGTTCACCCTAAGAGACACTCTTTTCGAAAACACTACGGAAATATTCGATCATTACGAGTATGTTCAGGTTTTACAAGGCCTCAGCCATGAGAACTGATCTACAAAACGAAGGTGTGTTAGGTACTCGACATTAATGTTGCTGCCAAGTCCTTTACAGTTCAAGAGCTTATAGTATCCTCCAAAGCAGCTGTGAACAGCTTTAAAAAAATGACGTCTCCCTGTTTCTCACATCGCTGCAGTTGGATTGGGATTTGTGCTCTGGTTCTGTAATCGGATCGACATGGTGGCATTTTCGTATACTACAGTACCTCAGTCAGCACCTCGATATACCTGTAGTGCCACTTGGCACCTCTGGAGAGTCTGTAACACCGCCCAGGGGTATATGGCCACGGCGATTAAATTGCTTACTTTTAATTTTTCTGAAAATCGAAACTCCGATTTTGGTTGTGAAACTCCGGTTTTATAAACCGATGCTGAAATTCTTCGAAACTCCGGAGCTAGACCAAAACCGGAGTTCCGGACTTCAAGCCCTAGTCACGTACCTGCATGACTGAGCAGTCTTTACCGTTTTTGTTCAAAAACTAGTACAAATCATCCAGTTTGGTCTCTGGATTGTATTGGAATGCGTTCTTAGATAAATTTACTCTATCCTTGCGAAGTTTCTGAACGTACCTGACGTATAAATCTCATCTGAGAAAAAAAAAAAAGCTTGTCATAATTTTTCAACGGTTGGTTACGAATTTTGGAAAAGTTTAAACGTCTGTAAAAAAAACTTTTTTATTAAAATATTGTTTGTTTCACTGTTTTTGTGTTAACCATGATCTAAGAAAGTAATTTAAGTAAAAAAACCCCTAGGTCGTCGCTTTACTTTTAGAGCTAAGTGGTTTTAAAAAAAAGTCACGCTAAAAAATCCACTTCTTTGAGTTTCTTGCCTTATATTTCTACAGAGTACTAAAGTTTCAAACCAAAACACCCATCAGATTAAAGCTTTATTACTTCTCATCATAAATAACATAACTTCAAGGATCTGTCTTGTATAGACAAGTCACAGTGACCATTTTTACATCACCCGGCGCGCTCACCTTTTCGGGCCCCAGAGGCTGCGCAATCAACGGATGTTTTGACTTCGGCTTTGGCGCACGCGAGCGGTTATATATATTTTATTGAAAAAGGGGACTATTATCCTAATCGAGATGACAAAAAACAAACAAACAAACAAACGAAAGCAACCTAATAAAAACGCGTTAAAAATACAATGTTGGGTAGCCTTTTAATCGGTTATATAGCTGTTGCCTACTTCCTTGGTATAATAGTCGCCCACTCAATAGGTATTATTGTCACCGATTTAAAGTTTTCACTGCTAACTTAAATTATTTGTCACGCATAATAAATTATGTAGTCGCCCGTTTGAAGTATTTTTGTAATCCACTGTTAGTCGCCCGTTTAGATATTTTGTCGCCTAAAAAATAAACTGCTGTCCAGTTTAGTAATAAAGTAGGTAGGTAGGTATCCCATTAACAGTCGCCTTTAATTTTTTCCAATCACCCAATTAATAAATTCCCTTAAATTTCTACTAGCGAGACCCAGTTCACTCAAGAAAGTTTTTCATCTCCACACCGGGCTAGCTAACACAAACTAATAATAATGCAAATAACTCTTCGTATCATTGATCGAAGAAATAACAGGTATAGTTTTAAAAATAATTATAAAAATGATTTCAGACTGCAGTCTGATGGGTTTCAGCTTCGATGGTTTCAGAACGAAAAAGTCAATAGATGCATTCCAGAAGACTAATCGCTGAGTCATCGATCGCCCCAAAGAGTACATTTTAACCATAGAAAGTAAAATAATTTTTGAATATTATACGACCTGAGTGGTTTAGGGTCAACATGCCGGTCTACCATGCAAGAGGTGGGTTTGATTCCCGTCCGGGCAGAAATTGAAATGATTGAATAATTTTAATAGAGAAGTTTCATGATGTTAAAAAACCTTATTTTACTTCATAAAATTAAAATAAAGCCTAAAATTCATATTTTAGTAAAATATAAATTCCGTCAATAAAATATGGTAGAGTAGGTAATAAATAATTTAATTTGACAAATTTTTGCGCGACACAAATTTAATGACCCAATTGCAAGGGCGTGACGTCACTACACCTATCGCTTGTATAGGTGAAGTGCGGCCGGCCGGTCCACCGCCTAACTCTATCGCTTTGAATCTGGCTTTGGTTTATGACGCCAGTGCACTGTTCGTCCTTGTCATCGTGTTATGATATAACAAGGACGGATAGAGCATTGCTATCGCTTTGGCTATCGCTTTGAGTTAGGTGATATGGGCCCCGGGCCACTCGAGATACTCCGAAGAATCTGCTGATGACGTCGCGCCACTCGCGCCCGTACCGTAGGTAAATCGTAACGTTCATATACTGCAACTTTTAATTTTAGAGATAATTTGATAATTCTTGCACAGTTCTGAATAATTTGGCCTTAATTTTATTAATAGCTAGTAAAAAGAAATAGGTAACTTCTCCATTACTGTGACTTGTTTGGGTGAATTGGGCTGGGTGTTACTACAGTAGCCGGCAAACATCTTAAAGTCGGTTAGGGATTGCCCAGAACGCGTATTTTGTGGGTATGTGTAGCTGTGAGGTACGGGGGCAGCGCGGCGCCGGCAGCGAGAGAGGTGCGTCGAAAAAGCGTCAAGATAAACATTAGCTGGATTCTGTAAGCACCTATGTAAAACACGTATTTATTTAAAAAGTATAATTTAATAAGTTTAGTATTTTATTACCCATATTACCTACAAGTTTTGCTTAGTTTGGGGCGAGATGGAGTTGGACAATGGACAATTTATTCCAGGCATTTATTATTATTATTTTATACTATTTTATATAAACAAATTACTTTCCATGGTTAAAATGTAAACTGTGTTACCGATGTGTGTGTGTAACCGATGACTTAACGATTGGTCTGCTGGAATGTAACTATTGTCAAACTGACTTACAACATCCAGACAAATGTCATTAGTGTCAGTCAAATTTATTTCACAATATTCGCAGATTTCTTTACAGATTTATGTACCAGTTGTTTTCTGGTTGAAATTTCTAAAGAATAAGATTATTTCCTTATTAAAACATTTAGTGTAAAGATCAAGTGCAAGTTCACAATATGCGGCTTGTAGACTTGTCAAAACTTTTGGAGCTTCAAAACAAACCTCGAAGTATTCGAAATATTTGCATTGTGGCACACGTGGATCATGGGAAGACTACTTTAGCAGACTCTCTGATATCCAGCAATGGTATTATATCCCAAAGGATGTCTGGGAAACTCCGATATATGGACAGCAGGCCCGATGAACAGGAGCGAGGTATCACTATGAAAAGCAGCAGTATTGCACTCTATTATGCTATGAATCAGGAAGAATTCTTGGTAAACCTCATAGATTCACCTGGGCACATCGATTTCTCAAGTGAAGTGTCAACTGCGGTCAGATTATGCGATGGAGCAATTGTTGTGGTGAGTAAATTGACGACTCATGATTGTATTTCTAAATAATAGGTTACCTATCCTTATTTAAACATACTCTGCTCTTGTAAGCACTGAAATCTTAAAAAGTTCTTTACTTATAGATTTTCTTTTATTAACCATGAATACTGTGAAAAAGTTTTAAAAAGTTGTATCATATTGTGCAATGTAATGTCTGGTCAAATTTTAAAGTAGAATAAAGTATAAATCATATTATTTTAATAGTACCTACCTACTCAATATCGTTCACAAAGTAATATCTTTGTTTTAATATGACCAGGGGCTCTATCGGTTAACTTACATTGCTGCCGTAATCGCTCTAATGTGACAGATGGATGTGACACATTGCTACTTTTCTTTAGTAAGCTTTTTTTGTGCCAAAGCGAAAATAGCAATGTATCATAATTAAACATCTGTAAAAATCACAGTTTACATTAACTTCATTGTTTTTGATGATGATAGATCTTCTGGTATTAAACTGTCCTACACTTTTTAGGCTTGTTTAATCTTAGCAATACTTTAACATACAGTTGCCATATTTATTTTTTACATAAAGCCTTTTATTAACTTTCAGGTCGATGTTGTAGAAGGTGTTTGTCCACAAACAAGACTAGCCCTGAAACAAGCTTACTCGGAACACATCCGACCTGTATTAGTACTAAATAAGATCGACCGACTTATTCTAGAGTTGCAGTTTACACCTTTAGACGCATATATTCATTTGACGCAAGTTATGGAACAAGTCAATGCAGTGACCGGTGAGCTGTTTGCTTCGGGAGTTTTTGAAAATGAAGAAAATACAATAGAGAAACAGGTAACCATATAAACATGAAATGATATCCTGTTTAATTCTATTGGATAATTATTTTAAATATCAAAAAAAATCTAGCAATGGGAACCTTAAATAATAAAAATTTAGGTCTTCCATGAAAAAAATATTTTAGGTAATTCCATATTCTTTATTTCAGAAATATAACCATACAAACAAAAATTTTGAAATTCTCAATATAAATGGCTTTGTTTATTTATGAATTAAACTGAGTGAAAATAAAAGAGATGATCATACATGTTATTTATCTAATGCAGATTAAACAAATATTATTTTAGCGACACAAACCTCAAGAATCAAATGAGGATAATAACTTCTACGATCAATGGACTTCCGCTCTAGATGATGCCGACGATTCCCAACTTTATTTCGCTCCAGAACAGGGCAATGTGGTATTTGCCAGTGCGATCGACTGTTGGGGATTTACAATTCACACTTTTGCTAAACTGTTCTCTGAGAAACTTGGTAAGTAATGTTCATAGTAACTATATTATTTATTATATTGTTGTCGAATAAGAGATAGGATACAATATTTAATAAGTAGTTTTCTTCTCAATGTGCTACAAAAAACAAGATATATATTTATGTGAATTTTAGATAATACAATATTTAATAAGTAGTTTTCTTCTCAATGTGCTACAAAAAACAAGATATATATTTATGTGAATTTTAGAAATGCAATTAATTAAGTTTGATACTATGCAGTAAAAATAGTATTGCTATTTGAGGGTAAAATAGATGTCCATTTGTGATCTTGTTGTCAACTAAGATCAAAACAATGCAATGAATTCAACAATGTTAAACTGAAGTAGCTAAGTTTAGAGCGCTTGTGGTACAAAACCAGTTATTTTAGTCTTTAAAATTTTATCTTTGCCACACATTATCGATTGAGATTGCAGTGGATCACTGTTTATTTGTTAATCGCAGTGTACAAATGAAAATGATTATATTTTATAGTTTTCTTCTCGGTGTTGTGTTGCAAAACTCAATAAATGTATAGACACATTTTTTCAGTGTTTTTAACCAGGAATAAAAATAAATCTTTTTCAGGAGTTAAAGAAGAAATTCTCAGAAAAGTACTATGGGGTGACTTTTACCTAAATCCGAAAACAAAACGTTTCATGAAAGGTGCACAAGAAAAAGCGAAAAAGCCGCTTTTCGTTCAAGTTGTACTAGATAATTTATGGAACATTTACGAAACAATAGTTATAAGAAATGAAAAAGATAAAGTGCCAATTATCTGTGATAAACTCGGTATTAAACTGACAACCCGTGATTTAAGGCATACAGATTCCAGAATCCAACTACAATCCCTTATGATGCAATGGCTTCCATTATCCCAGACAGTTCTAAACATGGTCTGTTCACAACTTCCATCCCCTAAAGAAATACTCCCAGAAAAAGTTGAAAAGCTTATGTGTTCAAGGATAAGAGATTTTGACTCGTACCATCCTGAAACTCGAAAACTTAAAGATGACTTTTTAGCCTGTGATAGTAGTGATGATAAGCCTCTTATTATTTTTATATCTAAAATGTTTAGTGTAGACAAGAGTATTTTACCTGAGAATAAGCCTAAGGTGCTGACGCCTGAAGAGATGGCGCGTCGAAGAGAAAAAGCTAGAAAATTGCGTGAAGAACTTAAGAATAATACTAAAGAACCAGTTCTTGATTCTGAAATAAAAGAAGATGGTGACAAAACAGCTGAAAAGAATGAAGAAGAAGATAAAGAAGATCAAGAACAACCAGCATTTATAGCATTTGCTAGAGTATTCAGTGGAAAAGTCAAAAAAGGAGATAAAGTGTATGTCTTAGGTCCTAAACACGACCCGTCCAGAATACTTAATGATAAGGATTTCAAAGTAGATCCTAATAAGAAGTTAAAGGATTTATTAAGTGATGAACACATAACATGTGCAGAGTAAGTAAATATAATAATAATAATAAGTAAATCATAAAGTTTCATAAAATTGACTTACTAATTAATTATTTAATTTTATTGCAGAATAAAATCATTGTATATTTTAATGGGAAGAGAACTAGAAGAAATTAATGAAGCAGTTGCTGGAAATATTATAGGTACTTAATTCAAATATTTTTTGAAATATCTTAAAGTTTCATTTTTATTGAACTTTATCTGCTATGCTTAGCTAGATAGAAGTTGTATTAAAGGAGTGTGTGAGATTTCGGAAATGGCAGCAAACCAATTTGGTTTTAACTTCTGGATTTTTTTTAAATGCAATTTCCCTTATCGGAGTCAAACTACCTTCCTCGAGCCTAAAATAAAATTTCTTCATGATTCCTTAGCATTGGTTTCTTCTCATTCCAGGCATTGGTGGCCTAGAAGACCACGTACTCAAAACAGCTACCTTAAGTAGTAGTACCGCCTGTCCCGCGTTCAGTGAGATACAGTACGCAGCAGTACCGATACTCAGGGTCGCTATTGAGCCACAGAATCCGTCTCAATTGCCACAACTCGTTAAAGGTGAGTCAAATGACAGCAACTTTTAGCTAACACGGCGGTAGATTAGACCATCTTAGAGAATCTTATTAGATTGGAAGGTCTACAAATTATTATATTTTATGGGTTGCGTGCGATTGTGTTTCCGAGTAACGAAAGATCTTCCCTTTCTTTTAAAAAAATATTAGTAGCAGGATATTCTCCAGCATACAGATTCCGGCAAACATCTTGACGCTCTTTCGACGGAGTGGGGTTAAGTTTGCGCATGTGCACTTGCGAGCGACCAATAGCACGCCCCCTCACGCGTTCTGCGCAATCCCCATACGATTTCAAAATGTTTGCCGGCTACTATACTGTTGCTTGAGTTCAGCTCTCTTTTTCACATCTAATTACTACAAATACAAATACAAAAATTAATCTGTTGATTTTATAGAACAGAGTTTTTAAAAGATTAATGATTATTTAGGTCTTAAGCTCCTAAACCAGTCGGATTCGTGTGTCCAAGTACTTTTACAAGAGACGGGAGAACATGTTTTGGTTACTGCTGGCGAAGTACATTTAGAAAGATGTCTAGAAGACCTTAGGTAAGTCATATTTATAAACTTTCTGAGAAAAAAAGAAAAGAATTTTCTTCCTATTCAAAAACATTGCAATATAGAAAGTTCAGAATCAGATGTGTTTGATTTACTATACGCGTACTAGATGTCGCTATGTTGCGATGTAGTCAGCGCCAAAATGTTCTGAGCATAAAAACCTACCAAAATAGATGATCATTTGACAAAAACCGATTCTCAAGATATTAATATGCACTTTCGTTTGTTCTCAGACAACAAATGAAAGTATTGAGATTAAGGTAAAATTAATTTAGGTTTACTTTTTTCAAATGCTATTTTGGTAAGTTTCAATGCTCGTATATAGTCGTACCTTAACATTAACCTTTTTATCTACATCAGAGCTTATCAAATGAAGGAAGTAATAGTCGGAGCAGTTAAAGGGACAATATTTTTTACTGTAAAAACAACTTGTTTTAAAGCTATTAAAACGGCTGGAGTGCTGGTTGTCATATCCAACTCACTTTAGCAAAGTAAAATCTCAAAACAATGGATTACTTCATATACGACGTGTTACAAAATAACCCCTAATGACCATCAACTAAACAACTTTTTTCTATGGGACCAACTCGGAAATCTCTGAATTTATATATATTATTTTCGTTATTAATTTTTGCAGGAAACACAGTTTTTTTTCGTAATTTCATAGTAAAGTTATTCAGTTTGATAGTCCTTATCTGCCATATTCAGCATTAGGGATTATTTTGTAACACGTTGCATATCTTTTTAACTTTTCAATATCTTTCAGAAACAATTACGCTAAGATACCCATAACAGTATCAGAACCAATCGTACCTTTTAGAGAAACAATAATAGAACCACCTAAAATAGATATGGCTCACGAAGAAATTGACAGTCAAAACATAGACAAAAATGACGCAACACAAGAAGATCCATTAATCACAGTATACACTAACAATAAACAAAGTAGAATCAAAATAAGAGCTAAAGCAATTCCTAGTGAATTAACAAACTTACTTGATAAATCTACAGATTTACTAAAAGCAATATCACAACATATCAAAACGCTTCACGGTTTAGCCAAAAATGACAATTTAGAAGATAAATTAGGAGAACTATACTTGAATGGTACTAAACACAAACTATCAGATAGAATGTTGAAATTGATTCAGAATTTCAAAGAGGATTTACAAGCTATTTGTTCGAAACTTGGGCCGGAATGGAAGGATGTTGTCAACCAAATTTGGTCTGTAGGGCCGAGGAATTGCGGTCCAAATTTGCTGTTGAACCACACGACAGATTATAGTACGAAGTATTTGCTTCATGAAAGAGATATAAAAGAAGATCCGAGATTTGAGTATGAGAGTAGTTTTGTGAACGGGTTCCAGTTGGCCGCGTTAGCTGGGCCTCTGTGTGAAGAACCCATGATGGGAGTAGCATTATGTATTGAAGAATGGACTTTGGATAAAAGTGAGGGAGATGAATCGCATACATTTGGGCCACTTTCAGGTAAGCAAAGTAGTTACTGAACAATTTAGTAGGTACTTTGCAACAACAATAATAACGTGTGTACAATGCCATTCAATCAGGCCTCCTTCACTCGCTCAAAGTCGTGCGATAAGCACCTACTGCTAGCCGTTCCGCCGGCGGGACAAGTAAGCAAAGGGCTGCCACACGCCCGCCGCCGTACAAGCGCGGCATCTTACTGCACAAGTAGATATTGCCTTTTTATAATAGTAACAATGTCGAATCGACATTACTGTGCCGTGTACGAATATCAAAATCAAAAAACCAATAAACAATTGTCGTTTTTCACATTATGATAATATGCTACGCAGTTCATTTAAAAGAAGACAACCCTAACGTTGTGTCGCCAGAAAAGGTAAGAGCACGCGATAGAAAGAGAGGCAACTACTAGGTGAATTGCGCGACCTGAATTGCACTTTATTGTGTCGGAGCAAAAGTCGCTATTTATTTAAATGACTTTGCCGCGTGCTGCTTCTGTACTTGTACTATTAGTTATTCTGTGATTAAATTGACAATGGACAGTGGGTGGTCCACTGCAACCTCACTCAAGAATGTATGACAAAGAGATAACTTAATTAAAATACGTCGTCTTGTACCACAAGAGCGCTCTGAAGTTGCCGCAGATCACTGTCTATTTTCAATTTAATCGCATTGCAAAGTAAAATAATAACAATGTTTGCCTCTACTAAACGCAATAAGGAAGTATGGTTATTTTGCCTCTATGAACACAGTTAATTACTTTTCTTTTATATCTAAAAGAAAATACAATTATTCCAATAACTTTGTCAACTAAGAAAGGATCTGGCTTCTGATACACAAGTTTACTTATTTCTGAAATCTGTAAATTGTGATTGTTGCAATAAATCTTTTCTCATTTTCAATTCATTTAGGCTTTGACCAAAAACCTGATCGAGGATTAAATAACTCGTGTATTATTTTTTATCATTTATTTTCTCAGGTCAAATAATGTCCGCTGTAAAGGACGGCTGCAGGCGAGCGTTCCAAGTGCAGCCGCAAAGACTAATGGCAGCCATGTACTCCTGCGATATTGTGGTGGACCAGAAAGTATTAGGTAAGTACTATTTTAGTGTACTTTTTGTTTATTTATTGACAACAAACGATCGTGAACATCGACATAAATATGCCTAGGCTGTTACAAGTAGGGATTGAAATAACGTTAAAAAAATAACGTAAAAAATACCGTTAAAATATTTTATCAGTAAATTTACAGGTAAAAATAACGTTAAAATTATTGTACCGGTAAAGTTACCGTTCAATATAGCGTTAAACTTTACCGGTACAATAGTACCGGTAAAATTATCGGTAAAAAAAGTAACGTTAATAATTGGAATAACGTTAATTTTAAAGTAACGGCAACAAAAAGTAAGAAATAACGTTAAAATTAACGTTATTTACTGAAATTATGTAACGTTATCTAAAGTAACGTTATTTATTGACATAACGTTAATGTTAAAATTAACGTTAAAAAAAGTAAGAAATAACGTTTCATTTAAAAATAACGTTATCAATCCCTGGTTACAAGCAACTTGTGAATGTCATAGAAGCTACGCCATCGGTTCGCAAACCATAAGCGGAAGACCTTGTAACGAGAATTATTTCTGAACATATCGACCTATCTTGTGTGCCTATGATTACTTTTATAAAAATTATATATACTTAGTGTGTGACAAATCTAATCGAAAAAGATTCGTGATAACTAGATCAAGTTACTTTACAAAAAAAACTTCATACAATTAGCAATGAAAAACAAGACAAATTACAGCATTATATATATATTCACATGTGTTTTTCTACAGAGTTTTATGCCAACACTAGCGACCGCCTGAGACTTCGTCTGCGTGGTCAGTTATTTGTCTATCCCTCAGAAACAGTACTTTTTTTCGGAATGAAAGGTATCATTATGTCTTCTGTACCCCTGACAACGTGTATGCAAAAAAAACCGACTTCAAAAAACCTACCTCTAAAAAGCAAGAAATAATATTCGTAATAATAAAAATACGTCTATTGAAGTCGGGTGAGGCTGGAGTACAGATTCCTTTTTTTATTCTAAAAGCCCCACCCGACTTCAATAGACGTATTTTTATTATTACGACTATTATTTCTTGCTTTTTAGAGGTAGGTTTTTTGAAGTCGGTTTTTTTTAAACAATTTTTTATTTTTATATTTTTAGTGTAGGTACCTTGTAGGTAGGTAAGGTATATTATATATTATGTAGAAAAATCGGCTCAGCCAAACGTAAGATAATCGCGGAGAAACATACTTAACTTAAATACGGGTCAAACTGAGAACCTCCTTTTTTAAGTCGATTAAAGAACTACACTTAAGATATCCCTCTTCCAAAAAAAATAATCATTATCTTATTCAGTTCATAAACAAAGAAGTAATACGACCATCATCGAGGTAATTCACTCAAAATCATACAATTTTCGTGCTTTTTTCAAAAATACTTGAAAAGTACTGAACCGATTTCCAAATTTTAAAAAATGGGACCAACTTGGGAGTTTACCTAATGTAATAACGTTTGAATCATTTCAATCGGTCCAGCCTTCTTCGAGTAATCGGTGGACATACACAAAAGGCGTACATATAAAAAAGGCGCACGAATGCCAAAAACGGCGAAATCGTTTGTAGCCGAAATCGGCTCGAAGTTTAGGACAGCACACACACACACACTAGAGTACATTATACCGCTGTACAAAGAAATAACATTCCATAAAAATGAACATTTATCAGGTCGATGATTAAGATTGCTGATGTATCTAGGGCCATTGGGGTATGGTGTGCTGCTTTAAACATTATTCAGTTAGGCCGAATTCGGTTGCATTGCAGCTCGTATCAGACCACCGACTAGTGCAAACTGTTTCGGTTTTCGGTCAACTACTAGATAGTGAAAGCTGGTATTCAGATACACCGCCCTAATGCAAACGCATGCATAAAACACCAAATGAATGACCCAATGCGAAGTTGTGGGCGATAATAATTGGTTGACTGAGACCAACAGAACAGCTTAATGTTTCTTTCGAAGGTCATTCTATTATATAAGATTAAAATCACAGGTATTAAACGCGTTTAAACTAAAACTTAGGTGTTCAAACACCTACCTTTTCCCGACGTTTCGACCGAGTTGCATCGGCCGTGGTCACGGGCTGACTGGAGCTGCGTTGTTACACCTCCTCTGCGGTCTTCATCCACCGTCGAACAGTTTTTTCCAACTACTTATCGCCGCACACAACACTAACGGTGTCCCTATTTCCGTGACGATTTGTGAATCAGCAAAATTATCCTGCCATTACTGGATTCTACACTGCAAATAATTTGTAGCCGTCTTCTCGATTGAAATTATTTGGGTGTTTTTTAACGTTTCACGTAAGACTCGTGAATATAAATGGTGATCATTAAAAAGAAACTGCGTGCGATGGAATTCTATCCAGTGGTTAGTGCCACTCTTCAGTTAATGTTCTGCAATTGCTGATTTAATCAGGCGGTTTTTTACAGCTGTATAAATTTCTTTACGGACCCTTTCAGTTATAGATAAAAGAAGAATCATGGTTAATGGTCATTCATCCGAAAAAAGGATCTATAAATTTATTTAAGGTAACCTGCGCAACTGCAGACCGTCTGTTAACGACTGAACTTCACGCATCAAATGGTAATAAGTATTTAGCTAAGTTCTTTAATATTGACTGGACCAGTCAAATATTTCACCTGACGTAGGAACTCACTCCACGCCTGCCATGTACTTTTCGCCAGGGATTGAAATACCGTTAAAAAAATAACTTTAAAAAAACGTTAAATCATTTTATCGGTAAATTTACCGGTAAAAATATCGTTAAAATTGTTGTACCGGTAAAATTACCGTTAAATATAGCGTTAAAACTTTCCCGGTACTATTGTACCGGTAAAGTTTAACGCAATTTTAAAAATATCGGTAAAAAAGTAACGTTAATAATTGGAATAACGTTAATTTTAAAGTGACGGTAACAAAAAGTAAGAAATAACGTTAAAATTAACGTTAGTTACTGAAATAACGTTAATTTCAATGTAATTATCTAAAGTAACGTTATTTAGTGACATAAAGTTAATGTTAAAAGTAACTGAAAAAAAAGTAAGAAATAACGTTACATTTATAAATAACGTTATCAATCCCAGCTTTTCGTTGATATTTCTTCGTTATTCAACGCCTGCTTATGTAGCGATCATATCGTCGTAAATACGAAATATTTATTATGTACATAAGTAGAGAAGTCTTCAGGAATAATAGGGTAGGTTAGGTAATTGAAATATATCATGAAGTTGCCAAAAACCGTTATAGAACATTAAAACTTTTATTTCCATTAAGAAAACCGGACTTTCCCAGGACTTTATGTTTACTAGTCTACCTTAATTATTAATCTTGATCTTAGAAGATTTTGCGCTTAGTCCATTACGCAATATTTATCAGCCCTGTGATTATTTTCAGGAACCCCTAACAAAATTTTCAATACGAAAGAGAAAATTATGAACTTATTTGTACGACTTCCTAAAACAAAGGTAATTCATTAAACATTTATGATATCAACTTTAAAGGGTCCAATTAAACAAGCTTTTCATAATTTCACATTACATTTAATTTTCGTAATTACAAATATTGTAATTAACACTACTATTTACATTGTTATAATCTAAGTATAAATATGGGTTACTTAAATAAATACTGTACCAACTAAATTATTCCTTAATGCTATAAATGCATCGAAAATTACAAATTTCACTGAGTTATAAACACTTACTTATCACATTTTCTCGTGTACTTATAAACAGTTCGTAATTTTCACGATTTCTCGTTTGAAATTAATAATGTCTTGGTGGGGACATACTTGATCCATTATTTTATTACGTAAAATGTCCAAATCACACTTATAACTAGTCATGGTTATTCTATAAGTCTGGCATTTAATTATAGAAATAGGTATACAAAGCGATTCGGTGATTAAATCTGTTAGGTACTGAAATCGGACTTTTGTATATGGTATGTCGACTTGGATGGACAGTGTCTTCCAATTATGTACCATCCGCACTTATTCGTTTCCATCCTATATTCGTGTATGATATGCGAAGAAAAGTGTAACGCAATTAAATTGCAGTAAAAATCAATCCTTCGATTTGATTTCCCTATTAATTAACGACATCTATGAACTTTTTATGTCATTGAGTTGCATTCATGAAAATTTACAATATCCAACATTTACTAAGATTGAGAGTTTATTCTGAAAGTTATGTCACAGCAATTGCTAGAATATAATATGGTTTATGATGATTAAATAATCCAATTGATTATATCTCTGTTGGACCTACACTAAAATAGGACATACATTTCGTACAGTTCACAAAAGATCATCACTATTTAATTAGTCAGTATTATTTCGAAACCAGTTTCGTACAAGGATTATTTTTTACTCATTCGTAACTGGTTACGAACGTACGGTTTCGTATGCGGCCGAAGGGAAACGCATTTATTAGACCTTGGCGACCACAACCCCAGAATGCCAATTGTAGTAATTTACAAACGCAACACCAAGTTTCATTACTACTTTTCATAATGTGGTGACATATTTTTAACTAAGGAAAACACGGAACACCCCCAACTACGTAAACATCGTGTTACAAAAAACTCCCAAAGAAAAATATATGGTAGATAAAACTTTTTGTCCAAAGTTTTTGTCCATTTTCAGACTATATTTTAACATTTTGCGTTCTCTTTTGTTTTAACAAAAATCATTTGGACCAGTTAAGTAGGCCTTGGTGCTTGAAAATGGCGACATACTCCCCATTCTATTAGAACTATGTTAAGAACCAACATTAAATGACACGCAGGATAAAATTACTATGGAATTAGAACTAAATAAATGCACGTTTAACGAGTATTGATAGGCAACTGAGCTTACGTCATGCTAAACAATAGTTTAGAATGGGAAGGTTAGGAAACCTCCACGGATTCGATTATTCCCTAAATTCGGATATTGTAAGCGAAAGCGTATCGAAACGTTACGAATAAATTACAAAGTTTGCGTTGGATCCAAAGAGGCGATTACTGAGCCTTGTTGGGTCCAACATACTTTTTTGTGCTATGATTTTGTTCTAGTCGATCCAGTGTAACGATCTCGCTAGTTCTTTCACTTTGTACCATGGGAAAGGGGGGTATAGTGAAGGCGATCGCCGCACTCGTGCGACTCGAGACCGTCTATTGTAGTAGTTGGTGTCTGGGTAGGTGTGGGGATGGTAGCGGTTGTAGACCGGCTTCTCTGGATACGTGTGGGGTTGGGAGTAGTCCACTTTGTATGTGCTCGGCGTGGTGCTCTGGATGCCGGAGCTGGCGAATCTGTTTGCGTTGTAGCCTGTAAGGAAAATGAAAGGCTATTAAAACAAAAAAAATGTATTGTTTCTGTTGGTATTGGAACTAAAGACAATTCTCTAAAGTTTTCAAAGCGCTTATAATACTATTGGTTTCGTAAAAGTTCCTCGTCAACTTCTCATTTCTGTATAGTGCCTATGCACAGCTTTCATCTCACCTGATGTTAAGTGACGATAAGGCCGAAGGTGGAAGCGCACTACTCCCGGAATCCTCATGTACAAATTCTTATTCATTTTGGAAAAAGTCGAAAAGATTAAATAATCCTCGAAAATGACACGATGACTTTGCATATACAGATAATTATTTTCGTTAAATACACTAGTGAATATAGAAAGCACTGCTGTTTTCGAATTTTCACTTTTTAATTTATCCCGATAGCGGCTTTCCTACTGTTAATTATTATCTGAGTATGCATCAGTGATTATCGTGCGCGAAACTTCTCGATCGGCGATATCGGCATCGTAATAAGCACTCGTCACGGCTGTTTTAACTATAAATATTTTATCGCTGATTAATAATAACTTTCTTTCAGCCCTTGTACTTAATTAAAAAGCTTTTATGGGTCAATGAGGGTTTCATTAAATATTATTTTCCGATGGGTATTTCTAAAGATCCCGATATAGACCCGGGGGGTAATTATAGTACATTACTGCAGCGGCACGCAAGACAGGCATTGAAGGACGAACGTGAAAATGTGGGCCGAGGCGAAGCCGAGGCACACATACGTGAGTCCATCAATGCCTAGTTGCGGCCAAGGCTTGTATAGTACTTTTCTCAAATAATGCGCGGAAATTCAAACCAAGAAGGTTTTTTTAACTTTTAATTTTTATTTAAAATTAAAGCAAAAAATTGAAAAAAGAAGAAAGGAGCCAGTTTCTTTATTTTTTTGGAATGTGCACATCAAGGCCTTTCATTTGATACCCATGTTGAAAAAAAAAATTTTTTTTCCAGTTTTTTCGTTTTTTATTTTTTTCCAGTTTTTTAGAATGTACTCATCAAGGCCTTTCATTTGATACCCATATACCGAATATTAAAAAAAAAGTTTTTTTTCTTTTATTTAATTTTTTGGAATGTGCTCATCAAGACCTTTCATTTGATACCCATATATATACCTAGGTATTAAAAAAAAGTTTTTTTCTTTTTTTTGGTTTTTTTCATATTTTTGGAATGTGCTCATCAAGACCTTTCATTTGATACCCATATACCTAGGTATTAAAAAAAAAGTTTTTTTTCTTTTTTTTTTTTCGTTTTTTTCATATTTTTGGAATGTGCTCATCAAGACCTTTCATTTGATACCCATATACCTAGGTATTAAAAAAAAAGTTTTTTTTCATTTTTTTTTGTTTTGTTCATATTTTTGGAATGTGCTCATCAAGACCTTTCATTTGATACCCATATTATTATTATTATTATTATAGTACTTTATTTCAGGCAAAGCCCATATTAGTGTTAGTAACAATTTTCATTAAAAAACTATTGTTAGTAAATTACAATAAAATATTAATAAAATTACACGTCATTTCAATTCAAATTCATACCATTTTAACATAATTACAATATTATTATTAATTATTGAATTAAGAATCATTTAAATTTATATATTGTGTGACACTGTACCCACCGTTGTAATAATGGCATATCCCACCTATCAATAAATACATTCAGGATGCTATTAGTGCTGCTACGCAAACGATTCAGCGCAGAGGCGCACCGTTTCCTCATTATCGCACTAAAGCTGTCGATTCGAGCTTCCGCAAACATATTGGAAGCGCTGCATCGCCACGGCAACCCCAAAAGCACCCTTAATGCGTTGTTATATTGCACTTTTAGGTCGTTGTATGCTCGCTGCGTGTAGGTAACCCACAGATTACACGTATAATATACCTAGGTATTAAAAAAAAGTTTTTTTTTCTTTTTGTTTTTTTTCATATTTTTGGAATGTGCTCATCAAGACCTTTCATTTGACACCCATACCTAGGTATTAAAAAAAAGTTTTTTTTCTTTTTATTTTTTTCGTTTTTTTTTCATATTTTTGGAATGTGCTCATCAAGACCTTTCATTTGATACCCATATTATACCTAGGTATTAAAAAAAAGGTTTTTTTTCTTTTTTTTCCTTTTTTTTTATAATTTTGGAATGTGCTCATCAAGGCCTTTCATTTGATACCCATATACCTAATATTAAAAAAAAAATTGGATTGTGCTCGCTCATCAAGGCCTTTCATTTGATACCCATTATTCGTGATTCATTAAAAAGTTCGCTCCATTTCTGAATTACACGTGCGTAATGAGTTTTAATAGGAACATTGCCGGTCAGACGCCGGCAATTTTTGTATGAAAATCCATTATTACACGTTAGTAATGGATTCTCATACTAAGATTGCCGGCGCGGTTTATGTCAGTCCGTAAACTCCGATTTAGCACGAAGAAGGTTGTCAAAATAATGATCGAATTTCCAAGCATGCTTGAGAAAAGTAACTTTGTTGCAATCAAGTCTGACAGAAATCGCATATTCATTGCTGCTTTAGTTAGAACCAATATGACAACTATCTTACTTAAAGCAGCAATGTAACTGCGGTTTCAATCGATTTCAATCAAGAATTGTTAGCAACAGACTTACATAATCTAAGGGCGGGTAATAGTGAAGCTTAATGAAGAAATTAATGACATCGATTTACTCTGAGAAATTATCGCTAACATACCAGGAATTACTTTTTGTCATTAGTCACAGAGTTAATCCCAAGATTCTTTACTAGGGATAAAATTTCTATTGCCATTTGTTTCATAAACAGGATCACGGTAAAATAGATATCATTACCGTGACAGAAGCTCATACTTTCTCTGATAATTCTGACAAATTCAATTTTTTTTTTCTATACTTATTTTAATCCTCTTATGAAATTAATGAGTAATTGGGAGCACTGACCTGTGTTATATGAGCTGGTTGGTCGGACGCACATCATTCCGTACACCCTTATGCCTGGCACTGATGCGTACGTTGGCTGGTCATGGGACATTGGGCCTTCTGTAACATGAATATAAAGTTTGATTTAGTATAAAAGTTTCGGAATAAGTATGACAAATTATGAAAGTTTGGAAAAATGGTCCCCGAAATCACGTAAGTACAAAATTCTATTTCGATTGGAAAACAGTTAAATGTTTATTATACGCAGTTGCAGAGCAGTTGGGATAAAAAATTGACAAGAATTTAAGAGTTTGGAACCATTAAGTAGGTACCGACTTGGTCTGTGTTTATGTTATAAAATTTCAAATCTTTTATGAGATACGACTAACTAATCTGAATGTGATCAGCAAAATATGTATGATAAATAAAAATGTTTTTATTTTACTAAATAGAACCTTACCTACACTTTCGACCATTTCGTGACCTTTTTCAAACTTGAAAGTTTTCTCACTTAGGTGCTTAAAACTTTAACATTTGGTCTATTTATATTTGCAAAAAAAATAGAATTAAGTCAAGATACGCGTGGACTGAATAAAATTGAGTAAAGTCTAGCAAAACGGATGGCTTTAAACTTTGATCCACTCAACAAAAGATATTGGAATGAGGTTAAAACTTTAAAAGAAGCTTACTTGAACAACTAAGTTCTTACAGTTAAACGTGGAAAAAGGTAGAGAAACTGAAATTTAATACGATGGGATGAATTAAATTTAAGTTTCAGACAGTCGTCAGTAGTTTAACATTAACTAAATTAGGCTTATAGCAATAATTGTTCGACATCAGTCATTTTTACTGCCCCCACTCCTGGGGAGGGGAACAGGCCTTCCTTAGGGATGGATAAGGAGGTTGGGCCATAATCCACTACGCAAGCCCAATGCGGATTGGTGGGTTTTAACGAATGCAAATGTAGCCAGGACAACGGCTTAACGTACCTTTCGAAGCATGGAGGAACTCGAGATAATACATTTTTGATCAAAACATAAGTTATATGATAAAAAACCAAATCGCGAAAAAATAAGTAGCTGCATGTAAGTAGTGAAACTAGCGCCGCCACTACATTTATTTTTATTACTCGTAAACCAAGTCAATATTTAAAAAAAGCTCATGTAATAATTTCTTGAATTGTCTCTAATATTTTTTGAATAACTCTTCAACAGTTTTCATTCTTTCTGTAAGTTTAAAAACCATTTTAGCTCAAAGTGACCACTTTTGGCCTTTCCGAAACAGCCTAAGTAACGGCTTAAATTAAAGTAAAGATAACTTACCTAAAATATGATTCTCAGGACACCGGCAGATGACCAAATAGTGAGATTTGCCAGTTCTTATGTTCTGCAGGGCCAACAGAGACCAGTCTCTCGGCGCTCTACATTCCCTCATCTCCAAAACAGCCTCGCAAGTCTTCACTAAAGTCACGGCTTTGTACGCGTACTGAAAAAAAACTTTAATTAGTTTGAGCCTACATTCAATGATAAAAAAAACTAAATACGAAACTGTCACAATAGCCAATAGCGCCTAACTGTTTTTATTACTAGTGATTGTGACAAAGTACCTTCTGTTGACGCTATTCAGTAAGTTAACACGGTTTTTGGTGTATGTATTTGAAACGAGATTCCTTGTGAAAAAATGCGGATTGAAAATTGTTTGTGCGTACGAAATTACTAAAATTGGTCATTCCTATTTTCAAAAGTTGGCATTATTATGAAGAAATAAGTTATCTGAATTTACTTCACTTTTCAATTTACAAGATTTTGCCAGTTCCATGAGTTTTCAAAAGTTTTCTACAATTTATTTGGTCTTTTACTAGCGATAATTCAAAGGCGTGAAATATACCTAATTTTTTTTACAAAAATACCCACATGTTAGGGTCTATCCCCTCTCCTGTCGGAATGACGTCCATTTTCAATTTTCTTTTTTTATTTTAGATGGCCCTGCCAAAAAATACTAATTTCTCAAAAAAAAAATACTATTCGAAACTTATTTAAATTCATACTTGTTTGGTATTACGAGTACATTTTTTTTATATCTGAGACTTCTAGATCCGGATAAATTAATATTGTTTAGCAGGGCCATCTAATTAAAGAGTAAAAGTCGTGCAATGGCGGTCATTCCAAAATGATGATGATGAGAGGGGATGAACCCTAATATGTAGATGTTTTTATCGATCAAATAAGGTACATTTCATCAATTATCGCTATTACAAGACCAAAGACATTGTATATAGACTTATATAATTCTTCGAATTCAAAATAATATATGAGAATTTAGAATTGAACAAGATGCGAAAAAAGTTAATTTGGTACGCGAAATAATTTCCACGAACTTAGTGTAACCATTTGAGAGTACCAACTTGAAACTTGTTCGTCCCACTTTAAAGTTGGTTAAAACAGGAGTTCTTTTTAAAACTTACTGGTAGTAAGTCGCCTTTCTAACTGTTGACTAATTAGTTGTTCCGAAGTGACATTTGTTCAGAATAAATGAAGGCACTTTTAAAACAAGGTGTAAACAAATACCTACGTGTTACATTTACCAGACATCGATCTAGTAAAACCAGTTAATCTCACATAAATAAAGATTCCCTTGCTTTCAAATTACCGTATATAATACTAATGGAAACATCTTAGCTTCAGGATTCAAGAAACATTCTTGGCAAACATTACTTTTTCTAACAAACCGTTAAGGCCCGGAGCAGAAAAGTGTAGTAACAAGATTTACAACTTTCCATCTCAATAATCTTGAAACCAAATATAGAAACAAACGTATGAATTTAAAAGTGAAATTAGTTCGATTTTGCTGTAGCAGTTCGTTTAGTACGTGTTCGACGCGAAAAAAAAAGATATTCGCTCTGTTCTCCGATACAAGGCCGATTACTTCGGAACCCAAACACACTTTTCTGATTTCTAAAATTTCTAACCACAGACTGTGGTTCTATTGTAAATGGTTGAAGACTGAAATGTGAGGGCGCGATATCGCAATTTTCTGCAATAGTGGTGGCTGTCATTAGCTGAGATGCCGTAAATTGGTTGGTTGTTCAGCAGGTTATAGTCACCTTCTTTTTGGAATCTGTGGTGAGCCTTGTGGTATGCAGGTCGTCTGCATTGAGGCTCGCGGAGCATGGATCACGGTAGCGGGCGGGGCATGCGCACAGAGGCTGCGTATAATTCAGGCGCACGTACACTGCATTACACACCTGCAGTAAATTGTTAAAGATAATGACTTTACACTACATATTACACTACATGATACCTACATAATCTTCATTGCCTAAAATCTTCGATCAAGAATATCCTAGATGTCCGGTCAGAGTCTCAAAAATGGCACCTCAAATAGCGTCCCACTTACAAATTGGGCGCTTATTTTGCACAACATAGTGGTGATAAAATGTTTTTGTACGGAATAAGCTTATTTTGTACAAGTAAGAAGTGATAAAATGTTTTTGTACAAAGTACAAAATAAGTTATATAACTAAAATGCGAGTTTGTACAAAATAAGAGGTGATTATGTACAAAATAAGCGGCAAGTTTGTAAGTGGGGTGCTATTTGAGGTGTCATTTTTGCGTACTGTTTTAGTTCGTGAAGCGTTATCTAGGCCTAAAATATTAACGTTTGTGTTACAGAAAGGCAATTTTTTATTGAAATTCTCTTAAAACTATAGTCATCAGAAAATATATTTGGAGAGACACACTAGATTTTCCAGATGAATTGGACTCGCCTGAACTAGGGAAAATACTTCTGTGTCGTAAACACTCGTAAGAACTCTAATAAAACGTATGGTGATAATTGAATACTCACCATATATACGTTTTAATAGAGTTCTATTTTATTCACTTCTCAAGCTTACGCGCTCACTAGACATGAAATAAAACACTTTTAACGGATACTAGCGCGGTTTTATTGAAAGTACTTTGGTAATTAGTTGGTATTTGGTTTGATTTTTGATTTTCCCGACGTTTCGGCACCTTTGCAGCTGCCGTGGTCACGGGGGACTGAAGCTACTTGTGAGCCTACCCTCAAGCGATGAATTTTTTAGAACGTTCAGAAATTAAAATTTATCAAATTTAATTAGTTTAATTTTGGTTTGGTTTTAATTTAATTTTATATGTTAAAAAGAGAGAATCTACTGAAACTACTACCATTTCAAAAAATTGGGAGGCCCCTCCAAGAAAGAAATGGCGAAAGAAAACTTGGAGAGGAAGGCCGACCTCCGTCTTTTATATTAATTAATTTATTTGCAAAAGGAAAATATCCTAATTTCAATAGAGATGATGGTTGGAAAATTCCACCAGCTTGGGACCCCATCATTCACAAGCTAAAGCCCCAAACACACACTGTAAGATCTAATGATACGGTTAGTTCCTTTTGCAAATAAATTAATTAATATAAAAGACGGAGGTCGGCCTTCCTCTCCAAGTTTTCTTTCGCCATTTCTTTCTTGGAGGGGCCTCCCATTTTTTTGAAATGGTAGTAGTTTCAGTAGATTCTCTCTTTTTAACATATAAAATTAAATTAAAACCAAACCAAAATTAAACTAATTAAATTTGATAAATTTTAATTTCTGAACGTTCTAAAAAATTCATCGCTTGAGGGTAGGCTCACAAGTAGCTTCAGTCCCCCGTGACCACGGCAGCTGCAAAGGTGCCGAAACGTCGGGAAAATCAAAAATCAAACCAAATACCAACTAATTACCAAAGTACTTTCAATAAAACCGCGCTAGTATCCGTTAAAAGTGTTTTATTTCATGTTCTATTTTATTTACAACTTTATGTATTCAGAAATCCAACAGTAAATCTAGTGTCGAAAGTAGTTCTGGTATCGCAAGAGTCCCATAGTGTACACAACACAGGCAGTATTTTTATAAACTGTAATATATTCCGCCAAACGTTTGATTTTCAGCGTAATTTTTACACACAAAATCGTAACTAACTAAAGAACTAGAATACTTGTCAGCTCTAACTGTTGAAAAAAAGTTTTCACACAAACAAGCTATCGGAATAATATAACTGTAAAGTATAATGATTTTCGCCACCGGTATTTCACAGCGGATTCAATTTCTAACACGGATTGCCTCCATAGCTAAGACCGCCTGGATTTGTTCAAGCTACCGACCTATTGTAATGATTACAGTCTGTTCACGATTTGACACATTTTTATTAAGTGACAGTTACCTGTTGAATGGCACATTCTGGCAGCAAGTAAATGTGTTGATTATGAGGATAATAGTGGTATTTTGTGGGTTTCGCAAGCACTGACGTAGAGCCAGCCGGCAGTGGTACAGTCTGAAAAGAAGAAATAAACATAATCAGTAAATTATTCGAAGTAAATGGACACGATAAGAACAAGTGAATCATAGAACCCCAAACTCTTTGAAATTTTCAACACCCTGATTTATTTCGGTCATCTCGGAATCGTGAAGTAGGTTCCGTGAAAATGAGTGCATCTGGAAAACTTTCAAAGATTTATGTACCCGTCAGTTTCCGGAGATGAAAGCGTCAATTATCCAACTCGTCGTTAGTTATTGCCACAATGCTGGGAAAAGTCCCGTCTTGCAAAACTACAATCTCATTCATTCACGCACTTAGCTTTTCTTTTGTCGACAAAGGCAGTACGTGCCATTTTATTGAATTCCTCGGGGTGAACCAGTTCAATCATCTATTATGACGAGACCTAGAATAAAAGCCTTTAAACTTCATCGAGTAAATGGAATTAATGAGTCAGATTATTGCAATTCTTGCTTTTACTTAAATTGTCTAATTACTATAGTGTCAATTGTTCGCAATGTTGTGATTTATGTACTGCAATAACATTAATAAAGTTGTCACTAAACAAGTTACTTCTTAATCTAATCTGTGCATAAAAACCGGATCTAAAGTCGCAAATCTTATTTTCATCTTCACTTTTTGTAAGCGAAAACGTTAAAGCTTTGGTGTTGGCGACATATCCGAAAAGAGTCATTCGTGCGCGATGATTTTTACTCGATAATGCTTCACGGTCATGCACCTGACGATTTTGTACGATTACGTCGTCACGTTGCCTGTCCAGGTTAATAAACCTGTTAACAACCTTTATCTTCTGCATTTTTTACTTTCGACGTCTTGTTTTACCTTTTCTGTCATTGTAATTCAATTTTTGTTTTTGAGGGGCCTATTGGAGTTGAAATATTCTTGAAGCTTGGTTCAGCATTATTCAAAGTCAACTCAACTAATTGAGTTGTAATCTTTTTTCTTACTCTCACTATCTCTATAACATAAGTATAACTTTTGATCATGAACAAGTGTAAATGATGATGTTGATGCCCGTTATTCTTCTGTATTATTTACTTCGTCAACAATGTTCACCTGCTGTGAGATTTAATTTTGATAAGTATCAGTCCCTCGCCGATCGTCCTTCTAATCTGGACTAGTAACCTATAAATCTTGTATCAAATGTAAGATCATTACAACAAACTTTCAAGTAGAATCATCTGTCTTGTCGCTGTGTATTTTTCTACTTTTTATCTGGTTACCGCTGGCCGTTACCAATCGTCCACAAATCCAATTTAGCTTTCTTGTTCATCACTGCAAAATTAATTAAGCTCGACTCTCAATTCAATCCAATTAAGGCTCTACAAATTAAAGTTAACGCCAGACATATACTTTTTATACAAAAAACATCAATTTCATGAATACAGGATAGTGGTAACGAATCACTTATATTCGTTCTCCACAGAATAAAAATAAATCTATTGTATGCTGCATATTTTTAATTGGCATCAAAATTGCTTTCGTCATTCAACCATGGTATTATAATGGCTTTATTGTAGAAGAAAGTTTGATCCTTTTTATGACCAATTATAAAATATAACATTGTTGCTTTTACGAGCTGAATGTCATTGATGTATTTACAACCTATCATTACGTTTTAACAGGCTATACAGAAGGCAATTCTCTCCATGTTTCGTCTAGTTCGTGATTAGCTGTATGATATTTCCGCACGTGATCAATACGCCCTCTTAACCTTCACGCTACGAAGAAATTTATCGGTATTATGAAAGCCAAAAACAGTTTTTTGTTTTCTTTATCAGCGCCACTTTCACTCTTTTCCGTGGAATCACTGAGCGCTCTTATTAAGTCTCGCTCTTTTTCATTCGATTGTTTCTTATGAACAAATTAATTGTTAGGCTCGTTGGGTAGGATTACTGTACTTTGATGATTTGCTTTCACATTGACTCTCATTTTCGTTAAGATCTTCATAGATATTTGAACTTGAAATATGCAGTAGGGATCTGTTTGAAACAAAAGTGCAACTTACGTCATCATTCTGAGACTGAAGTATATCAGTTGGATAGATCAGGTGAAACGTCAGCAATATCGCTCTTAAAATAAAAAAATCGTTTATTTGTCGTTAACGAAATACATTTTTATAAATAGTAAGGACCGATGCCAACTTTTAAGCCTCATTTGGCCTGTATCAGAAGGCACCGCTCTTCCATAAAATAGGGTTATTATAAAAAACTTAAAACTTAAAATCATAAAGACTTATTAAATATTAAATTTAGGAACTAAGTAACTTATTATTATTTACTTTTACTACCTTAATTAAATTACAAACAACTATATTAAACTAAAAACGACTAAAGAAAACTTGTACGCGCGTGTATGTGTGATTGTGTGTGTGTGTGTGTGTGCCTGTGTGTATGTGTTTGTTTGGTTTGTGTAATGTAAGAAGATAATTAGTTTAGTAAAGCCTCAATATCATCATAATTTTTTGATTCTAGCCATTTAGTGACAGCTCTTATTTTCTGACTGCAGATTTATTATACAGAACTACTCACGACGAACAATAAATTGTGATGTGATGTTATACTATTTAACTAGAAGTATATTATCATCTTTAATGGAACCATCAGGGAATTTTTGTTTGATTTGTAAATCAAGATAATTCTCTTATTTAGAAAAAGTTTTTTTTCTTAATGAAATTTAAAACGCAAAAAAGTTATTTGATTAAGTAGGTACCTAAAAAGTAAATTAGTTGGCACAGAAAATGTGTGGATGGTTTTAAGAGATGTTATATTTATAGCAAGCACTAAGATCTGATGTAACTTTATAAAGAAGTTTATCGGTCGGTGCTGTTCTTTCTGACCACGGCGGTACCGTACTGATTTAGACGATAACAGGGCACGGCAGTAAAGATGAGTCAGAAGAGGGCATCGAATAAATCCTCCGCAGTGGTATTTTTGTTTTTTTTTATATAAATACATTATCAAACGGACGTCACGTCGGAATAGCTGATAGAAAAATAGTCCCGGCGGTTTTGGTTGAACACCTCTGCTGACATGCGTCGTACTTTGGTGCAATCCGTTTTTATTTATTATTATCGACTGTCTCCTGTGAAATTTATACGTCTCTTGAAGACATATTTCTTTTTGTATCTTTTGTGTAAAAAATGTCGCCAAAATGTTGCACGTATTGAGCGGTATGAAAGTAAATGAAAATGTGTCTTTTATCGGGTATTGATATCGTCTTGTGGAATTGTGGATATATATTTAGAAAAAAATGGTTTGAAATTGCGACTTTACTCAACGCTTATATTTTTAGTGTGTTTCATTTGTTCAAAGTCTTTTAGTTTTGAGATTTAATGTCAGAAAAATGCAGCTGTGTAAACTTTGCTTGTCAAAATAATCCAACGGATTACTCGAAGTTATCGTTTGAACGCGTCATCATACGCGCACGTAGCCCACGATGCCAGCCCGTTATAACAAGGTCACTACTGGCATCCACTGGCAAGTTCACACGACGCTTGCCCTCGGGATCTGCTGTCGCGATCTCGGCTGTGCCAAACATCGTGACATAACTCCGAGATCCAGATAAGTCTGGCGGGTTATTATGGATAGAAGCGCTATGTGACCTGTCCGAAGAAAAAAAATATGTTGTTTCTTAAATTCTGATGCTGGATACAACTAGCAAAGTACTTATATACTTAGAGCTGGACCCGGAAATAGGTGGACAATTTACAGAGCGACAAACGAAACCCCTCTTGTCAGTGTGCTATGTTATATTCGATTTAGATACATGATTGGTTTGCTATTATACCACACCAAATCCAGAGCTCTGTAAATTGTATACCTTCAATCGGTTTTTCAACCCTTTGTTGCCCAACCACTCCCACCCCCACCACTGAAAAGCTATCAGGCGCCCGGATCTATTAATAGTGATAGTATGGCACACTAACAAGAGAGGTTTCGTCGCTCTGTAAATTGTCCATCTATTTCCGGGGCTAGCTCTTAGTCCATTACCTATTCTGTAATTTAAAAAAAAAGTTGTTTATTTAACTGTTGTGTACTCAAAGGCAAGGCTATAAAGGCTTCAGCAAACCAAACGCAGGTCAGAAGCAGAGCAGGTCAGTAGCAGCGCGGGAGTCGTCACACTGAACGCAGCGGCAGTTTTAAAGCAGTTACAAGGCTGGACCGCGTCTAAACCGTGTTCAGTATGACGGGCTAGGCAGGCAGTAGGCTGCAAGATGTCGAAAGACACGGACTCGGATGAAGAAGATTTCGTACTGCTTTTGGCTTTGGCGAAACAAAATAATTTGGGTTCATGATATTAATAAGAAGAGAAGAATATGGGGAATATCATCGTCTATGCAGGGAGCTGGAAAGTCATGAGGATAAATTTTTCACATATTTTCGAATGTCTGCATCAATTATTGCGGCTTGAAATAATGAAAAATCATACAAACATTTATTTTTACGCACTAATTCGATTATCTTTTCATTGATATTCATCACGCGGTTGTAAAAAAATACAACAGTCGTCAACCGCTTTCGACGCGCTGCGCTGCACTGCGAACGCCCTGCCCCCGGTGTATCATGCTAACATGGCCGCCATAGTTATACAACAGCGCGGGCCCGCGCTCGAGCTGCTCTGCGCCGCACATGCGCTGCTTCTGCCCCGCTCCCGCGCCGCCTAGTTTGTCGCCCGGCAGTTGCGGTGCGGCGCGGCGCAGATCAGTTCGAGCGCGGGCCCGAGCTCAAATTTGGTGTAACGTGGTTCAAGGAGTCTCTTGTATTACAACTTGCGCGGGCCCGCATTCAAACAGCGCTGCTTCTGACTTGCGTTTGGTTTGCCGAAGCCTTAAGTTTGCTTTTATTATAAATCAATTAATATTTGTTTTTGTCTAATCTACTCAAATGGCGTATCTATGCGTAATCTATGCGTTTGAACGCTAAGCTTCTATTAAAGCTTTAAAATAAGCAGTAAGTAAACAATAAAATTTGGTGTCGTAATGAGGATCAGTAACGATTATTGTTTAGTGGCTTATCAGAAAGCTTATGCCACCACATGATTAACTGTGAAGAAATTTTTGCGATATCTCTTAAACCTGAGAAGTTATACGAGCTAAAACATGCTAAAACACTGTTATTTTGGGGGTCCTTATGACGTCATCGCGACGTACGCGAACCGTATGCCGTACGTGATAAAGCACATATTGCATTGAGCTTGGCATTTCCTCCAAACCCTTAATAACTCAACCATTTCTAAACGGATTTCAAAAAATCTTTCACAAAGTTTCATAGCTATTAATATGATTTTATATTATATCAATAAAACTATAGGATTCAAACCTGTTACTGATCCTCATTGTCAAAAGTTTGCAAGAAACAACTCGTTATAAAAGAAGACTGCAACAAATAACGATAACTATGTGTGTAGCGAAATGTTTGCTACAAGTTATAGAAATTGTTTCTTGGTATGAAATTAAATTAATACATAATAAACGTACCTTTTAAGTTTCTTGTTAAATTTGATATTAGTGCTTCTATCAAAGACATTAATTTTCGTTGGTATATTGGTCACACCTTAACACTCCCTTGATTTGCCCATTTCGCAAAATCTTTTCTAAGAGTGCCAACCGTTTCGGCAGCCAAGTGCCAACTTTCATAATATCTGAAGTAGCTTTAAGATTACAAGTTTTCATTACAATTCAAATGTTTATCTTCGCAACCTTTTCGCAACCGATACTATTTATTACTAGACTTATAAAGCCTTTTTGTAGCAAATTAATTTAATCAAGACAAACAAACAACAGCGGTACAATACAACCATTCAATATTTCAGTGCGGAATTGTTTCTCAGTTCTGTCTGATCCGGATAAGATTAATGTATCAGTTACAAGTTAACTGCATACCAATAAACTAATCGGGATTTCCGCACAATACGCTAAAGGCGTACAAATAGTACAGTCGCCCGTAGAACATTTAAATCACGAGAAAAAAGTTACCGTTTGCCTTTGTGATATAGTTATTTATTACGCCATTTTAGATACTAAAACCCAAGTTTTACATATCGCAACCCGCCGAAACCTATTTTCTCCAAACGTGATATTTTTTTATTTTTCAAGGTTACCACATGGTTTAGCTATTGTCGTGTTCAACAGCTTTGATCGATTGCCACAGATAATAGTAAAACTATGGAAAGTAGCCATACACAGATTTAAGACCACATGAAAATGGTTGAACTTTGTCTGGTCTTAAATCTGTGTATGGCCACTTTCCGAAGTCTTATTATTATCAGTGGCAATCAAACAAAGCTGTAGAACACGACAATAGCTAGTGAAATGAAAGTGAAAGTGAAAGTGAAATAAGCTTTATTCAAATAAACTTAATTGTTAAGTACTTTTGAATCGTCTATATTTTCCTACCACCCGTTCCAGACTTTTTTAGCTGACAAGAAGAACGGGCGCAAGAAACTTATCAGCTGTAACAGCCATAAGTAACGATATTTACAAACTTGAATATATGTTGTAACCTCGAAAATAAAAAATATCACTTTTGGAGATCATATAAAATAGGTTTCGGCGGGTAGCGATATGTAAAACTTGGGTTTTAGTATCTAAAATGCCGTAATAAATAACTATATCACAAAGGCAAACGGTAACTTTTTTCTCGTGATTTAAATGTACCACGGGCGACTGTACTAAAATGGGTAACAAGCTTACAGCCAGATTAGTTTTAGCCTGAATCCATTCCAGTGATTCATTCTGAGTGCTCTTAGCGATTGAATAGGATTAAAGACTTTTCTTTATAAAATCTAGATCGAGATCTTCGTTGTTTAGCGAGTGATTATTTAATAGTTACACAGTGTTTTGCAGTTTGACATCTTTAGAGTAATTAATATAAACAATACATACCTACTTATATCCGCAATACAAGCATTGTGTTGTGATGTTAGGGAGAAGTAAACAAAGAAAACATTTCCATGTTTTTTTCTTTTTAAAGTTAGCACTTATTTGAAATTACTTACATGATTTTTTTAAGTCCAAAAGCAAGAACACCATCAATAACTAGTGAAATAAAATAAAAATTGACCCGGAAAAAATACGCTTGCGTTGCGTTATGTGTACCTTTGGGTACGTATCAGAATGTCTAAAGTTAGAATGTCTAAACTTAAAATGGCAAAGTATAAAATGTCAAAAATTTGAATGTCTAACGATTAAAATGTCGAAAGTTCAAAATGTCAAAAACGAAAATGTCAAACGGTCAGATAGTCCTAAATAAAAATGTCTAAATTCAAATGATCAAAACTTAAAATGTCTAATATTTAAATTACCAATTCATAATAAATGCCAATTACATTTTTTGATGATGTGATGGTAGTAGCAGTCCACCAAAATTGAAGTTGAGAAAGCGTGATTTAAATAAGTTAAGAAATTTTGGCGTTAACATAAAGCTGGAGCTTTTTCAAAATCCATGACGACAAATAATGGATATAATGAAATTTCATTTTTGTACAATATTCAGGAATCAAATCAAACATAACATCATATTATGATGCTTTTCTTTGTGTGTATAAAGCGCAAATAGTAACGGAAACGTTTTTTCACAGTTGTATGTGGGGCCATGAATGAATATCTGAGGAACGATTTTGAAGGTTCCATCCATAATCCAAAAAAAGTAGCTTGACTCAACAATAGCATGAGTTCTTTCGTGCTACACAGAATCACTCTTTTACACTGTGCAAAAGTCCTTTCTTTTATGAAAAAGTTTTTGTTATTGTAAGTTGTCAGTTATTCATCAATATAAAAATCAAACTCGGTTGGTTCCTTACCTAGTTTTTCTTAATGCTTTTTTTCTCGCGATTTATCATCTATCGCATCGAATCTTTTGTAGGTAAATAGATCGCAATATCGGTACTTGTAGACGCTATATGATTTTGCAGGGCTCACCTTTCCATTATCAGAGCACGAGTTTCGAATTCATATTTTTTTATGTAAAGAACTCATGATTTGGAACACGCATACGAAATTTTATGTTTAGGAACCAAATAATACGCGAGAAAAAAAAAACTGAAAATTAAGATTTTCTAGGAAAAATTACAATTTTAGATTTGTCGCGGCAGCGGCCGGCGAAGCGCCAGAAACGACTTTTTTTACGTGCGAAATTTTGTACGTACGTCCCCTCCCCTCTCCCCACCATTTTTAGCCTCCCCTGCTTAATTTCCAAATTTTTTGTTTTTTTTAACCATTTTAAAAAAAAGTATCCATCTCCTAACTTTCAAACTTTAGGGAGGGGTTATTAAATATTTAAACTACAAAGAATTGCTCACAAAATGGTGCAAGGCGATAAATGAAAAAAAAGGCGAATTGTTGTTTTCAAATCATTGTAAACCTTTGACTTATGGACCATTGATATTTTAACTAGTTTGATATTTGAACCGTTTGACATTTTGAATTTTGCTATTATGAAGTTATACATAATGATTTTTGACATTTTAAACAATTTGCATTTTGATTTTTGACATTTTGAACTTTGCCATTTTAAGTTTAGACATTCTAACTTTAGACATTCTGATACGTACCCGTACCTTTGCCTAGCTTTGGGATAAGTTTAAAAAATAATAAAGTTTTTTTATTTAATCCTGTAAGTATGTTCCTACACGAGAGGGCTCGATCTAAATATTAACAAGCAGTATTTTTTCAAGTAAGCAAATTCATGCCAATTTTAGTAACAAGTGTTAAGAATTTGTAACTTGTCCATGAGCCATTTTTGATGTCCCCACTGCTGGGGCACAGGCCTTCCTTATGGGTGGTAAGGAGGATGGGCCATAACCCACCACGCGGGCTTAATGCGGATTGGTGGGTGTTAACGACTGCAAATGCAGCCGGGACCAACGGCTTAACGTGCCTTCCGAAGCACGGAGGAGCTCGAGATAATAAATTTTTGGTCACCCATCCCATGACCGACCCTTGCGAACGTTGCTTAACTTCCGCAATCGCTGGGCCAGGCGCTAAACCACTGCTCCACCGAGCTCCACGTTTTGTAACTTACTTTTAATGTATTTGAAATGTCATCGTATTCCCAATTGAACATTGCAAATAATTGATTCGAGTCAGTCAATGTCCTTAGCGATAAACATCTATTATTTTCAACCGTAAAATTGGGATCGTTATGGATAACGCTAATCGAAATCACGTTTCATATTCCCTGTTAGCGATCAAATAAATCATCTCACTTCATTCACTTTGTAATGACAAATTAAAACCTTTTTTCTCGACTTTGTTGATACGTTTTTTTGCGTGAGAGGCAACTGTTGAAATCTTTTTAGGGTTCCGTACCAAAAAGGTAAAAAAGGAACCCTTATGGTGTGGCTCAGTCTGTCTGTCTGTCTGTCACAGCTGGATATCTCGAGAACTACTAATAGTATCAACTTGAAATTTGGAATAGTTTAAGATGACGTTTGCCCAACTATTTTGCAAATAAGAAAGAAATAAAAAAAAAAAATTACAACAGGGACTAAAAAGGGGTCTTAAAATTTTTAAGAAAATAGTTCCACTATCGGCCAAGAGATGGTGCTGACCTAATACTGCAATAATAATTTTATTATTCTACAGCTCTGCAGTGTATTTATTATAATGGTACGGAAACCCTCGGTGCGCGAGTCCGACTCGCTCTTGACCGGTTTTTTTTATACTTACAGTTGCTTTTTACACACCCAAGTAACTAGGTGTTGAAAATGTTGTAACTAGGCTTGTTATCAGCTGCTTTGATAATAATTGACCGGAACACACAACGAAATTGAATCTAAGAATTCATGTAAGGCAATGACAAGACTAATTTTAAGCTTTCAAAAATTTTAAGCTATGGTTTCAACACGCGCTTCAGCTACAGGGTTAACGATAAACTCAAGAATAACGACAAAAATTGCATGCTACAGCTTCGGTGCCATAATAAAAAATGCTTAGATGGACAAAATCTATCAGAATAAAGCACTTTTATCATTTGGCCGGCACTTTCATATTTGGACTAAAAATGTATGAAACATGGATGATGTCCTTTCATCAAGAATTGCTCGAATTATGGTTTTTTAACGTACGGTTCCCAAAGCGCGGCAACATTAATTATAATTAGACACAACCTCACCCCAAAAACATAATTTCCCCCTCGAAAATCTGGCTTTCACCGCAAGATTATTCGCGAACACGGCAAAGCAATGAGTTACAATCGCTCACATATAATTGAATTTCATTAACTCAGTTGATTGAAGAGATAATTATCGTGTAGGGTGTAGCTTTGCGGGAATTTACGAGCCGATGTTTATTGGTAAATATATTATAAGCAAACGAGTCGATCGTGGTATTTAAATGTACACGACTTCTAATCAATGTAGGTATCGCATCAGTACTTAATTATTTATCACTTGTAACAGTGAAACGTGGTCGCTAACTATGGGTCTCATAAGGAGGCTCAAGCGTGCAATGAAGAAAGCCATGATCGGCGTTTTCCTGCATGATCGAATCAGAAACGAAGAGATCCGCAGGAGAACTAAAGTAACCGACATCGCTCGAAGGATTGCTCAGCTGAAGTGGCAGTGGGCGGGACACATAGCGAGAAGAACCGATGGCCGTTGGGGCATAAAGTTTCTGGAATGGCGACCGCGCACCGGACGACGCTCCGTGGGTAGGTAGGCCCCCGACAAGGTGGACCGACGATCTGGTGAAGATTGCGGGAAGCCGCTGGATGCGGGCAGCGCAGGACCGATCGTCGTGGAGATCCTTAGGGGAGGCCTATTACCCAGCAGTGGGTGTCGTGCGGCTGAAATGATGATGATGATGATGACAGGAAACGTGTATTGTAGGTAGGTACCTATCTTAGTGCCTCCTAGAAATAATGGAATCGTCCAAGTTTGTGTTATGAGTACAGTAGATCATATTACTGGTTACTTTAACATTTACAGCGCACGTATTACAAGGTGTTACTGGAAATCCAAAATTCAATTGAATTTCAATAGGACTTGCAAAAATTTATAAAAGACCGACCGAAAAATCATTTCATGTTTTTTTCTCTAAGTATAAAGTAAACTAAAAGCATTCTCCATGCGTCAAATTTTAAAGTGCCTTCTGCAAAAAGTTGCATAATCCAGTCCAAAGTTATCACGGCGAATGCAAATCTAACCGCACTTTCGCCATCTACATACTTATGCATTCGTAATATCCATAAAACAAAACATCAATAAAAACGTAACCACATCAAATAGGCTGGATAATTGCCAACGGCTACATAATACTTGGACACGGCTACACAACAAAGTGCACAGTCCTATGCAATTAGTTATGGTCAGTTAAGTAAAGCTAGAAGCTGTAAAATCCCTAGAGAATTTAACTTGTGGCTTTACATCTTGATGATCTTCGCAAGGTGGCTGGCAAAAACTGGATGAGTATAGCTGCGGATCGTTGCCAGTGGCGTCCTCTCGGAGAGGCCTATGTTCAGCAGTGGACGATGATAGGCTGATGATGATGATGATTTACATCTTGAAGCGGCTGTTAGGGTGACTATTCATTGAGCCTTTCTGTGCTACGTTTAATAGCACAGAATAAATAAAAAAGAGAGGAGCTCGATGGTGTGGTTGCGAAAGTCAATCAACTTTCGCAAGGGTCGGTCCTGGCACGGGTGGCAAAAAATTATTCACCCACAAGGAAGGCCTGTGCCCCAGAGCAGCTGTGAGCACATAATAATGGTTTATGTGCAAATGATATTGTCGACCCCGCCATATTTAAAATTAGGAAATCAAAACTAGCTGTCTGTGCTGCGTTTTATGAAGCTGTGCTTTATGCAATATGTGCAGTGCTTTTACGATACACGTCTTCCGTCTATCTTTTTCGTAGTGCACATTTATCTGTACTGATGGTTAGCGTAGCACAGCACAGTCGATGTTGATTAGCCACCGTTACCGTTCACTCACTCCATTTACAATTAGTTATTTATTGATTCGAGTTAATGTTAGGTATTTGATTCAACCGCTTAACTAATTGGTTTGACGCGGCACTAATCTGGCTTACATTACTACCACCTTAAAGGGATTATAGGCCAATGATATTTAAAGTTATCATTGTTACAGACTGGATTTTTTGTAATAATACTACTAATAGTTGATTCTAGAAGTTTGCATGTAGATCGCATTAAAATGCTTCGTCTTTATCGGTATGTTGGAATGACTATATTAAAGTACTTAGAGGTGAAATATTTGGTTGCGACTTGCAATTTTGTCCTTGTGGATATTTGAATGTGAATAGTGTTTGTGTACAATAAGTAGTGACTTTATTTTTATAAAAAGAAAATTAATAATCAACACATAAAAAAATACTAATGCAAAGTGATGCCTTCTGTTTGCTTTGCATACCGTCAATAAAACAAAACCTAAACATAAGTCCACATTTTTAATGGTTGATTCTCATTCATGACTTGAAGCTTATCATTTCTTGTTTTTTTTCGCGAACATCCTACATGTGCGAACTTTTTTCCTTACGATTAATTACGCAATCTGCAGCACTATCATTTGATCTGATAACATCAGTATCTAATCTTGTAGCAGTCTAATTAAACATTGGCACTTACGATAGTATAACACATTGGACAGATTGGACTTTAAATAAACTGTCGAAAACGTCGAAAGAAATAAACTCGAAGTCAACAATCGGCAAATGTTTTTACTCGTTAAGCTAGTGAGATTATTATGACCTGCCATATTATACTTACTATTTGCTATTACCTTTGTTTTATGATGAAGCGCGACGATACTGACTTTATTTCACAACTCGTTTGTGTGTAAAACTCATGGCAATAAACAAAAAAAGCTTTATCTTAAGGCCAGTATATTCCAAAAAATCTGTCGTTGTCTTTTTCTTTACGTGTGAAAAGTAATGAAAACCTCACTTTTTAATTTTTTCAACGTTTTTGTTGTTTTTTTGAGCATTAAGTCACTTTTTGAAAAAGTAACCGTTGAATATTGTGCTATATGTCATTACCTATTTTTCTATATATATTATTCATGAATAAGGGATTAATAAACTTTTAGTAATAATACTTACTTTGGATAACCAAAAAATACAAAATTAATGAAAATTTTCTTTGTTCTTGCATATTTTTATAGTCGAGTAAAGATACGAAAATCGTATTTTTAACCGTAAAATAATCAAGATCGTTTATGAAACTTCAACATAATATTTTTATCTGCTAAAAATAAAAAATATTTGATTGTTTATCGTTGAATCAAAAATAGGCCAATTTCGATAATTTCGAATATACTGGCCTTAAATATAATTTTAATATTGATGAAGAACTTTTATCAGAAGCTTTGACGATATCAGAACTCCCAAAACTCAAGATTTTTAATAGACCGTATCGTATTTACCATTACCACAGAATAGAAATATCAGATAACATGTAGGCGTATTATGAGCTTACTCTATTCAACATTTGTGTTATAACTTTTAGTACTGGTACTGGCTAATTGACTATCGAATCAAAATATGCACCCATATTGCAAAAAGAACATTAAATTAAAGTTTTGTGTGCATTCAGTTTTTCATGTAAACAACATTTTATTTTTGTGCTCAACGTGGGTCTTTTATACTTAGCCGGAACTCACAGTTGCTTGACTACGGTTATTGTCAAAAGATAGTTATGAATATGAAAGTGAAAATCATATGTAACAACTATTATGCGGTTTTTCTTCGTCTCGTTAACGAGTAGGTTTGCTCACTTAAGACTGGTTTACATTATCTTAGTCTTTAGTAGAGTGCTTTAGTAGCGTGCGAGTAGATTCGAATGCGAGTGCTTTTTGACTAAAGCAATCTACTAAATACGCTACTTAAATGTTGATTTACGTGCTTTCAGTGCGAGAAAAGTGTTGCGTGGGGGGTGAGCGGGCGGCACGGCCGCGCGGGGGGTGCTACTGGACAGCGATGATTCCAGTTGAAAGGCTACTAGAACGTTACTCTCTTTAGTCATAAGACGACCGTTTACATGTTCCAACTAAAGCACTCTCCTAAAGCACTCTACTAAAGACTAAGATAATGTAAACCAGCCATTAGATTTAATGTTCGGAGCAATTTCACACTGTCGCGATCATATTCGCCATGACGAATCTGATGAATACCTCCACTTGAGCACATATTTAATGTGTATTTCGTAATATTGGTTAAAACTATTTCGTAAGCAAACTTATGTAATAATATACTTAAGTATCGAAAATGATTTCTGAAGCTTTAGAATTTCAAGAATTTTAGCTAGGTATATTTCTCGTAAAGTATTACTTAATTATGTATTAATTACGTAGTTACAGTGAATTTTGAATATTTAAATCCTCGTGATATTTGGAAAAGATGTTCATTAATTTTAATACTTATTAAGTACTTCTATGGCTTGATTTCTAGCAACAATAATATTTGTTTTTTGTAATGTATTTTAAAGTTTAAAATTAAATCATTATCAATGAAATTTAATACAGCTATCAATGAAATTAAATACAGCTGCATTATTGTGCCTCGAATCCTCTGGCCCTACCATGAGTTGATACTGTTTTCGCTACCGTAAACTATTGGTTTCTCTCTTTCACTCGCATTGACTCTGAGCAGTATATCCGATAGTTTTTGGTAGCGAAAACAGTTTATATCAACTCATGGTTCAGGTACCCGTCCTTTCTTCATTCACGATGTGCCCCAATTGCCCCATCAATAAATTAAGTCACGCGACCTCTATATTACTCTACTTGCTATATTAATATAAATTATAAATCTTAATTACTAATTAAAAGTTTATTGCAGATCATTAATTACACCAAATGATGAATTTACCAACCATGCTAAGGTTATTAATGAAGCATAACCATTTAATTGTTTCATTTGTTATGTTTCGACCCTCATTTATAAAAAAATAAGTATTTATGCAAATAAAAATTATTAAGTAGGTACCTACTCATTTTCACTCTAAGGTTTACGCGCGCATTACATCGAAATAATAACTTTTAACGGATACTATTTATTTGATTGAATCAGGCGTCACTTGGCCGAAGTCCCAAACCATTTTGAAAAAAGAAATATATGTAGCTAACTTCCGCAAACAAAATATGCAAGATGCACCGCGCGCCCGCCCGCAAAAATAATATGCACATGCACACCACAAAATATAAGTGCACAATACCTGCATTTAGCAAGATAGCAACACACCTTGCACCTTCACTAATTAGGCTACTCTACACGTGAAATAAAACACTTTTAACGGATACTAGCGCGGTTTTATTGAAAGTACTTTGGTAATTAGTTGGTATTTGGTTTGATTTTTGATTTTCCGACGTTTCGGCACCTTTGCAGCTGCCGTGGTCACGGGGGACTGAAGCTACTTGTGAGCCTACCCTCAAGCGATGAATTTTTTAGAACGTTCTGAAATTAAAATTTATCAAATTTTTAATTAGTTTAAGTTTTGGTTTGGTTTTAATTTAATTTTATATGTTAAAAAGAGAGAATCTACTGAAACTACTACCATTTCAAAAATTGGGAGGCCCCTCCAAGAAAGAAATGGCGAAAGAAAACTTGGAGAGGAAGGCCGACCTCCGTCTTTTATATTAATTAATTTATTTGCAGAAGGAACTAACCGTATCATTAGATCTTACAGTGTGTGTTTGGGGCTTTAGCTTGTGAATGATGGGGTCCCAAGCTGCCGAAACGAAAGGTGCCGAAACGTCGGAAAATCAAAAATCAAACCAAATACCAACTAATTACCTAAGTACTTTCAATAAAACCGCGCTATTATCCGTTAAAAGTGTTTTATTTCATGTCTAGTGAGCGCGTAAGCTTGAGAAGTGAATACTCTACACGTGTTTCGCCCCAACCCGGAGCATCCTCAGGAGTTAGATCGTGCGTAAACCAACACCGAATTGTTCGGTGCTACATATATTTCTTTTTTCAAAATGGATACTATTTAGTACTATGGTATTAGTTGGTACTTGGTATTAGGTTTGAGCTTAGAGCAACGCCGGCTTTAGGAAGCCGGCGTTGCTCTAAGGGTTTGAGTTTTAATTTTCCCGACGTTTCGGCACTTTAGCAGCGGCTTTAGTAGCGGCCGTGGTCACAGGGGACTACAAAACCGCGCCAGTATCCATTATTATAAGTGTTTAATTTAATTCAATGATAAAGTACACCAATTTAACCAAAATTGAGCAGCTTGAGAGTCGCTAAAATTTTAAAATTGTATTATTCGTAGAATCGAATAGGTTTGAAATAAAGCCATGCAAGTTGTTTTGCTAGTAGATGCACAAGCCATAATTAAAAATTATACACTCGTTCCGTATTCTCAGCTTAATCATCACATTTAATTTGATTATAATCGGTCCACACTTAAGCTTCTAATTCAAGTGGCTGTGTTATTAAATAAAGAGTATTAAGCTTCAGTCCATTAGTTTGATAAGATGTTATGAATAAGTTCCTTATTTAGTGACTACTTACATTACTTACTTCATTTTCATTACCCTAGAAAGTTAGCAAATAAAATATGTTAAAAGTAGTTATTTATTATCTTTTGAAATTGAATATTTATTCCACGCAAACTATTTAAACAAAAATAAAGTCTTTGTTTCTTTAGGTTTTTGTATGTCTTTAAAAGCATCTTCGCAAGTCGCTGGTTCTTTGGGTCAAAATTTTACACCTGTGTTTTCCACGATTCAATGAGATTTTGTGCACTTGCATCAAATATGCAACCGCCTCTGTGGTCTAGTGGTTCGCCTACCCGTGTAAGACGCAGGGGTCCCGGGTTCGATTTCCAGGGAGGGGTACAATTTGTATTAGGTTTGGTTGGTGGTGGGGCTTATTTCAAGTCCGCTTAATTAGCTAATACCATCTTACCTAAGTCTGACGCCATAACAACAATTTCAAAATAGTTGTGTTCCGGCAGTTAGAGGTAAGATAGTCAGTTCCTCAGTGATGAGGATTAGTGCGCTTCCACCTTCGGCCTTATCGTCACTTAACATCAGGTGAGGTGAAGGCCAAGCACTATCCCGTTCTGCATAAAGAAATTGTAAGCATGTGTTTGTAATGTCAGTAAATCAATATATAAATTAATCTTTCTGACGTCTTTAGAAAATTCAAATGTGATTCATATACAAGGATATGATTCGTCCCAAAAGCTCTGTCGTGACCATTCCCAAGTATTTATGGAGTCAAAATAACAACCATCATGACGAAAGAAGGCGTATTCGTGACTGCACACCATCCTACGCCCCTAACCGAACAAACAATCGTCCTGACTCCAGATAACCAAGACGTAGGATCGTGGGGGCGGGTCATATAACAGAACCGTGACCTAGACGAAGATAAGGCTTAATACAAACAACAATATTAAGATAATAAGAGGTTTCTTTCAGGATTGTCTTTTATGCATGTGCAGGGTCCGCTGTAAGCTAATCTGGATTTAGCATTTTGTATTGTTGCACAAAATGTATCTTGTAAAAGTTGCGAAAGTAAGAAACACAAACACATAAAATGTAAAGGCAAAGATTGGAAATAACTTACCTTTTATATCTTTTGCTAGACAGTTATATAAGAAGCTTATTTATAAAGAAAAGTCACAAAAGGAATAAAAATTTCAGTCAACTTCGAAAAATTTTTCCTTAGAGAAGAGAGGATTTATCACAAGGCAAAAAAAATGAGAGACCAATAGTAATTCTCCAAAAAGGACTCCCATGACTTCAGTATGTATCTGTGGATCGGTAGCCAAGAAAATGTATAAACTTTACGCAAATATTTATATTCCTACCTATATCGTAAGACTGGGACGACAAATCAACCAGGCAAGGCATTTTCATGCCATTATATTTAAAGATACACCAATAAAAATGCCCTGCAATATTGCCTTAACATTCACGTAGGTTATCTATGGCGCTCCTCTAGATCGAGTTTCAGATTGTCGTGTACTTGTCACTAGGGGAATTTGCTACGGCCGCCACTCCAGATGACTCTAACAAGCTCCCAGTAAGGCGAGAAAACAAAAATAAGTGACAGGCGAGGAATAGCCCTTGTCAAGCCGCCCGTGTTAACGCGCTGTGAAGGATTTCGTGGGACACGTCTGAATGGTCACGAGAATTAATTATTGTATAGAAACAGTCAAAACACGAACATACATATTCGTGTATTTCAAACTTCGTAAAATAAAGTTCTTTAAAGGGATCTGCAAGCTTTATTATTGAGAATATAAATGAAATTATAAAAACCTATAGGTTTCTGTATAAACCATTAGTTAGGCCTCTGAGGCCACAGATTCGTACGTCACAGGCTAGAGAAAATCTACTCTACATCACAGTAACATTACATAAAGTATGATTTGTTTTTGATGTAATGTACCGTCTATTATTCTAAAATTCAGTCCGCGTACGAATATATTGGTGAACAATGTAAGTAGGCAACAGAAAATGGTGTTAGCGCAATCATTACACTAAACTGATTACATGTATTTGCCGCCATTCTCTGCTTTCAATATGCGCGTCCTAACGACGTCAAATTCGCAACTTGCGCCTACCGCAAGACTCAACTATCAATAGAAAATTACTTTCGATTGAAAGCCCTTATAGTAAAACCACAAACAGGTAGTTGAAGAGCATTTCTATGTCGCACTAGATCGAAGCCCTATTCAGAAATTCTAACGTTTGTGTGCATTTAATCGTAATTCAATGCGTAGGCTGAGAGATAAGCAAAGTGTGTATCTACATGGCTCGGCGAAGTACTTGATCTATGTAGATCTCAGTGCCGCGATACCTTGTAGGAAGAAGTCTCGGCCCACATCGGCATGCGGCACTGCTGTCACTGATAACCGACCTCTTATACATTAAATCTCCTAGCACATACACAGCCACAATATACAAGAAATACGATCGACATAAATCCACCTAGAGATCCAAAGGTCGTTCAACAATATTACCCTTGCGAGTTATATTATAGCCATTAAGTCGTTTAACACATATTATCTCGCAATATGATAAAACGCAATAAACATGAGCTGTCTTTATAAAGCTCTCAAATCCGACTGGAGAAATCCCTTTGACTGTGACGTTAAATAGAACAATACGAGGCATTGAAAACGAGTGGGTAAAGATTTACATCTGAGCAAGAGGCAGTGGTCTTTATTGTATAAGGCTTCCAACGAGACTCCCAGATCGCGGAGACACAATATTCCATTCGGTATCTACTATCTCCGCAGATTCATCTATGCTTGCGAAAGCACGTGCTGTGTACCGGGGAGTCGATATCCCGATAAGGCGGCACCGATCGTACGTTACGCTTATCCAGCCTGTGGGAGCTTCACCGCCTGTATATTTTCCTCAACATCTACTGTGTAATGAATACTTTGCTGGCGCGTAATTGGCCTTCGCGACGACGGCAAGTGCTCGTAATCGACTCTATTTGCCTATGCAGATAATTCCACCGCACACAATTGAACATCTGCCTCTTACCCAATAAAGTAGCAAGGAACAATTTAAGAGAGTTTGCATGCATACATTAAACCTTAAGTTTATCGTGTGCTCCTCTAGCAACTGATACAGTGTTTTCCGAAGCTAAGCAGCCCGTTTAGCATATAGTATTAGCAATTTAGATAAAAAGTGAAACAACATTTTTGTGCTTTTTGCCAGTTGCCTTAACTTGTATCTGCGGAACGGACAAGAAAATGCCCACAAAAGTCGATACCGTTCTATGTTAGCGGTAATCGCTCAGCACACGATAGCGACAAGATTGGTCTCTTTTTCCCTCGATGCTATTGTCTATCCTATTCCAAGATTCTTGGGCACGATAGTCGATAAAATTTAACGGTGTACCTTATGCAACTCGTGTGACAGATCCCAAACAGTTTTTTGCTCGCGGCGGTCTCGATCTATCATAATTGCATTTTTGTGCGAGTGGTTCTACGTCACAGTTGTTGAAGTAACGCTAATCTGTTATGATAGCATACCGTGTGATTATGTTATTAATGTGGTCGTGTCGTCAAGTTTATTACATTTAGTTGGTTTGCATCGTAGGTGATAATCACGAAAAATTCAACGTTTTGTCATTGCGAAATTTTCTCACGATATAAAGTGAATGTATTTACATAGAGCGCTGAAAATGTGTATTTTATTACTTCTCATTATTTAATTGTGAAACAACACGATCGATACATACCTCAATAATAAATGCAGAGTGCCATTGTAAAAGGTGCATTTACCTTAGCTTGCTATTTTTTAAACGGTCTCCTCGTTGATGATGTTGAACTTTTCAACAATCAAATATATTAACCAAAGGTTAGTGACTTCCCTTGTAGGGTTCAGCACTACCTGTAGGAATTCTTTACTGCAGGTAGATCTCCCTGTATCTTCATTAGTCAACTCTTACAATTATATATTGAGCTTTCTCAACTTATCTTAGCGAGCAATAAATCTTTCCGATAATCCTTGCTAGCTATATGATTCAGTTAGAATCCACTTCATTTCTGGTTTGCTAATTACGATCCAACCCACGGGTTAGAAACTGTCATTTGCAGATTAATAGCTGCAACATTGTAAAGAACTAGTTGGAGTTCATCAAATCATTTTATCGTGGAATTTTCATAAAGTATGGATAATACCTAGGTACACTTTATAGTTTTTTTTTATTTACATACTTTGGATTTTTTTTCTTCGTTTATATTTGTAGCAATAATTGAGTTCACAATTTAGCATTTGTTATCTACCTTCTCATCTCTCTAAACTCTTAAAAAAAGAAATTCCTTATCTTACCCTAGTCCTCGCTCTATACCGGCCGTTTAAAATGATTTTCAATATGGTTTCGTGTAAGCAACATAGTACGGGCACAATCTTCCCCTCGTAACTTAGCGGAAGAATTGCCGCTGTCAGTTGTTCCCATCTCGCAACAACAGTCATTAGCCGGTCCTTCCGCAAAGCACGAGCGTATGTGCGAAACACGTTCTGGCTCATGCGTAATCGCCGATCGTGCGTATCGGAATCTTAAGGCTTACTATACTGAACTGAGTGAGATATTACGAAACGTATTTGTATCCAATAATGCATCGATTTGCTTTGAATTATTTTATCGTTAAAATAGATGCACTATTTTTACTGCAGCAAAAGGGAATCATAAACAAAGATATCTTGAGTTGAGTATTCGGTAATTTGAACATGATGATTAATGTTGCAATATGTAAGTATTATAAACTAAACTCCATTATAGCGTGAAGGAACAAATTATGATAAGTTTAGAAGATACTATGTAACAGATAAACATACATACATATGAGTACATAGGTCAAATCATATACCCTCCGTTTTGGCTTCGCCGTAGTCGGTAAAAAAAGGACGAACTCAAAAATCAAAGCGTGCTCAACCTAATATAGTAGAAAAACAATCAAAGAAATTCACAAAATAAGAGACATTTTGGGCCGTTTGTGCTATTCATCTCCAGCAACTCGTGCGCAGAAACCCTAATGTGCTCAAGCTTTAAATCGCTCACTGAACGTTGGAGCATATAACCGTACAAACCATAGTTTACTAACAATTTCATGCTTGTTGACCCCAAGTAATATATTAAATTATTTCACTAATGATTGCTTTTCTTCCACCTTTGCTTTATATAATTATTGAAATCTTGAGTTCGTTGATTTTACTAATATGTTTTTATATTTTTATTCTTCCAGTTGTGAACTAAGATGAAAAAAATTAAAAATAAGATTGCGAAAGAAACAATGTTTAATTACCTTTGCTCTATCTTTGTCGGTGTACAAATAGTCTTTGCAATAGTTTATCCTTTCAATCCTAATAAGAAACAGGAATCCAATTTTCAACGTGACGTTCGCTTCTCCAGTTATTAATTGATTACATCTCATAGAAATATTACTCTCGACTTCATCTCGAGTAATATTATTAAGCGAGGCTGAAGTAACATTTGCACTTATTTCATAAATGTTATGACTGCAATAACAGTTAGACGTTTCATCTTAACAATATTAAGGTTTCAATGTGTCTGCTCCAAGCAAGTCGTGGCATTAAAATCGAGTAGCAGAAGATTATATAGAACGATCTCGCATACATTAACTCCGTCTTGAATATACGCTTTTAATCTGTTAAGTTGTGTTCAACTGCATGTTTATGAATTATTTCATTTCGTGCTAACAGTGTAAATAGTAAGACATACCCATTTATTTTTAAAATATGTTTTGTTAAGGCTTTCGCGCTAACTTTTAAAACTTTACTGTAAGTATAATGAATTATAACTAATTGGTTATTATTAATATTAACGAGAAAACCTGGAAACTTCTTGGAACTTTTCGTTCTTATTTTTCAACACGTGCACTGAATGAGCGATTTTGTGAGAACATTCAATCTAAAATTGTTCATTCTCGTATAAGTAAGTATTCTTGCAGAGATAACGTTGCAACGACATATTTTGTTATTGGCGCTTTGATTCTATCTCAAACATTACATTAAAGTGTATTGAATATTAATGTTGTAATGTAATGTACCCATCACTAACGACTATCTGACGCATTTTAGTATCACTGATAGGCATTCGAGTTATTGCAAGCCCAAAGGCATAACGATAGTTAATGTCATAGTAATATAAATGAAAATAACCTGTTAGAAAATATGATATGCAAAAATAAGTCGTTCAAGTAATGTATTAAAACCTTATTCTGCGGTCTTCGTTAAAGTTGTATTTTTAACCGACTTCATCAAAAGGAGGAGGTTCTCAATTCGATTGTATGTTTTTTTTTATCGTTGTTCGCGCGTATCTTCGACATTTATGGATCGATTTAGATGATTCTTTTTTTATTCGATTGAGCTTTCTTGCGAGTTTTTTTTTCAAATCGGTTCAGTAGTTTACAAGTAATCCTGAAAATACTATGATAGTAAATCAACTAACTTGACAATTTTGTTATTTATGAACCGAATTAGATGATTTTTTGTGTTGGGGAAGGGATACCTTTATGTAGTCTTTTTAACCGACTTCAAAAAAAGGAGGTATTACGTTTGTATGTATGTATGTTTCTCCGCGATTATCTCACGTTTGGCTAAGCCGATTTTTCTACCTAAATAATATACCTACACTACCTAATACAGAAGGTACTTACACTAAAAATAAAAAAAATGTTTAAAAAACAAAAAAACCGACTTCAAAAACCTGCCTCTAAAAAGCAAGAAATAATATACAAATCATTAGATATTATAACAAATCATTGTTATAATAAAACACGTCAATTGAAGTCGGGTGGGGCTTTTAGAATAAAAAAAGGAAGATGTACTCCAGCCCCACCCGACTTTAATTGACGTGTTTTATTATAACAATGATAATGCGTATCTAATGATTTGTGTATTATTTCTTGCTTTTTAGAGGCATGTTTTTTGAAGTCGGTTTTCTTGTTTTTTATCCTTATAGGCATTTTAATAAATGTTTCATGGTGAACTGTTACACAAATAAAATTGTTAGAATAATATTGTCCACACAACGATCTTCAGCAAAATCCACCATTTGCGTGGGTCCGTTCACAAATGACAAATGAGCTCAGAAACGATAAAGAAATTCTACTTCATTAATCAAACCTGACCCAAGTTTTTTTTCCAGAAGCGCAAATTCTCGTCCGTCAATTTGAAACACATTACCATTGACTTTATTACTGCACTTGAAGATCTATTTAGTTTGAGAAAACTCCCTATTGTTGAATACTCCTTTAAAGATCTCGAATCATTTAAATAAGTTTATGGAAGTCAACATCATCAATATAAACAAGCAACGTTGAATAAGATAACGATTTATGACAAAGAGCATCCAATTACGGCGTTTAAGATTACTTATTAATCAATCCTTGTATTTCGAGCATGGCTCCTCGACGCACAATAAATCCAGACGCATCGCTATCATTACTGTGATTTATTCCATCGTTGTAGCGACCACGAGCGGGAACTTTTCCTTACAATCTCGCCGAGCTCGTGCTTTAACTTAACTTAGCCTTAGAAATTGCCCTTTCGCCAGCAATCACTGCGGCTAATGTACCGCCCGCTACAATAACACAGCGGCGGCTTCCGCATGGCTCGGAAATATTTATTTAAAGGAAAATTGATAGTTTTAAAACAATCCCACTGCTTTCATTAATGAGCTCCCTGTTTCCAAGTGCCACTTTTGTTTATGGTTGTTTTCTATCATTACGTGCGTCTAACTCCTTCTAGGAAACAGTGGCATCCTTACACTTCCTTTATACTTTTAATGGATGTTTATTTCATAGACTATTATAATAGCTGCATACTTATTTACCCATTTTATGTACTGGGAAGTTAAGAGCAAGTTATATTTATATTTGATATTCTTATTTATTCCTAGGAAGCGAACTTTGTTCACAAGCGAACTTTGTATTAAAAAAGACATGTTCAGTTTTCTCACGATATGTAAATACATTGTCAGAAGTAAACGAGACATACAAAAGGCATACATTAGAAATTCCTTCTTCCTTTGACGTCAAGACTGGCTTAATGGTATGAAGTTCTCGATTTAAATAAGGGAATACTCGCCAGAAACGCTTTGGGTGCGTGCGGCAATATTTTTTCTATTGTATTGTAAAAAGGTTAGCAATGATAACTTATTCGTATTATTTATTCTATTAAGTTCGGAATGCTTCTCCGTGTTTATAAATTTAATTTATTCATATCGAAATTATCATAATAAGTTTTCTTCAACTCAAAGGCGATAGTGCTTGAAAAAGCTATCAAAAAACGTTCAATTCAATCATACAAAGTGTATGCTTTCACTTGAGCATTAATATCAAAATCATTCAGTACTTTGTACAAAAGAGCTAATGTAAATATAACTACCTAACCTACAATCAATTGAATCCTGAGTTTCTTTGCGGAAGTTTTTTTTTTTTTATCGTTTTTTTATGTGTCCATGCAGTATATTACTATATTCATTTTCTCTGAGAATAGTATGTTATCTGGGCTGTGCTCTGCAGTTAAAGTTTTGTTGGCTGCGTGTTCGCGTGCATTCTGAGATCGAAACCTGTTGATAGTATAAACAGTCCCATGTTATATTCTCCATTCAACTATGCAGATTCTATTCGCTACTGATATAATGTTATTAAATTTTGCTTTACTACCTTGTTCTTTTATAAAATTCTTGGAAAAATTAAACATGCCTTTGTTACAATCAAGGTGTAGCTATGTCATCTTCGATTCCAAGTTTGTTTAAACTTGTTCAATGAACTTAATATGTTGTATTGTACTGATGACTTTTCAGTTTTTGTGACCAGTCAAAGGCGCAAGGATGAAAATATTATTTTTTAATGTATGGGCATTAGCGTATATTCAAGTTTGTAAATATCTTTACTTATGGCTGTTACAGCTGATAAGTTTCTTGCGCCCGTTCTTCTTGTCAGCTAAACAAGTCTGGAACGGGTGGTAGGAAAATATAGACGATTCAAAAGTACTTAATAATTAAGTTTATTTGAATAAAGCTTATTTCACTTTCACTTTCAGTTTCACGTTTAAAAAAAATAATACCTGTTATTAAATAGGTTTTTACAGATCTACGTACATTCTACTGCGGCAGGTACTCTAAACCATGATGCATAAGCCAGAGATTTATTTTTAGAAAACACCCTTTTGGGACAACTCTCTCTATCTATACATAACTACTACTGAGTCATTTTACATATTCAATTGGAGTGAATCCACCACCGCCCGTTGTCGGGGTTCGATTGTACCTACTGTTCTGTCTGTCCAATCTAGATTTATTTGGAATCAAATTGAAACAACGACAGTTTTACTGCTTCCCGAAAAGGGTTAGCTTTCTATTCGGTCCCTTTTAAAGCGTCGACTTACTGCACGTACGCGGGTGCTCTCATCTGATTCTGTTTCTCAAACTGTTCGGTGACTTCACTTAACCTAGTTGCCTTAACGCTTCCGTGACGCGACGGAATTCGTACCAGATTTGAATAATCGGCGCTCACTGTCTCCTTGACAAGAAATTCAAGAAAAACTGAACGCTCCGCCTCGCGAAAATAAACACGTTACAGACTAACTAACTATCTTGTAACTGTAGCCTTTTTTGCATTTGGCAAACCGATGATGCCTACCGTTTCTAATTGTAATTGTACTTGTAAGAATTGTAACTTGTCGTCATTCAGCATAATATATTTGTTGCTTTGAAATGCGAATGCTTAACTACTTACATAAATATTGTCATTTGTAATCTTTGCAGCTATTCATACCCGTTTTTACTAAGTATATCTTTCTCTTTCATTTTATGAAAGGTTAATTAGTAGAAATTTAAAGGCACGATGAAAATTTTGCAGAATGAAATGAATATTTATAGTTTTAAGAGGTATAAAAATGAATTACCAATTCTTAACGAATGTTTTTTTTAAAACCATTCCTCTGAAAGCAAAACTAAACGATTCAAATTCTAAGGTGTAAGATATCTTACTAGGCTAGGCACGGAGAAATAGTCAAATTGCCATTACATGCGCTGCATGACAACTAAGGCAGTGTTACGGCGAGTGTTAGCGCCGAAACCGAAAGTGAGCCAACTGGATCACGTGCTGGTGTGTCTGCCCAAAGTCTGACATGTATCGCACCTTTACACAATAACAAATAAACAGGGAGTACGCTTGGTAATATGCAGTCAGTTTTTTGTTTACAACGTATGCATGTCATAAGGTTGACGCCTGTTTTTCTGTGTCTTCTAAGCTCAATGATGGTATAATTTCTATAGATTGGCAGCTATAGTGATTACTGATTTCTCAACTAGTTGAAAGTTATTTACTCTCACAATTACCTATCCGATATGTAGTAGGTATTTAATTTCAACCTACCTACCCATTGTGTACAAACTTTTGTTAATTATTGTGATGGAAAATGATCTCACTTTAAATGTGGAGCTCATTTTTCAATGTTGACGACTCTGTATGAAATATACAGGGAGAAAAAAGCAGCCCTTGACGAGTTCCTTGCCGGTTCTTCTCGTTACAAGGTCTCCCGCTCAGGGTTTGCGAACCGATGGCGTAGCTTCTTTGACATTCACAAGTGCTTGTAACAGCCTAGACTGAATAAATGATTTTTAGATTTTGATTTTGATTTTGATTTTAGGTTCCGTTCGCTTGATTAGAACATTTTATGACTGAAGCCTTAAATTTCTCAAAGTCAACATTTAAAAAACTGTGTTCCGGCTGTTAAGAGGTAGGTAGGTAATAAGCCAGTTCCTTAGTGATAGTAAATTCAGGGTGTATTCCACCGTTTATCTTCACTTAACATGAGGTAAGATGAAGGCCAAGGGTTGACCCTTTTGTGAAAAAAAAACATGATTAATATAGAAATACTTGAAACAAATTAAAACCTTGATGCTAAAGTCTTCAAGTTGCGATAATTTACAGTTATACTGTCTGGTACTACAGATAATAGCCGCTGCTCCTGCCTGTTTTCAACATAGTTCAGTATGTAAATTTGATAGGAAATATTATCCGTGGGTTGAACGTGATATCTTAATTGGCCTGTTCTGCGTTAGAATCTAGTACCTATCTATATACTTTTAGTATATGTCTTATTTAATTTAAAGGTAATTTCTGTTCGAGACGTTCGAGTACGATCAGCCTACTTATTGTCTGATTTTCAAAATCTATCGCAATCGCTTTCATTTGATAGATGGATGTGACACATTGCTGCATGTCTTTGGTAAGTTTTTATTTGTGCCAAAAAGGAGCATCAATGTATCACACCCTGAAAGCGATTGCGATAGATTTTGAAATTAGACAATTAGCCCCCTGGTCCCACAGGCCTCCACCTCCATGATAGACAGCAAGCTGTCAAGCCTGTCATACATACCTGAATGATATTATATTTCCATTATCGAACGCACTCCTTTCTACGGTGGCTGGCATAAAATGCTTGTATTTAGATTGGAATCTAATATCGAAACGTTGTCTAAACTGAGTGTGTTTCAAATTTGTGAGTTTTCGGTTTCAAAACTTGATGTGTACCTCGAATATCATAACTACATGGCTATCAATTCAATCCATACACGCATATATATTTAACATGGGAACAATAATACTAAAATCACTTACAACACTAATAACAAAGGCATTATTGAAATTGCAAATCATAAAAATAGAAAGCCCATAGAGAAAGGGCCACTCAGAATTGTTATATCTTTTTTTATATTACTACAATACATTCCAGCAGCGCATCGTACATGATGGTCATTTATACGATTTCACCTATAATTTGGGCATAAATTATATGGTATCAATCGATCAAAGGCTCAAAATGTGAAACATAAACCTGTTAAGCTAAGTAACAAAAGCTATTGTATTGTGCCAATTTCACTGCTACACTTTATAGTCTTGTTTTCACTTCTTAAGCCTTCATAAAGATAATGAAAATTGTTCTATAAATAACTTCTTCAGAAACATTTAAATGTTTACTGCTAAAGGACATGTTTACATCTCCTTGTTTTATCTATTTGTTTAATTAGGTATTCAAAATCAAATTTATATTTTTTACCAACACTTCTTTCAAATTAGGAACTCATTTACGATTATCATTTAGAGATTTTGTCCCTCGTCCTACATTCTATACCTTCTTGGGCCAGAGTTATTTCAATTCCACCCGGCCTTCATTAACCAAAAGTGGCGATTCATCTGTGTAGTAAGCTCGCCCGTTTTTGTATCTCCGCACGCGACGTCTAACTTTCTTCGTCGGCACACTCGAAAAGCTGACAAATCACTTTATAATGACTCCTAATTGATCGCTTGGTTTGATCTGAACTATCATTTTACGGGTGGTTATCTGTTCAAGTTAGTGAGCTTTTGAATGATAGATATTTGGGATGTGACCGAGGTAATTTGTGGGTGTTAAATTTTTGCCATTAGTTTCTTTTATGAGTTTTTAAACAAGTGATATTAAGTAATAGTTAATAATCTTATATCATTCTGCATTTTAAAACACTGAAACTTTGGCCAGCTATTATTTGTTTGCCTTGTGATGCATAAATCTTAGCATAAACGCAACTTTAAGCTTTTAAATTACACTACCATCTTTTTCTTTATGATTATAAATATTCTGATACCTATTATTTAGTCTTCAAATAAGTCAAACTTGTACTATGGTGTGCTATGGGTGCATCATGGACCAAGGATTATTCTTGGTTAGAAATACATACCCACGCTTCATGCCTCCCTATTAGCAATCAAATCTGAGACCCTTGGCACAATAAGGAGGATCGCTACTGTTGCACCTTTATCTAGGATTGAAACAAAGAATTTTAATAATTTTGATATTAATTTATCAAATCAAATGATTGGTTAGAAAGCGGCAATAAAGCTTCGCGTGTATATAAACGGTTAGGCTTATCGAAGTACGTACAATGCTTCCGGTTTCTACTCAAATATATTACACCTATCACATAATACTCTTAAACTGTTGTCTTCTAATAACATTTATTATAGCATCTAGTCTATCAATTACATCTCGTTACGCGAAATCCAAATTACATGCTGTATAAACACCACTTTATTCTAATTATATTTTACCGTCTTTCATCAAATATTTTATTCTAACTTGCTTGAATAAAGTAGAGTATTTTACGGAAATTCAATTTAACTTCGTGACATATTCACTGCTTTCATAGCATTAAACTAAATGGGTACTTAGGTTACCGTTACATGAACAGAAATGGCCAATTGATCCCAAAAACGCATTTTCAATTTCAATATTCCGAAGTGAAAGGCGTTGCATGGAAAAAAGGCGATAAACACGCTTACTTTGTGATTTTGAAGTGCCTAATTTCGAAACTACTTAATAAGGCTGGTCTATCTTTTTTCATTTCATGTTTAGTTGAATAAACTGCAATAAAGTGAAGAAATTCTGTACAAAATACTCTAAAAAGAGTGATCAAGTAACTGTACTTATAAAATATTAGAATGTGCATAAGCGGAAAGTATCATTCAATATGTACTAAAACCTATTGATTCCTGCTTGCAATAAACTAACAACCTCTTAAAATCCCTTTATTTTATTTTTATTTATTTTACTGAGTTATACCATAGCGGGTTTCCATTCCAGCCTTTAACATTTCTTATTTCTTCGTTATTGTTATATTTTCTTTATTTAACGATGCTAAACCTTCCTTTGTCACAAAATGTACATACACCTTTTGTTATGAACGCAAAAAGACTCAATGAATAGATGATAGGTGTGACTACCAGGATGAAACAAAACACCTCCAGTATATTGCATAAGAACTCTTATTGTAATCTGCATATAGGTAGATATACGTATTTTACTAACTATTGCTTATTGTGTACCATTATTACCTTCGCAGGACCGTGAGAATACATCAGTGTACCTATGCTTCGTGCACTGAACCCTTGCACCCGTTTTTCCTTCATAGCCTTGCATGACTGCTTTTGCCGTGTACTTATTAATTTTCGCTTTGACAGTTTGCTTACTTACTTGTTAATCGTAAATTGCCGGCATGTAGAACATTGGTTATTAATGATTTTTTATTGCCCTTGCTTGGCGGGTGAAGAAAAAAATAATGAAGTAAGTACGTAAATATGAGAAATCGTAGGTTTCTTAGCTAAAATTGATCGAGTTAGAAATCTTCTATGAACGTTTGTTAAGCCCGCCCCGATTGTCAATTTTTCCGCATTGTCAATTGCGGAAAAATTGACAATCGTTTCATTTGCTCGCATAAACGATCAATTCTTCCGTCAATGAGCGTCATTTGCGGAAAAATTGTCAATTGCAATTGATCGTTACCGGCAGGCTTCACGTAAATCATAGCAAAAATTAGTTAATGGATGTTTATTATGACATATCATAATGTAATTGATGTCAAAACGAAAACTGTTCAGAACCGACAGTTATCTTCATAAAGATTGATTATCATGGCCTAAAGAAGATACTTTATAAATGTTTATCCCAAACAAACAACTTTCCATCTCACAGCTGCTGTAAAATTATTGTGGTTTCGTATTTTGATTTGTTTCCGATGAAGATTTGAGAAAGAATTAGATTTACGACATACCTAGACAGATAAATAAAAAAGTATCTACGTCTAATACTCCCATTGAGATTGATAGATTCCGAGATTTATATTTCTTGCGATCCTTACGAAATTCATTTTCAATAGGTATCTACTCTTCGTATGTTATGCACCTCAACTTAACTTTAACTTCTTCAGAATATAAGTAATCCATACACATTTTAGTTTAGAGTTTTGTTTTTGCTTTTATAATAGTTTTTAATTCTCTTCACTTTTTCACTGGCAGTTTAATATCGTTCAGAGGACCTGAGAAGCTGAGTCTTAGTTCTTTGTATGAAACGTATTAAAAATATACACTATTGTTTGTTGGTAATATCAAACGAATATAGAACAAAATCAGCTTAGGCTGAGTTGCACCATCTTAACTTAACCATAACTATTAACAGATACAAACATATCTGACTCGATGACAGCGTCGCTGTCGTCTAAGGCGTAACCTAGGCAACAATAATATGTAAAACACCTTAGTTCCACTTTTGACCACTGGCTCAGTTTGTATCTGTTAAAGTTAAGGTTAAGTTAAGATTTTGCAACTCAGCCTTAGATGAATAAACTCTAGCTGTCTGTAATCTCAACCGATCTCACATCAATTTAGCTCCATCTTTGACCTGCCATAGACTCTTAACCTTTCAACAGCAAAATATCTCCGTAATTCCATAGATTAAATCTAACTGAAAACAGTTTCTATGCTAAATTGCGGGTGGTTTTCTTCCCTCAAGGATGGAATGTTTCTCGGTAGCTTGTTTGATATCGCAGTCTTGATCATGCCTTATGCCTTAGGGCATAATATTGTATTGCAGCGTAGTTATTATCACAAATCTTTTTGTAGCTCTTCAGAGTTGTAGTTCCGCAACTCCAAGGATTCTCCACGTAAACCATTTGAAAAAGATTATCTTCCAGTAGGTATAAGCCTTACCAATAAAATTACGTTTGCATTCCTATTTTTGTTTTAATCTGTGTTAAAGTGATTTAAAGCAAAGCAATTAAAGTCTTAACTCTTATATATTTAAAAACGTTGTCTAAATTATTTCTATAAAGTGTAATATGAAACGTTTCCTATCGAATAATGCACTTGGCTTCTTAAAAACAATTCTATACATACTCGTAGAGGCTAAATTTACAAAAAACATCACGAGCAAAATCAGAGCCGTCAGTTAGAGCGTCCCTAATTTTAACAGAGATGATTATCTCTCTTTCTTCGGAATCTCCGAAGCAAACTTTGACAGTTGATTGTCATAGCATAGAGCCACGGCGGAGAACGAACGGTTGACCTTATCGATTCCATTTCACGCAAACAATGATACCACTGTTTTGCCATCACGATTGGAGCGTCCAAATTTTGTATCATTGTTTGCAAGTTTTGCTCAGCCGACTTTATATCCATGCTTCTGATCTATTTTTTAAGCTGATTATGAATCGTTATCTTTTATAGAATTTTGCGATTTCTCATGTGAGTCATCATCATCAGGAATAAATAAAAAAAAACATTTTAATACTATTATCATTGATTACCTATTTATGTGGAGCTCGGTGGCGCAGTGGTTTAGCGCCTGGCCCAGCGATTGCGGAAGTTAAGCAACGTTCGCAAGGGTCGTTCATGGGATGGGTGACCAAAAATGTATTATCTCGAGCTCCTCCGTGCTTCGGAAGGCACGTTAAGCCGTTGGTCCCGGCTGCATTTGCAGTCGTTAACACCCACCAATCCGCATTGGGCCCGCGTGGTGGGTTATGGCCCGTCCTCCTTACCACCCATAAGGAAGGCCTGTGCCCCAGCAGTGGGGACATCAAAAATGGCTGATGGACACCTATTTATACTAACTTTATTCACGGCTTACCTTTCCAAACTTAACAAGAAAACAAATAAAGTTAACAATGAAAACTTCTCATCACACAACTATTATTAATATATTTGATAATATAAAGAATGTTGTTAATGAAATGAGTAAGAATTCACAAATGAATGGTGATTCCGACTCCATTCACACTATATTCAATTCGGCAAACATTGTCGACACAAATGGGAAAGTAACGAAACTAATTCATATCTGATACACTTCGCCGCCTCTACATTGTGTTTAACACTTCCATAGTTAAGGATCTGACTCTACTCTGATCTAGTATACGGTTTTTTTTGTTGGTATTGTAGGTCCAATATATAAAATCGTTTTCATTTTCTACAAAAATACACTCGACACATCAGAATATTGTGATATGCTTGTGCTGTGCTGTGATGTTGTCATCATTTATTTTGTATGATTTACATTTACATATAATATTACAATAATCTGTCACCCTATGAAATCTGTTGAAATGAAATGAATGGAATGAAATCAATTTTAACATTTGACATTTCTATATAACTCAAATGAAATTTGCGAATACGAAAATATCTGACAATTGTAATAATTTAATATTTGACACATATGAAAATGATCTTGTTTGCCATTAGTTGCCTGTTTCGCGTTGTTCTCTCTTTATTATTTGTATACCTTACAATATAAGATGGAAATGTAGTGACACTAACAAAACAATGACAACTTCCATCATTTTGATACTAACACCTGCATTTCACAAATAAATTATAATCTATTCTATTCTGTATTCTAACATCATCATTATCATCATCAAATTAGAAATGAAAAAACATGCAGCTAATAATAATTTATTTTACACACAAGCAATTCGTTCGGGCCTTCGGGGTGCCTGAAACATATTTATCTTAAAAATGGAACAGAATTTTATTTTGTATGTCAATTAAGTTAGTTCCAACTTAACCGGAATCTGAGAAACTGGCCCTTAATGGATTAAAAATGTTAATAGCGATATAAATTAGCATTATTTAAAAACTGACGAAGCAGTTGATGCGTCGCCTTAAGTTGTAGCTTAGCTTCTGTTATGTATCTGGTAAAAAAAAAGTTCATACAGAATCAGCACTCTTACCAATTTGCCGGTGCATTAGCCCCGGTTACCGTCCATCTCATGATTACCAATGGGTTACCGTTCCTATGATACGATTTCAATCGGACGTTGTGTCACTTTTACCTACATCGCAAACTAATTGTTAAGTAGGAAATCGTTCCATATACATTACATTTCTATATTAAACAACTTAGATATAGACCGTGTGACAAAAGATTTTTAATACTGTTTAACTAAACACATGTTTAAATGTGATGCTCTCACTTTTTTGACAATATTGTTTGACAGAGATAGCATCACATTTAAACATGTGTTTAGTTAAACAGTGTTTAAAAATCTTTTGTAATAACACGGAGAAAATTTAACTGTTGAAATGATAGGACATACTTCGTTAAACTAAACGACATTTAATAAAAATAATAAGGAACAGTAAAAACCAATATACCTATTAGTTTTATAAGGTACTTACACACCACACATATCAAAAAAAATATCTAGCGTTATTTTAGTAAGTATAGTTTATTTTCCATTATACAGAGAAGGTTGCACCCAACTTACTTTTTGTCGTCTACTTTAGACAATGCAATTGCTACGGCGACGCAAACATCTTTTTGCAAACTTTCTTTGCTTATTTATATTGTTGACCACTGAATCTTGATTTTCTTTTTGCTTATTGCCCTATTTACTCCGATAAGTACTCCACCAAAGCAATTGCAAAAAAATCGCATCAATATTTCGCTATAATATTCATTATTTGCTTTCGAGTAATTTCAAAATTCGTGAATAGTGCATCACGTTTTGGAGACGAATGATTGTGAGAGTCTTTAGTAAGTTTTGTGTCGTAAATGTCTTGTATTGGTTTTGCAACTGGAGTTTTGAAATGTGAGCCTTGTTAACAATTTGCTACATGGCCTGCCATGATATTCACGGGTCAATCGCAGGTTGCTCGTTTGTGGCGGCCGTTGATGGAGGATCTATAACTACTATGTTATTGGAACACAGTAAAGTAATTTGCATTCCATTTGCTTTAGAACTTTTAATAATGACTGAAGCAAGTGAATCATCGGCAACATTTGTTTTAGAAGTCTTGATAAGCTATTGATGCCATTATTTGGATTGAATTCTACCGCAAGCCTTTTAAATTACTACACCAAGGTCCTGATTCCTGATTATTCGTATTTTGTTGTATTGACAATAATGTATTATTGCTTTTCCTAGAATTATTAAGTGTCTCATTATTACTTTCTTCCTAAGGCAAATAACCGCAATTATAAGTTGAGAAGTCGGCTGTGAGAACAATCACTCCTGCTCGCTTCAACGATTTCTATTTATATACGAATCGTTGTTCTATTTAGTTTGAGAACATGTTATCTGTTTTTTTACTAAACATTATACGGAAGGTAAAAATTTTATGCAACTCAAATGATTACCTACCGAATAATGTGCGATTCGTTATACCATGAAATGTAAACAAGTTTGGGTTTATTTAGTTGCGGTAAATAATTCATGGGAAATCTTACCTCTCTTCCTATTACATGTTCTTTGACACAACTCACTATTCGAGTCGAAATTAGTAAGAAATCCGATTGAAGTTCCAATGAATTGAATAATAAGAGCAAATTCCAAACCCAATCCTATTAAACATTTTCGTTTCCCAGCTTCGAAGTTTCCCAGGCATTTCTAGATCAATTGGAGAAACAAAAGAAATTTTGTAATTGTCAAATTGTATCTCCCGTTCTTGTTCGGAACAAATTCGGTTAGTTAGATCGTTTGCATTGGATCGTATATCAAAGGTGAATCGCCGTTAGCCTACATTGCTCGCTGAGCTCATGTCAGTTAGTTATACACGATTCCGGTACATTTGCACGTCTCTGATAAACATCTTTGACCATTGTTTTCTCATCGTTTACGAATAAACTTTTGACTCACTGCTCTCGCGACCACATCGGTGATCGCATGATAAACCTATTCGTAACCCTCGCTGTGTTCTATTTTCTAGTAGATATAGATCAGTTCACGACTATCGGTATTTTTGTTAGTTACGTCATTCAGAAATCTGCCGTAAGATTCAAACAGTTTATTGAAAACATCACAATGAACTTGACAATGGCCGAACCACAAATTAATGTTTGTAAAAAGTTATACGGTTCACTAGGCTTTGTCGGCACATTGAAGACACCTGTTAACACATCTAGGTCAGTTTTTATAAAGCGTTTTCACTATTCAAACAAACGCTAAGTGTTGAATCTCCAATTCGGATCTGTCTCTGTGTTTAATTATCTGAGAAACGAAAATACAATAAAGTCACCACACAGCACTCAGTTGGGCTTGGAACAATGGATTTTTGTTTTCTCAAGCCTCAATTTGACACTTTTGGAGAATCGTTAAAACTTCATTATTTTCAATGATCTTAATGCCGCGAAAAGAAAGTGTTGATTAGCCAAGGCATTCTTGGCTGCAGTTATCTTTGTTATGCATACTGTCATAATTACGAGGTAAATGTACCGTGTCTAAGCCGTCATTAAACTGTGAGAGAGGTGTCGATTTAGATTGGTGTATGTAATAAATTGTGTAGATTATTTCGCTCTTCCTCTTATATTTTCATTTGCGAGGCTTAGTTAGGCGTGACGCACCGTTTTGTCGGCTGCTCTTGCGACACGGTCTACATGCGTCTGAGTATCTGTCAACTAACCCCGGGTTTCGGCTTCCAGTTTTCTTCTTTGAGGGAAAGTATTTGATTTCCATATCAAATATACGATGGATGTTTTATCGACTTAATTTCTTTATATCATCTTGCTTTCTTACCTATATTTGCATTGCTGATGTTACTTCCAACACTTACCATGAATTTTACTCTTTATTATGTAAAGAAAAGTTTATTTAATGCAAAGCTGGCTAATACATGAATACTATAATGACAACTATTTTCCTCAAAGTATGACCTGGGTCTAAGTATTGACCCTAGTCAAAAACATCAGTGTCAAACTGTCAATGTGATTGTATCTCAAAAAACAGTGGTGGAAAGCTTATTTCTAAAAATTCCCAGTCCTTATCAATATGGTGATAATCTTAGATATTATACGCCTTTAGAAATGAAATCATAAAGATATATTTTTTACATTTCTTTCGATTGTTTTCCCACGCATTATTGATTATTCAGCCAATGTGTAAATTCGCATAGTAAATTATTCAAATTGTGCTCGTAATGTGGCTTCATCGGCAACCTTTCTTTTTGTTCTCAGATTACTTTTTTACGTAATCAAGATTGTACACAGATAATTTTTCGTATGAATAATGTAAAATTCTACTTATCTGCTTACTTGCAAAGTTGAAATAAAACAATGCTGTTACGGTTCTACGGTTGAAATTATTTCGTTGTTATCAGCCGTCCGTTATTTTGAACTTGAATTCAGTGTCACTTTCTGTGACACAAAGCTGCAAATACTGTTTATAATTCAGGCTTTGGAAACTTTGCAACAACATTTGAAAAAAGATAATAGACACGATAATAGTGTCATCGTTTCTTTCATCCTATTGTTCTGAATATTTCTTATCATTGTCTCTTTTCACTTTTGAAACAGTATTCGATATTCACAAATTTTCTAATTCGTGCAAGAAATCTTTTATTTCATAACGACCATTTACTTCCAGCGTTTTCGTCGTTTTTCGTTATGTCAGATAGAGCGGTACTTAAAACGGTATTACAGATAGCTATGCAATTGTGTCATTTTTTAAAAGTGGGACTCTGTTGCACGACCACAGCCCAGTTCCGAGGTGAAACACAAGGTCGGGATCCACTCAGTCATTGTACTAAAAAACTTTTTGTCATGCGCTTCACCGAGTTGTATTGTTATAAACAACTGAACTACTCCATTGAGACAGATACGGCGTGCGATACTCAAGTCGGAAATAGCTTTTTTCCAATCTTCCGTGATCACTGACGATCGAGAGCCCCACTTACTCTGACGCAAATATGCGATTAGCTCTGCATGCATTTACCTGTTACAATAACTGGTTCCCGATGCTTTGTAAATTGTTAAAAGAAATCTGAATGCCTCATCTTTACGTTTTCAAAGTATATTCTTTACTGCTTCTTTAGCAACATCAAGGATTATTGAAGATGTTAATAGACGTAAATGCGATATAATTGCAAGAGGGGTATAACATGATTTTTATGGTTTAACGGCCTATAAAGCTTTACTCCTGGTTCGATGATACCATCTAGACGTAAAGTGGTTGCGGTCGGCTTCGAATCTGAAGTGGAAATGAGAACGCGTTTAGCGTTTGTGCTCCACTCACGGATGACCACAAACGGGGGAAGGCTGGCTTTATTGACGCATCCCGTAATACTTGATGGTTCCTGCCGCGGATCACTGCAGTCACCTGTCGCTTGCCGTTATGGAAATCGACTTTATCGTCTACGCTATCTTCATTTATGTAAGAAAACGTTATATCATTTGAAACCCCGGTAGAGTACCTTATAATGCATTGCCTCTATGTTATGAATTATTAAAATTTGCGTATTCTGGAACAGACAATTTGATGACCGATTTTCTGTCACTGCAAAACGAAACATACAGAATTTCAATGTCGTAATCGTAACGTAACGTCACAACAACGACAAAACAGTAGTTAACGTGTGCAGTGGCACCTGAGACTGACTACCTTTAATAATTATTCATTAAGCATTCGTTTGTTTCAATTTATTCTACATATTCATTAAATACAGTTGTTAGTATTTTCTACTAGTTACTTTATTGGACCGCTATTATGTTCATTGAGCGTTGAGAATTGGCAAAAGTAAATTATAATTTATCCCTAGCCTCTGGCGATTAAGTATTGTTGAAGTCATAGAAATATTAATTAATTTTAACAAGGCTTTTACCCAATACTAAATAATATACTAGAAAAAATACGACTCGCACTAGATCAATGCTCAGACGGGAATCGAACCCGTGACCTTTGGATATTCGGTCTAATGCTCTGACCGCTGAGCTACCGAGTCACTAGTCAGTGACATCGCCGAATTTCTTCTAGCATATCCTACTCTTACGCTGCAAGCCAGCGTTATTTCACCAATGTGAGGAATTACCTCGACATGCAATTGAAATATCTTTCCAGATATTTGGCAATCGATTAAGATGAAATAGCTATATAATTTTTAAATTTGAGATTTTTGCATTCACAATGCTATTTTTACACAATACTAAATAATATACTAGAAAAAATACGACTCGCACCAGATCAATACTCAGACGGGAATCGAACCCGCGTATTGATCTGGTGCGAGTCGTATTTTTTCTAGTATATTATTTAGTATTGTTTAAAAATAGCATTGTGAATGCAAAAATCTCAAATTTAAAAGGCTTTTACCGTTTTGGATTTGCTTATACATATAGAATATAGATGTTTTTACATTAGTCATTTCCCTAAATAAATGCAGCCATGTTATGAATCCTATTTAACCATTTTTACCGAGAGAGGATGTCGCTGATTATGTTTATTATTATTTATAGTAGAATAGTACCATCTCAACTTATGGGTATCGTAAAGGCGTCTACGCCTCCGTGGTCCATAAGATAGACGGCAGCTTTTTCGACGAAAACGGTTCCACACCTCTGCAATTTCCATCCCGCCTGCCAAGCGTGGAGCTTAGAATAATAACACCTAGAAGCAGAGTCAAAAACAGCCTAAATGGCTCAGTTTTCAGATTTATATCTTTCATACGTTACCTAATCGTAATTTAAATCCCATAAAATAGTAACTAATCCTCTATAGGTAGGGAAATTGTAACTTTTTCGTTCTTATAGGTACGATTAGTAACGTATAAAGGATGAATATCTGAAAGCAGATTTTCATCCTTCCATCCCATTTTGAATCAGTTTTATTTGCCTCACTTTTGACAGTGGGCTTTGTAGGGAACTATCGTTTTAGGTTGTTATTATTCTAAGGCGAGGAAATTATGGTAAATTATGGCAACATCTTCCCTCAGAGAGGCCTACACGAGCAACGTCCTTATGTTTACTATAATGGGCTCTTATGATGCTGATGAAGTTATTTTAATATTGGGAGGTACTAAAATTACCTATAAGTAAGTACGTTTCCATAACTTTATGAGTAACAGTACTTACAAAGTAAGAAAGTGTCACAAAGTCGTGACTTCAGCGCAACCGATATTAGATTCGCTTGGAACCTAGGTCAAGGTACGATGCCTAAGGGCAGGTTAGTATCAATTTGTCCAGTACGTCGCAACTGTGTCATGGGGTTATAGTAATCCGAGAGAACCGCTGCAACAACGGCAGAATGTACCATAAAGCGAAAGCCCTAATTTTAGACTTTTCGAAAATTATCCTTATGTCCATGACAGAAGGTGCACAGATTCTGCAAATGTGCAAGCCCAAGATTGGCAACTGCGTTCACTTGGCCCATTGTACATAATGCCGGAGCATTTATAATTATTATTACCGACTCCCAGCTCTTCTGATGAAATAATGTATGTTGTAATTGCATCTTATTATTGTTTTAATCTAAAAGTACCGAATGAATGTCAAGGGTTAGAATAACTGACACAGTTTCATATTGCTCTCTTTAATCCTTACATAAAAAAAATCTTAATAAAGAAACTAAATCCAAAATTCGAAAGTATTATTCTTTTGTGTTAATTTCCTTACAGTAAAATTGCTGGATGATTGTTTATTCTAAGTAGTTGGCAACGTTGACTCCTTTTACGGACATCAGAAATAGAGCAAAGTGTATGTTTGCGAAAAAGGAAATAAAAATAAAGGTTCTTAATTGTCTGTTTGAATACAAAACTTATTTACGACGTAATCATATGATTAATTTGCGATAAACCAATTCAAATTAACTGAACAAGCGCGAATAAATGACTCCTCACACCCAACATCTACCAAGCAGAAGAAACCCGTCATTAATTAAAGATAACGACATATCCTTACACTGTTATTAATTAACCAATATAAATTTATATTCATCGTAAAGCGATGCTTAAACACACACTGGAAACATTTCCCGTGTAGATAAACAACATAAATCACAAACTGGCTCAGATGCCGACTAACAGAAACATCAAGCTGAATATATTTAAGACGGAGCAAATTTTCAATCAGATGAGGCTCATGTGTCTATGTCAGGCGAAGCTTGGGGTGAAGGGAGAACGCTAAATGACTATACCCTGTCTATGCTATTGACTATTATTTATGTTTGTACAGTATATGTGATTGAGGATTGATGTAATGCGGCCATATGCCACAATAGGCAGTTGTTTGAACCATTCGACAAGTTGACAAACCTTGCTGAAAAGCTTTTGGAAAAGCGTGAGATAATAGAAAAACAACATAATAGTAACGTGAAGCACGGGTATGAAATCAACGTTTACAGTAGAGATATTTGGCATTTGTAAAATACGTAGTTATATTTAAATTTTTAAAGGTACTCTACTTACTTCATATACTTACTTGATAAATGAATTCAATTGTTAATCCCAATAAATATTGTTCAATTGGCTATAGTGTAAGCACGTGTTAGTAAGAGGAACCGGAAACTATTCATAAAGATTTCCTTTCGATGCTATATGTAAGTTAATAATGGATGTTAGAGTAATTTTAAACATCATTTACGAACATCCGCAAAGTACCAGAGACAATATCAACTGTCCACGTGCAATTATCACGTCGGATGCATGTCTAACTGTAGTATTCATCACGACATATTTGTTTTTACCCGACTGCAAAGAAAGGGTTATGTTTTTCGCGCGTATCTTGTAAGTATGTTTGTATGTAATATTCTTTATTACCTCATATCTTTCAAACGACTGAACGGATTTCTATAATTAAGATATCGTTAGATTTGTCTTGTCAGCCCAAGTGTTCTTAAGAAGGTGGCGTTGTAAAAAAACCAACATGGCGGCTGTGCAGTGCTATATACGTAGTGAAAAATTTTTTTTTTTAGAATACTGCAATATGTGTGTCATATTAAAGGGCATATAATAAGGATTTCAAAAAGGTATATCATGACCGTAATATATAATAACTAAAAAGAGATAAATAAATAAAAAAAACCCGCCTGCATAAAAAGACAAGTCAACTGAAAAGATGGAAACAAGATTAAATATTAAAGGCAACATCACATGTCATAATAACATGCAGTCGGAGGCATATAATTCAATTTCTCTACTAATTCAAGCTTACGCTATTTTCAATGATGATCTTGGAAATCAACTTGATTTATTTCAAATAACATAAGGAGATACCATTAGGACAATGACGAAAGACTCAATTTATATAACATTCCAACGTAAAATTATGATGTTATTTTACGAACATCCGCATTCCGCAAATTAGTTGTAGCAAAAAGAAAAACAACACAGAGAAGGGTGAACTGTTTATCATATTTAAGTTATTTACCTAGAGTTAAAGCTGTTAATCTTTAGTAGATTTATAAATAGTTGCTTGTGAATTGCATTGAGCATCATTATTATAGGCAATTGTTCGAAATTTTATGCACCCAGTCAAGCTATCATAGTCTAAGTTATTCTGCTGCCCCTTTTCACTGGTCGCATCGCAGTGACCCGACGCTATTCTCACGCACTTGACTTCATTTCTATGAACAAACGATACCTATTGGTTATGACCCTGCAACGAAATAGATCGAAGGAACACAGAAAGTGGCATCTCTAAGTCAAACGTTTTAAGGTCATATTTCATTTATTAATCGCAACTGTTTTAGCTGTTCTAATTTATAAATGAATAAACAGTGTCTGTGCACTAAAATTCATGTTTTTTTTATAAAAATAGATTAGACCTTGAATGAACATCGGCTATTAATTTTTCCCAAATTGACACGGGAAACAAACATCCCGAACTAAGTTCATAACAAAGATCCGTGAAAGTAAAATGACAAATTAAATTATATGAAAAGATAAAAGATAAATAAGCATCCAAGATACATACACGAGTAAGTAAATGGTACTTTTGCTATCTCTTAAGCTATGCAGGTATCCAAGATGCATATATTCGCCTATCCATAATGAAACAGCACCTTCTTGGGTCATACTCTGTTCATTTATTTGCACGAAACATTGATGTTAAAATGCACTTGCAGAAAGCTAGACAATGTTAGCTAGAAAGCTCTGGAGATTCATATAATTTATGGTCTTATGCACCATAACGAGAAAATTCATACTAAAGATGTTGGTAGTTGTGCCACAGAATACATAATAGTATAAGGTTGTGCTTACTCTTGCAAATAAAAAGAACCTTAACTCTGTTGACGCCAAAATTAAATCTAAACTATACAAGTAATTTAATTTTACTCTAACTAATATCGCTTACTACAGGAATGTGTCTAACCTTAAAAAATATCTCACTGAAATTTGGCCACAGTAAACGGGATTTTTTATTCAAACGGTGCGTCAGATCGCTATGGTTACGGAACTAATTTCTCCCAAAGCATGGCCGAATACAGATTTGAAAAATATTTTCGCAGCTGCATGACCAATAGAAAGCATTTACTCCAGCATATTGATCGATCGCCCGATGGATAGATCATTCTGTAGCTTTACGCATTTCACTAGATTATTATACCATTATGGTTTCTGCTATTACTAACGTGCAAATTGCATCCCATAAATGTTCCGCAGATAATGTTACTTCTACTAAATTCTTATCAAACTTTTATAAAATGTAACTGTTCCTAGGTCGCGATGGTTGTTCAAGTCAAGAAACTTCTTATAGCATTAATCACAGTTTTACAGTGCCACTATTCAGTGGTGACAATCGCTGCAACGTGTATAGGATTCATTAAAAGCTACTAAACTGTAACGGTACTTGTGCTTGTCGACGTCCGGGCTCCTTTACCGCCGTATCGAATAGTACGCGACTAATTTCATCTGTCTTTAGATTTTTTCCCGAGGTTTCAATTAAAGTGGCGACAAGTTTCCGCTCGGTTGGTCGTTCGATTGTGCCTCTTCACGGCCCCGGGCCCTTCGCCCAACACAATATGAACCTAAATTGTCCATCGATGAATTCAACGGCTTATTGTGTTCCGTGGAATTTGTGAATAACGGAAAATATCGTGCACTTGACTTAGACGCGTGGAGCAGTCATTGGCTTTGAATAAGTAGATGCGAAAAAGAGTTTACAGCAGATGTAAAAAGAAGGCAATTTAAACAGTGCATTATTGTCTTTTTCTCTTGTCAACCTTGTGCAACTATAAAAATTTGAGTGTTTGGGTTTTTATGTAATCCGTTGCTGTTGTCATTTTGAAATTGTTTTTGTATGAAATAGTAGTATCTAACGGTTGGTCTCCCAAAGCAACTAAATTATTTCAAAGTCGTCATAGGTGCCTACGGTTAATAATTCGTTACGTCAAAACCATACAGGAATAATATCCATGTCATGGATTTTACAACTTTACCGCAACAAACACATTTTATAGCTAATACATACTGGAAAGAAATCTGTAAATACTTAATCATAAGCCAGTATCTGTTATGGTTATCGACTGGTGAGTTAGATTACTATCTCGATACTATAAATTATTTATAGAATTTCTCATTACATCTCCTCGGAAATAATACTACTGTCGAAGGTGAAGGGTTTGTGGGGCGTGCAAACGTAAATTGTGCGAACGTGACTGAACACTCCGCTGTTGTGGGTCCTATAATATGGGTCTGTGCTTCTGTGCGCATATTCCATACAAATAATCACTCCATTAATAACTACAAGACGAAAATAGCTAGCATAACACTTAGTGGGGATACGAACCGAAAATTCCCATCAATTTACTTATCAAAGCCTCTCATTTGTAGTCAACGAAGAATTAATAACAGCTCGAAGCCGTCAAGACAGTCTTTATTGACAGCTCAAAGATACCCATAAAGGCCACGAGAAAGCCACCATTGTGGCTAGCCACGTCGATGACTTATAGTATGCTACCGACGCCTAATAACCCACTGCGACTTAGTTTTACAACTCATTTAGGAGGATGAAATGCTGGCCCGTTTGAATGCACTTCTTTATTGTTGCTCGGCTGCTGGCAACTCTCTCACAATGGCAACTAAGGTTATCAGACCGGATGATGAGGCTTCAGAATCAATTCAGTCGCTTTCACCTATTACTTTGCCTTTTGTGATTCTCGAGGGCCATATAATTAATCAACTATTACCTGCGTACACGAATAAGATAATGTAGTGATATCCTTAAATAATTTGGTAGCAGGAACTTACTGTATACTTTCCCTATTAAAATTCCTTACCGTTGTTATCTTTGAGTTCAAGAGGTCAATTACCTTCAAGTACGTATTCCACCATTTTCCCAGAAATTGTTAGATACCATCTCCAGTAGGTCTGAGTTCTGACCTTATGGGTGGAATTAATATAAGCAACTGTTCAAATGCAATATCTAATACCGTTAGGTTCCAGGTAGAAATGGAACATTACATCAACACGGTGACACCCATAAAGACTGGCATATATTTCTGATCTCGCAAATGAAGCTTATAACGTTTAAGTCTGAGTGTGCGTGTTCACTAGCATTTGATCAAATGCAAATTTTTGCAATTATCTCATTTCCCCTATAGAATTTATTGCATCAAAAATAATCAAGCATAAATGCAATTCCGACGTAAATTTATAGAGTCAAGTTTATGTTTGATAGTTACCGTTGAACTGGTAGGCGTTTGACCGTGTTTTAAGATCCCTATAAGGGCTCTATTGAATCACAATAAGAGGTCAGTTTAAACAACAATGTCTTCCCAGCTGTATTCTCTGCTTACCTGTTTATGCATAACTAACTTTTGCCCGCGACTTCATTTGCGTGAAAATTGTTTTTATGGCAGTTTAACGTTTGACCGCTACTTACAATAGGGCGACCAGTTTATGTTAGGAGGTCGCGTTGTTATGGTGGAAAATCGACTTAAAGTATTTTTTGTATCCTTTGGGAAAGGTACCTTATGTCCTCTTCTATACACTTGACAAAGTGTTTACAAAATTTCATAATGATCGCTAGAGTAGTAAGGACGCGAAGGCGTAACAAACAAGCAAACAAACTTACTTTTGCATTTATAATATTAGTAAGGTAATAGCAGTGTAATCACATTGCTTTTACATTGTCATGACTTTCCAGAACCCAACAGAGTCATTAGATGTCTCCGCAAACATAATTATTTCTCTTATTATTAGTTGCTTTTGCCGCTCAAGAAAATTCCAAAGCAGACGCACGCTCAGTCTGTGGTTGTGCGTATTATGAAATTGGCATTTAAGCCGGGAAGTAATTCGAACCGACGCTATGCAAAACGTTACAAATTATTCCGCTAGACTGATTTTCCACACGCATGTCGGAAACACGGAGGCGATACCTATGGAGATAATGAGGAATGTGTGGATCGTAGAGAGATTACTGAGGATTAGATTGATCGAAGGTGTGAGTGAATATCTAAAATGCGCGAGCGGCGCGGCTAGACGAGAGGACTTTCGTCGAAATCCTCTATTTGTTCCTTGCTGAGAGATAGGATTGTCACGATATAAACAAGACAGTCGTGAGGCCTACACGTACTGATCTACCGAGATATGGCCGCGCGTATCTGCTTGAAGTTATCTGCCGCTTGTGTGAAGTATGTGCTGGTTATGCTGCGTTTTAACGTTACCAGACATGAAATATAACGTTTGAAATTCCACCCTCTGTTGCTAAGCAACTTATATTTGTAAATGTTTTGATTAACAATGTTGATACTTTGGAGACAGATTCACGACCGTGCGTAACAGTGAGTTATAGTGAAAAGGATATAGGCCCATTTAAACCATTCTTAGGTCTCGGTGCATTCAATGGCGCGAGCCATCGGTGCGAGAATTTCGCTCGACGCGTGCGCCGCATGATTCATTACTCACTAGCACAATTCATGGGCAACCTTTGCATTCATTCCGCGCACCAACATACTGACATAAATAGGATTTGACCTACGTCAAAGCAGGGAAATTGTCAGCATTATATACGTGCTCGATCCCAATGTAGGCTGACTTTCGTCGCTTATAGCCACTTCAACCGCAATACAAACAAGAACAGCGGTCACGTTTACCAGATTACTACCGGAATCTCTTTACGGCACGGATCATTGATGGTATCAATCGAAACTTGCAACATTTATTTTAATTTGCACGAACGGAAGCAATATCGTTCAGACTTTTACACTAGTCTGCTCGATTAATATAGACTCGAATGACTTCCCACGTTCGCATGCTCCAAATACTGCTAATGACTCTTCTCGCAATGTAAGCCACCTTTATCACCTTCCTCACCCGGCTTTATTAAATCTCGAGCATTCTTTAAAGACAACTATGTGATTACTTTCTGATATCTGCATAATAAAATTCAGCGACAAATTGGTATTATCCAAGGCAGCAGTGAGAGGTGTACATTACATTTAAATGCTTGTAAGTAACTATTCGTTTTAAGTTTGCAAAGTCATCTATCAGATACCATTATTAGAGCCGTGAATAGAAAAGTGAACTCAATAATTTAATCTAAGCTATATGTAACTTTAATCTCGGACTTGTGCTTTCTATTGTTACGTAGATGCGTCGTAACTTTAGATTTCGTCTTGTAACTTTTTTGCATATTTGTTTTTGTTAGAATCGTACATATTTATTATTTATAGATGCAACAAGCAGCGACAGAGTTGACGGGGTAAAAACGGATCACGTTTATTAGTCGCGATTAAGCCTAGCTTGTCGAATCGCAGCGCGCTGGAGCACGGTGGATTGGTCGAAGCAAGGGAAAAAAGCGCATACCGCTAACTGACACAGTGCTTTATTGAACACAATTCCGTTGGGTGCGCAACGGTAGGCAGATACGATACGGATGCAGATGAAACTCCAGCTGATAGTTGCTACTTTATTAAATTGATTATGATTAGTATTGTCAGTATAATCGTACAGTGAAATGCTATACAAACATTCAATTTCCACTAAAAATATCGAATTCGTAATGATTTTTAAATTCCTTGAGTACACTCGTATTTCAGCGAAAGAATGTTTCACTATCTTGTCTGTCATTGTTAAGTCTTGTATCCGCTATATGTATCACAAGCATACATATAGCTGTGCATAATTTGTTTTACAACAATCTTGGATCGAGGTGAAGATTGTTTTTTTAATGTCATTTCAACCGATTCTCTGCAAGATCGTCGAGTGCACGGTCATCATGTTCATTGCAGACAATAACTATTTGTTTGACAAGCATTTGCGTATACACTTCAATTTGTTGACTTGTTTACTGTCATACTTAGTCACGGCGGCTTACTATGTCAAGTTGTTCACACGTATTGCTTCTGCGTCTGACTGGCATTCTGCTTGAGTGTTTACACTTGTTTATTATGTGGTGTTGGAAACTACACTAGTTTGTAGTTTCAGTTCAGCCTTGTTGCTAGCCTCAATCAATATTATAAAGAGAGTCTACTGTCACTTTTAGCGATTTGCAATAGCACCTAGTTTTTATGGCATTTTAAATATCTTAAGAAAATAAAGTAGCTGTCGTTGCGCCGTTACCATTCTGCACAGATCATTACTCCGATAATGGCTGGCATCGTTGTTTCCATCACCGCACATTTTATAGCATGAACTGTTAGTTAACAACGTCTCCTAAAACAGCGATCTTCAGACACAGTACCACTATTATTGCTGTAACGGTAACTTAATTCTCCTGATAAGATTAAAAACGTGCTAACATTCACATTTTCGCTGTCACAAAAGTACAAAGAAAAGCTGCTGTTGCCAAGTCCCTTTATCGTAACTCCTAACTATTCTAACACTTCGATTTTCCATGATGAATATATAATACCTTATGAGCCGTTGAAAATTAACAGGAATGGTTATTTGCCAGCACATAATTTTCAATTGCAGTAATTTTGCTCGTTGCATTCATCTCTCTAATTTCTTTGTAGATTTTGGTGTTTTACGAAGGTTCAAAGTTAAAAGTGTTCATTATTCATCATACCTCATTCGATAGCTATTACAAATTAATGACTTTCGCTCGAGGTATGGAGCTCGGTGGCACAGTGGTTTAGCGCCTGGCCCAGCGATTGCGGAAGTTAAGCAACGTTCGCAAGGGTCGGTCATGGGATGGGTGACCAAAAATGTATTATCTCGAGCTCCTCCGTGCTTCGGAAGGCACGTTAAGTCGTTGGTCCCGACTGCATTTGCAGTCGTTAACACCCACCAATCCGCATTCGGCCCGCGTGGTGGGTTATGGCCCATCCTCCACCACCACCACCCATAAGGAAAACCTGTGCCCCAGCAGTGGGGACATGAAAAATGGCTGATGGATAATGACTTTCGCTCAGGTTAACCGACCATTCAACCTCTACAATTAAAAAAAAAATCTTATATTACACACGCAATACGTATACCTACATGATGGATTGTTCTAACACCATTAAAGCTTTGCGAATTTTAATATGTTCTTGATGACTACATCTACATCGTGGCAATTTCACACGAACTCAAGTTATTCGCAACTCTAAGCATAAAAGATGACCCGTTTAACATATACTTGTTACCCGGCTGCCCCACATATGATGTCAACTGAAAGTGACTTTTTCAATAATCGTTTTTTATGGATATTACCTATTACAAGGCCAGTAGGATTTGTGATTTTTTTCCCGGATAAGTAAACAGAAATATTTATGCTCTAAGTACTGCTTAGTTAGAGCACCAAGTACTTATAGCAGTGTTTTTGAAAGAACTAACATTGATAAAAAAATAGAATGAAAAAATAATAAATCATGAATGAACATCAACAGCAAAACTTCGAATGTCATACACAACACACTTAATAAAAATGAACTATTACGCACGGACAGATTATAATCATTTAGTTATGTGGGACAATAAAAAAAAAACGTAACCTGAGACCGAGCATCCATATTTTATCCGTTTCAATTTGTCTTTGGTGATGAGTGGCGCGTGTTAATAAAATCACTGTCAAAATAATCTCGATGAAGAATTAATTTCACTTTCGATTATCTTTTAATGAATTGAGGGGTCAGACAGGCCGGTAACTTTCGCCTTAGGCGTCTAATAACATTTGGTATTATGCGTGTATTCGCAATGTTATGAAATTGTAATGTAATATTATCGACACAGATTCTTTTCTCTATTCGTATGTATTCTCTCTAAACACATATAAGTTTGTATTTTCATTGAAAAGTTTTTCAATACTAGTATTATACAATACTAAATAATATACTAGAAAAAATACGACTCGCACCAGATCAATACTCAGACAGGAATCGAACCCGCGACCTTTTGATATCCGGTCCAATGCTCTGACCGCTGAGCTACCGAGTCACTAGTGACATCGTCGAATTTCTTCTAGTATATCCTACTCTTACGCTGCAAGCCAGCGTTATTTCACCAATGTGAGGAATTACCTCGACATTCAATTGAAATATCTTTCCAGATATTTGGCAATCGATTAAGATGAAATAGCTATATAAAAAGTATATAGTATTGATCTGGTGCGAGTCGTATTTTTTCTAGTATATTATTTAGTATTGTATAAAAATAGCATTGTGAATGCAAAAATCTCAAATTTAAAAATACTAGTATTATGTTATTGTACTCCTTTGCTATGTTTGGTTTGTGTTGTTTTCTTACGCCCGTCTGTTGATTTTGTATATTCATAAACGTTATTCTTATTTCAGGTAAGTTATGCTGTGCCAGCTACATATAATAAAGGTAAACGTACCTACTTAATTTAGAAATCAATTATTCTTCTTCAAATTATTCAAACTCTTTTTAAATTTTCCTATTAAGTATATAGAAATTCTTGAAAAAAAATCTTATTCAGCCCACATTTTGAAATCGCAAATTCATTACATGTTACATGTAACAAATCGTGATTATTAATGTTTATTGACAGTAACGTGAAAAAAAAATCTCATTACATCTGAGACTTTTTTATGATGGAAAATAAAGCTCAGCCATTCTCTCTCCGACATCGACAATAGTTATTGAATAGAAAAATTAGATTGACAGAGGGTCAGAGGCGAAGAGTCAGGAATCATCGTTAAAATATAATAGTGAATTGATTTGGACTTTCACTATTGATTAATTTCTATATAATCGTTAGTGATTAAGCAAATACGTATCACGTTTCGTCTGACTCCGAAAACAAGGACTATATCTCAAGGGCGTTACTGGAGCTATGTTTGTGCATTAATTAATCTCAGAAATGAAATAGCTTTTACTTTAAGCTGTGCTTTTACTTAAATTACAGGCTTAAGTTGAATGTTTGTGAGAAGAATAGATTTGGAATCTAGTTAAAGGAACATACATTATCTGTTTTATAAATCTAGCCAAAAATCAGACATACTTAATGCGCTTTGGAATCTTTAACCCAGGCACAATGAAAATGTCAAAGAATAATAATTAAATAGGAAGTGAAAATTGAATCATACATTCTTATATGAATATTTAACGTATTTCAATTCAAAGACGTAGGCTTGCATGTACACTGCATAAATGTATGATAATATTGTCTCTGATAACACTCTCGGTGCTCCGCATACAATCGTAATAATTCACAATTTGCTGACAGTGAAAATTGTCACAATGTTATACTAATTAACACAGTTCTTTTGCTTTCTAAAATGCTAAGTGTTTTGTTAAGGACAGTTAATCTACATAATACTTTGACACTTTCAAACTGGCGGTTAATGAAGTCACTACTTATAGGGTCAGTTTCAACAAAATAACATTATGAATGAACACATGATAGCATTATGGTAAAATCGAAGAAACCATGCAAAAATTCAAATTCGGTTGACCGAATGTGGTAAGCCTGATTCTGGTACACATCTGTTTTTTTACGCTTGGACACCTGAGTCCCAAATCCTAATTCAAGTAAAAAAACTTTGTATTCGGGCTATAACTTTAGCAATGAGGACAGGTGATATAATTTGTCATAATTGTATTCTTGCCTTTATTACTCAGTCTCCCAAAGCCTTAATTGACTAAATCGTCAATTGATAGCTTTGGGAGATTGAGAAATAAATATGTTTTGTTTGTTATTCATAGTTAATGGACTGTTATAAATGGTACGTTCTGGACAATCAAAATAGTTCCAAACAACACAATCGCTACTATCTACAAATCGTTGGGAATATCTATACACATATAAAAAAATCAATTACATACACTTTCTACGATTATGTCTCGTTAGATTCGCTTTCGTGCTACTATGTTGGTGTTTTTGATGACGCAGCACGTTGTTTCGAGATATCTCTGAAGAGCAATTAAATCTTTTGTAACTTGTGTTACGGAATCTATTAGCGTATTGTCATTAGGTCATTAATGTTGTAATTCGAATAGATGTATAAGTATGAAAAAGAATTTTACAATTCATACAACAAACACATTTCTTATTGCCCTGTATAAATAAATGGATTGTAGTAGTATAAATAAAGTCAATATTTTTGGAGACGACTATGGTCAGACGTGATGAAAAATCTCGACCTTCGTAAACTATAAAGCAGATATTTAAAGTTAAGACATACATACTACTCTGTCAAGAAATTACCGGCATAAGAACAATAATACACAAAGTGTTAGTTATTCATCCTTTATCACCTTCAAAGTATGCTCCTTCAGAAACGATACACTTACGCCAATGAATAATCCAATCGTCAAATCATTTTTTAAACGCTTTTTCCAGAACTGAGTCCAGTTCTCGCTGCGAATTCTCCTTTGTGTCTTCTACCGAATGAAAACGGGTGCCACAAATTGGTAATTTGAGTTTAGGACAAAGAAAGAAGTTGGCTGGAGCCATAGATATGGATAAGATTTTTTTTTAATTGTTGAGGTTGAATGGTCGGTTAACCTGAGCGAAAGTCATTATCCATCGGCCATTTTTGATGTCCCCCGTGCTGGGGTACAGGCCTTCCTTATGGGTGGTAAGGAGGATGGGCCATAACCCACCACGCGGGCCGAATGCGGATTGGTGGGTGTTAACGACTGCAAATGCAGCCGGGACCAACGACTTAACATGCCTTCCGAAGCACGGAGGAGCTCGAGATAATAAATTTTTGGTCACCCATCCCATGACCGACCCTTGCGAACGTTGCTTAACTTCCGCAATCGCTGGGCCAGTCGCTAAACCACTGTGCCACCAGATGGTGAATAAGGTGGTTGCTCGATGGTATTTGTTGAGTTTTTGGTCAAAAAATTTCTCACAACCATGGCCTTGTGCGAAAGCACATTATCATGGTGCAAAATCCATGAATTTTCTTTTTACATCTCGACCGATTTTGAATGCTTTTCATTATTCATAAGGACGTGTTTTTGATAAAGTCGATTCATCGTAAGCCTTCTGTAACATTTTCAGTAACTCCGAACATGAAAACCATTGGCTATGCATAATTTTTATTTTATTTTATTTTATTTATTTGGTTTACCAGCAATTGTTACATTATTACATTAATGAGTATTATACATCGCAGTTATTAACTAAATGCACAATTAATTTAAGGCAAACACCGCATGCAAAGTTGATTGCTACCAGTAACATCTAAAACTTAAAACTAAAAAGTAATATACCTACTTATTTTAAAAGTTTATATAAAACAAAGATAAGTATAATGACAAATTTAATTACACTATACAAGGACTATGGTTTCCAACACAGTCCTACGAAATGTGTTAAGACTTACAGAATGAATATCTGTGGACTTTCCAAAACAGTTCAGAAGTCTGCTTGCTCTGGGAACAAATGAGCTTGAGCCCAACACCGTGGTGCGAGAAGGTGGAACTAAGGGTTGAATTTTATACCTACTAGGTGTCTTACGAGGTACATTGAATCTAAACTTATTAAGCAAACTTGGGCAGTCTAATTTATTATTAAATAGTTTATACAAAAAAGTGAGATCAAGTATTATGCGACGGTTTTCCAGAGAAGTATATTTAAAATGTTTTAGTCTATTTTTGTATGAAAACCCTTTCCTACACTCGTTAGATGAGTAAGCCAAATGCCATAAATATCTTTTCTGAATACGTTCCAACCTAAGAGAGTGACACGCATAGTGTGGTCTCCACACAACACTACAGTATTCCAGAATGCTCAGGACTAGAGAATTGTACAGCAGCCTCTTTGTTTGCAACCTGCGGAATCCCTTGCCAATTCTAATAATAAATCCAAGCATGTTAGAAGCTCTTTTTATGACACTTTCTAATTGAGCACCAAATGTTAATTTTTTATCGATAATCACACCGAGGTCGTTCATATGGTCAGCCTCTTGAATTTTTGTACCATTAATATAATAATTAGATTTAATATTATTGTGCTTTCTGGTGAATTTAACGTAAAAACATTTGTCTACATTTAATTGCATTCTATTTGAGTCACACCAATGATTCACACAATTCAGATCTTCCTGAAGCAGTAAAGGGTCCTGTTCCGTCTTGATTATTTTCACTAACTTCAAATCATCAGCATATAAATATGGAATAGAATGCGAAATATTACTAACAATATCATTAATAAAAATATTAAATAAAATAGGGCCTAAGTTAGAACCTTGAGGTACTCCCGAATCAATTTCATATTCTCCCGAATCAAATCCATTTATAACAACAAAAAATTTACGATTATTTAAATATGACTTAAACCATTTTAACAAAGTTCCATGAATACCAAAAACTGACAGTTTCTTTATTAATATTTCGTGAGGCACCCTATCAAAAGCCTTACGAAGATCTGTATAAATTACATCTATTTCCTGTTGAGCATCAATGGCCTCTTTAAGATTCTCAACAAAAGAAACCAAGTTTGTGGCCGTTGAGCGGGATTTTACAAAGCCATGTTGATGGTCCGTGATAAGCGGCTTGACATGCTCAGAAATATATGGACAAATCAAAATTTCGAATACCTTAGGCATCGTTGAAAGAACAGAAATCGGCCTGTAATTAGTAACCAAGTCGCTATCGCCCGACTTAAGAACTGGAACCACCTTGGCAATCTTCCACTCGTCAGGAAATATCCCACTAACTAGAGAAGCGTTGAATATGAGGTAAAGTGGTACAGCAATATTCGAGGCACAATTTTTCAAAAATATGGGTGGAATACCATCTGGTCCAGCGCCTTTATCTGTATTCAAGGACTTCAAGGCATCAAAAACCGCTTCCAAGTCAATATGGAGGCCACTAAAAGACAAAGTACCACTATCACGACAAATGGGATATGATGGGGATTGTTGCAATGTATTATCGGTATAAACTTCCGCAAAGTGGCTCGCAAAAAGGCTACAAATACTAGGTCCGTCAGTAGCTGTTATCACTCCATCCGTCATAGAGGTAGGATATGAACTACGTACTTTCCGCTTACTATTGGCAAAAGACCAGAAGGCTTTAGTATTTCTAGATATCCTATCCTCTAAATCATTCATGTACGCGTTATAACAAAAAGTAGCAAGTTTCTCACATCTCTTAGATAGGATATCCAACTCGATCTTATCCAAAGGGTTACCGTATTTTTTGTATCTAGTTAGAATGTTTTCCTTTTCACGAAGTCTATTGATTAAACATTTACTAAACCAGGGTGGAAATTTTCTATAGTTGAACACTTTTTTCTGGGGTACAAATTTCGATATTACGTCTCTAATCAAGTTGTAGAAATGCGCAACTATCTGGTTAATGTCATTAAACTCAGAAAATAGTGCCTCCCAGTCGATTTTAGAAAGATAGTCATTGATGGCACTGTAATCAGCTCTATAATAATTAAGTTTAGTGAAATTAGTATTATATTGTAATTGACTAACATTATCTAAATATATGTCCACAATTAGAGGTGGGTGATATCGGTCGATTTTACTTAGCACATCCAATGATTCATGCACCCTGCAATTAACCAAGTCGGTAAATAAAAGGTCTAATGTTTTGCTTTGATAATTTGTGACTGTATTACATTGTTTTAAATTGTTAAGAGAGGCGAAGTCAATTAACTTTTGACCAAGCACAGGTGCTTGGTAATTTACATCGGCATTCAGAAGTTTCCAATCAATATTACGCAAATTAAAATCACCTATAATACAAACATGTCCATCAAACCTTTCCAAAATCGAACTGCAATGGTTAACAAAATTATTCAGTAAGCCATGGTTTACTGGTGAGGGAAGGTATATAGCACACAAGGCGATTTGTTTGATTATGCCACCACTTGCTATATTTACAAGTACCCACAAATCTTCACAGGAACTGTTCCAGCATGCTATTTCCTTAGCTTGGATCTTTTTTGATACTGCAATTAGTACACCTCCCCCCACCTCATCAGTAGAAAGACAAGTCGACTTTCTGTCTCTTCTAAAGACAACATACCTATCGTCAAACAATTCAGTACTCAATACTTTGCTACTAAGCCACGTCTCTGTTAATACAACGATGTCAAAATTACAAATTGATAAGTTCTTAAAAAACACATTAGTTTTAGTTCGAAGCCCACGGGTGTTTTGATAGTATAATTTTAAAGTGAATTTTATAACAATAATTACAGTTGCATGCATAAAATACAAAAGAAGAAAAAAAAAACGCAATGTTGCGTTTTGAAATTTTAAACTATTTTAAATTAGCTAAAGTATGTAAATCTTTGACAAAAATGTAGCCCGTCTCCTCATTCTTCCTTAAATAGATTTTTCCTCCTCTGACCCAAACGTATTTGAAACCCTTCTCTTTAGCTGTTTTCCTTGCAGCTGCATGAAGCGCCTTGTTAGCCACGGAGAGGTGCTCTGCAACATAGATGGGCATTTTGTTTCCGACGAATCCGAGGTGAGAAGAATTCAATTTATCTCTTGGGTGTTTTTTGTTAAAATTTATATTAGCAGCCAAAAATGCATCTCGTAGTTTTACGTCTTTAAATTCTACTACTATGGACCGGGGACGAGAACTATCTTGTTGTAACTTAGCTATTCTAGTAATCCGGGCTATATGTTCCTCAGCCACTTCGCATTCAATTACACTCCCCAACTTTTTAATCAAAGTCACTAAATTTTCAGTTTTTTTTTCTGGCAAACATTGTATTTCAACATTGTTGGCGCGAGCATTTTGCTCCAATTGATTAACGCGAGATTGCAGGCTCAAGATGGTAGACTGCATCGACTCGTTTCTCTCCTCAATTTGTTTAAAATTTTCCTGGGTTGTTTTATGTTCAGTTTGAATTATTTCAAAAGTTTCATTCATAAACTCCATCGATTCTTTGATATCCTTAAAATCATCCTTAATCGATTTAAGTTCAGCGTCCAACATTCCTCGTATGCTGCGGTTAATTTCTTTCGCAAAATCTGCCATATGAGTTTTTAAAACATCGTTCATAATCGCTCGGACATCATCATGAGTTAATGGGAGTGTCTCATTATTTGGTGGCGACGAGAGCGCTAGTCGCTTAGAAGAGCGAGAATTAATGTTGGGGTTAAAGCGTACCGGAGGGTTATCAATATTGCAACGTTTCGGTGCAGAACAGGCGCAAGTTGGACATATCCAATTCTGATGAATATCAGAGGCTTCACCAGAAATGCAAGCTAGATGGTAGGCTTTCAAACAATTATTACAGTTGACGTCATCAGCGGATCCTTCTTGAATGGCACAGCAGCCCCAAACAGTATTAACAGCATCGGCCATTTTTGATAATTTTAATAAATGTTCCACAAAATATATTTAATTTTTTAATAAATCTAGCACCGCAATAAAGGCCCTAATACAAAAAATATTCTTCCACGAACGCACAGCAAACAGCAACAAAGGCCCCGAGTCGGCTGCTCGATAGATTCTCGCGAGAAGAAGGACGTAAGCTACGTGGGTCGGGCGTCGCTTACGCGTATCACCCGAGTAGTGTTTCTGGGGTAGACGTAACTTTGAGATTATAAATCAAGGTTACTTGTGAGCACTAAATGCATTAAATAGCACTAAATCACACTTATTAATGTCAAAAAATAACGTCTTAACACTCACTTGCCTCTAAAAAGTCCGATTGCAACAATATAGGGCATCAAAACACTGTTTATTCGTAAATACAGATTAAACTTGTGAGCCAAACTGACATAGATGTTACTCGGTTGCGCTCGGCGAGCTGTCTTTGTAAAACAAACACTTTGTTCGATGTTTTTGTACATTATGAAATTCGCAATACACACTAGATATGATATAACTAAAAACAGCACTGTCTGATGTAACTCAAACTCCGCGCCAAAATGGAAAACAGTTGTGCAAATCTAACAACAACAACAACAAAAATCTAAAATTAAATTTGAAACCATAAACAAATCATCCATTCCCGATACTTTCTTGACAGAATGTATTTGTGATTGTAAGAGATATAAATCCAAATTAGAGATTTAAGTATGAGAACTTACCTAAAGATCATTAACATGTTCAGGTATTTTTATCCCATAAAGCGCGTTGCATTTTTTTCATGTCGGTATTTTCCCACAGTGACAAGATCAGATCAGGATTTTGAGGCTCCTACAAGATTATGTCAGTAACTGTTTGATAACTGAAACGGTAACTCATATCGTTTTGATTCGCGTGTGGCATTCGCGTGTCAAGTGTAACGGATCAACATTTTGCCTTACTCGTCGTGACGCCATCGCCATCTTTGATTGGTTTCGACGAATCGTTTATGTCATTGGACGCAAGTTCACGTAATTTATTGTGTTCAATACAATGTGACGAAGCTTTGTGTAAATGGGATTTTTTGAAATCCTACGTTTTATTTTTAAATGTTGCTTGAGTCTCTCCATGCTTTAAGTAATCTACTTCGTTGAAGCTGTTGCTTCAAGAAAATAATTCTCTATGTAATTTCATTCGCACTGATATGAGATCTTTGAATTAAGTGTTACTCAGTTAGATACAACTGTGCCTAGTCTCAGTTTTTCATTGATTATATCAGATTTCTGCAAACCATTCAATGTAGGATAGCAGCCTTTAATAGTTTTATTTTTATCTTTTGCTATGAATCTATTTGTGGATGCTAAGTTCAATAGCAACTTTAATTGATGGTATTTAAAATTTCGCTCGCCATTCCATTGCTTATGATTTCAAACTATCAATTATTACCTTTTTAATCATATTCATTAAGTTTCCAGAAATGTATCCCGATTGTTGTGACATAATACTATTTGAGACAATGTTAGCAAAGCCGTAAACCTTAAATTTGGAAACGCCAGACTTGCTAAACTCAAAAGTTTTTTATCAACACTTCAATGAAGTTCTCTATCTCACTTCAAATTACTAATCTACCCTCTACTTACCTAAAGCAAAATTACGCGTCATCGCTAATTATAATATTTCCTATAAATATTCGTACAAAATCCAACACTACAGGAGCTCATTAAGTTAATAGTGCATGAGCCAGGAAGTGCAAGTATAGACTACCGTCCACACACACCCATACATACATATGTAAACAGGTTGGACTAGCAAGAAACTTGAATCACACAATAACAACTGTAAACGCAATGATATCAATTGATGCAAAAATGTTCACGTGTACTCAATTGGAAACTGTTATATGAAAATGTAAGCAATAGTAGATGTAGATGACTTATAATTAATGAGAGAAGTGTCATTTGTACTCGTACGATTTGTGAATTACGATTTGAAGCTTGTCGCATCTTGACTCTTGTACATGTCCGTTAGCCGCAGACATCTCAATGGGTTTGTTAATTAACACACTGCCGATTTATTGTTTAGGCTAACTCAAAACTTCTTCAGCAATAAGTTATGAACGAACACTTTTATTTAGTTTAAATCCAGAGCTGAGTTTGTAACACTTAAAAAGGCTAATTTTTATCCCTTTATAATTTGCCCTTAGCGAAATTCACAAGCTTTGTATTTGCATTTAAAAACATTTCCTGCTAGGTTAAACTAATCTGTCCCGAATTTATTTTTAGTCAAGTGTTGTTATTTTTTACCAATAAGGTAAAACCTTCAATTCAAATTGAAAACATTTATTCAAATATGATCTTAGTTACTATTACAATTACAATGTTCTTATATGGGCATAGAATCTGCCAAGCTATACCAATCAAAAATGATTTATTCATGAGCCCTAACAAGACGTTTTACAGTCGTGTACTTCAAATAGAGGAAAACTATCAACTTCTTCCCTATTAGTAGGAACTCACTTCTTTCGCCGGAATTTGTCATTCTTAGGCTAAGCGGTTTTTTATCCTCCCGTAGTATTCTTACCATTTGTCAGGAATTTCCGGAAACCATAATATAATTCTTGCTATGTAGGCATTTACGCTATAGGGCATTTTATGCAAATGTTTAAGTTAAAAATCTTTGAATTGTATCAATTGATTCTAATGAAACCAATACCGTTAAGCCTTAATGTGGCTCCAATCTACCGCAAGTCTTTGAACCATATGCAATGCAATGCGCCTGTTAGAAGTTATAAGCCAACCGTGATTAAAATATTTTCTGGGCACCACGTAAATAGTACAGGGTATTTTATTTTGTGGTACAGACAGACAGATCCTTCGACGCTGAATATTTGTTATTAATTTTATTATTAGTATCTAATACTATCAAAATCCAAAAAAGTTAACGTTTTAATTCAGATTGTATTGTTTGAAACTTGATCAGTCCTTTGCTACACTGTTGCTGTTGACTGTACCAGCTGGAAATAACTAATCTATGGATAGTGAGTAACACATCATTAGACTTCTTGCAACTACTTTATTATCTTAACACCTGCCTGCTGTGTTAAAACCTACGTTTTTCTTAAACACGACTCGCTAGCGGCTAGATAATCCTATAACAGCGTTTTGGTTTTATTTATTGAAATAGTTAAATAACATACTTGCAGTAAATACTTCCAGCTTCATTAAATTAAGAGTTTTCTCTCATAACTGTAATTATCGGTCTTAAAGTTAGCTTTTAAAATGCGGCATGATTATCTAAAGGAAATCATTAAGAGCCTAAGATAATTTCCTTATGTGATTTTTGTGCAAAACATGTCGTAGTTAGATAGGTATTTACTTCTAAAGAGATTTACTGGTACATTAAAATGTGTTTTCTACCACCCGTAACCTATCTATTATCGTAAGCAAATACAGGTTTTACTTCATTTACTCTTTTTTTGAAAAAATGTAAAATCTAATTTTCGACTTTGAACATTTAATCACCAGAGACGAATGCAAAAAATGTCACAAAGTTTTTGGGTCAACAACATCTTAGAAACGCGGTGCACGGTAAACGGCCAATACCGTAAACTTGCTTTTCTAAAACTAATTAAACCGTTTAATTTTTGAAGTTATTAGTTTTTAAGAAAACTTTATTAATTTTACTTTGTTACTATTAATGGAAATTGCAAATTTATTTAAATATAATGAATCAGTAAATTCCAATGAGAACTTACAAATACGCCAGTTGTATGTACCTTTTATTTTTCGTAGTCGTAATTGAATTTCATACTTTACTTACGTAATTTATTATTTCACATTCAAAAGTAACGGAAATAATGTAACGGTCTCCGATTTTTCATGGATTTCATTTGGTACGCAGTGACTCGTTATGCAATTGACAGAATCGTATAATTCCGCACTGTTTTTTTAAGTGTAACATTTTGATAGGTAGTAGCTTTTCGCTAAATTTTGATTTGTTAATATAAATAACTACTACGTAATGTTGTTCAGACTCATTTCTTGTAGTGCCTTCAGTGTTAATTATTTCTCACAGTCTGTTAGCGTTTATGGGTATATTACCTACCTTACCTTACCCACTGTTTAATAAATTCACGGATAACTTTCTGAAATTGATCCAACGCTAAACCCTCTAATAGAATTTAAAAACAGATCAACAGTATATGCAATGCCATTACTATTGCTACGAGCAATGGCGTCCACAACTACTAACTTAAATTTTCACACCCAATCGTATTATCATTTAGGTCGCGAAATACTTTCGTCTGCAAAGCTGTCCTACCCTACCCCGTACCTTAAATTGCCTTCTCTAAGGTATTGCCCCTTTCTCCGTGCAGATCCAACTATCCACTTTCTAACCGTAATGCGTACTGATTAATTAGATACGATTTGTGCTTAGTATCAATACGAACTTCCAATATCTGTTTCGTACCGAAAGTGAGATTTATTTGGTTTCGTCTTAATTAGAATTAACAAGGTAAATCACAAAATTATTGATTGTTATCGTTTTCTAATGGCGCACGATTTTGGAAATCGATAATCCGGTTTTTTTGCAATAGGCGTAGTGTATAATTTATTAACACACATTTATGTAATCATCGTTTTCCGAAAAGAGAAAATACTTATCATCATTTTGCGTATAATTACTATAATTTTGGCTATTAAAAGATTGGCTCAGATTAATTACGATTAGTTAACGTAATATTTTCATACTTATTGGTAATATACTTGGTAATAATATAATGGAGTAAAATTATTCACATCAATATTGATTGTAATTTTGCAAACTATTTACCTAACCTAGCATCGTAATCAAATAATTGTTATTAAAAGCAGTACGAATTTTTTTTTAAATGATAGATGGAAGACGAGAAGTGATGTAAACATTATGAAATGGAAACATGAGTATGATCTCGTGAGAATCTGTATTTTTGCAATTTCACCAGGATCCTACTGGATAGAACATAAAGGGCAAAATTGTGCAAAAAGTGGACATAACCAGCCCTCCTTTAGAAGCCACGAGTCCGTTAGTCAGGCTGCATAGCGCCTATCCGCAGACAAATTTATGATTCTACTCTACTATACAGCTTGTAATGTGGTATCATGGGAATGCTCCATTGCCTGGTTAGTAATTGACTTTAAGAAAACCGTCTTGGTCAGTGAGAAACACTGATTGAATTCCGTGCGAAATGAAACGGTATAGTAGCGTAAATGTTTCGACGGAGCCAAACACAAACGAACCATTTATTTCTAAAGATGCTGCGATATAAAAAGAATATCGGATAATAAGCTTGGCAGTGTTAATCGCAGTCTTTTGTTTTTGTTCTTTTCTCAAAACTGTCAAGGCATTTATAGAGAAAGTGAGATAAGACCCTAGACAATACCGGACAGTAAGCTAAACCTGAAAACTAATTAGCGACAAAGCTAACCGTCGCAACAAAAGAGCGTCCGGCTTTAGAAAATGCCCGCTCATTCGTTACTTATGATAGATTGGCTGTATAACAGTGAAAGTTTTCTTGGTGAATAGCATCTCTTTAAACTAAGGTAAATTTGTTTCTGTCCAAAATTTTGCGGACTTCCGCCGCACTCGTTGTGACTGTGACCACAAAGATGCTAATGACAGGAAAGCATCGCCTTAGAAATGAATTAGTGTTTTTTGTATCATCTCCAGACGACTATGAACTTAGAAACTATGGGACATTATTTGATTCATAGAGAAATCATAAAGCACTCTTGAAACCACAAAAAAAATATTTATTCTTATTTGGGAAGTGTTTTTGTGTAAAACTGTCGAAGAATATTCCGCATATCTGTTTTCATAGCGTAGGTATATTGTTTTTATATCTTTACATCTTTATTACTACAAAAACCATGTTCAAATATCACTGAAATATCATCTCAGCCATTCCCTTAACATGTCTTTAAGTGTTCCTTATCCCATCTTTTTATTCTATATCAACCCGATGCTTGTCTACAGAAAATAGGTAATATTACTAACTAATTGCATCTTTTTCTGGAGTCTTATCTTAATTGATCCCATTGTTGATAGTTTTTGCTTAAATTGGCGTGCATGTAAAGATCTTACCCACGTTCACGATACCTACATATTTACTAACTTCTTATACACTTACGTCTATATTTGTCTAATTGTTCAATATCATAATTGATGAATCTTTACTTTGCAGATTTTTTGTCTTGGCAAGTTTAAATATTTTGTATTGAATAAGAAACATTTCCGATCACTTAAGTGAAGTGCATTTGTCTAACAAGGTAAAATAAATATACTTAATTATAAATTATTATTATTTTACCATGTAGGTAAACAGTTTTATTTGAACTGACCAGTTCAATAAAACCGATAATTTATTTCAAATGATTACAAGTCGTAGGGCGTAACGTAAATGTCTAGTTTTTGCAAGGAACTCTTTTCCAGTTCATGAACACTTAATCGTTTTGCAAATAAAGCTTGTAAGAAATATATAATTCACCTCAATCTGCACGTATAATGTGGGAACTCGTAGCGAGGTGATGAATACACTTTAACCTTTGCGAGGCCTTATTAGTTCTCCCCACCTAAAGCTAATGTTTGGTACAGAAAACTCCTTTTTTTACGCAATCCAATGAGCGAATCGAAGTGTAACATCTATTATACATGGATGTGAAGACGATGTATTTACGTCGCACCAGATAAATTTACGAGCGCTCCGAGAAAATACGGTAACAGGAGCCAAGCCAAGAAAGTCGCAGCTATTAGAGTGTAACCGCTTAAAGAAAAACAACGCGTAGGATAGTATTTGTATAAAACCACTGACCTCTTTCTTTGTTTGATCGTTGATTTTGACGTGGGTCTGCTGAGGCTGAGGCTTGTCGCGAAGGGGAAGGTATCCTTCGCGGCTGTCCGCCGGCTCAACTGTGGAATCCGTCGGGGTGGTAGATTCGACGGTGGCGGTGCTGGCTGTCCCAGCATCCGTGGACTTAGTTTCATCGGCTATAGTATAAGTTGGCACTGTTTCTTTCGCGTCGTCGGCCGTAGTTCCTGCCGTGTCAAACTCCGATACTGTCTCCGTGCTGTCGCTATTAGTCGTCTCCGTGTCTTGAACCGTAGGCGTTTCCGTCGTTCGCACAACCGGCCGTATAGAATAATGTTTCGTAGGACGATAAGTTGTCGGAACAGTCGTGACTTTGAAAGTCGAGGGAGTTTCTATTTTCTGTGTCGTTTTGGTTTCGTACGTCGTTTCAACAGTTGTCGGTTTACGGGTACCTTTTTTAGTTTTTGGTGGTACAGTCGCGGTCGCGGGAACAGTAGATTTTGTTTTAGTTGAAACTTTTCGGGAGTAGGTGGTGGATCGTTCCTCGAGGGTTGTGGGGGCTGGGGTGTTGTCTAGCGTCGTATCTGTGATGGTAGTAGGAGGTGGTTTCCTATCAGCAGGTGGGTCTAAGCTAGACTGTTTGGGCGTGCGTGACGGTGGGAAAAAATAGTCCATGATGGAGGGTGATCTGTTTCGGTTTGTAGGCAGCCATGCGAAGGGGTTGAAATCGATAAGTCGTGGGGTCGGGGGTTCGGCGGAGGTGAGCGCGGCGAGTGCGACGAGCGCGAGGAGCGTGGCCAGCGGGCGGTACATCGCGAGCGTGCGGCCGCGGCGGCGATGCGAGCGGGACTGCGCCGGCGCCGTAACACCACGCGCCACTCGTTGCTCGCCCACTTCAGCCGCCCTACGAGTTCCGATGCAACCAACACTCGCTGCAGTCCCTACAAGGATTTGCCTTACGAAATTATAATCTAAAACTTATGTTTAATCATTGCAGAGGCTAGGATGCAGAACTGAATAAACTAAACTCTGTATCTAAAAGAAGAATTTTAATTAGAAAAGGAAATCACAAACAAAACTTGAAAGTAACATGAAGATTAAATAACTGGAAGTATAAGCGTGTGTAACGGAATCCTTTTAAGGAGCATGACTGAAAGCATCCGTGATAAAGATAAGTTTAAATGAATTAATTATTTCCGCAGCCACTGTCGTTCAAAACCCGGTGCTATAAGTATCGAGAGTCCCGTTACCGCACCACGTAAGTGAATGCGTTTGGATTTCCATGCAATTTTTCCGTTTGATTCTCGCCCTGTGGTTATCACCGTACCGCTATTCGATCTAGGCGTCCGTAATCGCGAGCCTTCCTGAGCACGTCTGTCCTCTGAATTTTGAAGTGTCGACCGCAAACCGTGTAATGTTCGTGTAATGTTCTATTAATGCCAGTTTCACACTCAGCTTTGGATGAGCCTCCGGTATTGCGGCTTAAAAATACGATTTGTATTTTATTACTTCTAATCTCCATTGTTTTATTGTCAGCTAATTGTCTTATATGAATTTTTTGAACATTTGTTAGGTACTTTATCGCATCAACAATATCGTTGATCTTAGCATTATAACATTTTGAAATACCTATAATCTCCTAATAAATCAATGGCAGTGAAATTATACGTTGTATGACAATTTCAGCTGTATTATTTATACTATACCAAAACAGTCGCTAATCCTCAATACAGATAAAATTCCTAACTGTGTCTACAAACAGCTTATATAAATCTGTGAATCCACAAAAGCACAAGTAAACCAGTGTACCAAAGGCGTCTGTTTGCTTTTCAAGTTGACCCATTCGATCCGCTCCATTAACCGACGTTGGAATATTTACAAAAATCCAATTCCACGTTCGTCAGCCAGGCCAACATGGTTACGCACTTAATAAAAAATATATCCGAATAAAAACTATTTGCTTTGGCCGCACTGCCTTTCAATAAAATGTATAAAATAAGTAGATTATACTGATAAGCAACGGGGAAAGAGAATTCGATATTAGTTGCAGTATAACCTTAACGACTTTCAGACTCCAATAGAAAATCTATGGTGCAGTAACTATATGGTACGAGTATGTTACGAGGACGTTACGAGGACGACGTAAAAAAGATAAACAATAATGAAAAAACAAGAGTGAAAGATCCAAAACACTAACATATTATGATTCCACCAAAATTTTCTTTAACGATCTATTTTCAGGATGGTATTTTCGATATTGTCTGAAAATCAGGATCAGATATTCAAATGATAGGAAATAATTATGGTCCAGTCCAGTCCTTCTTCAGTTTGATCAAACCAGGGTACCGTGTGTGTGTCTAATTTTTAAAATCTATCGCAATCGCTTTCATTTGACCGATGGATGTGACACATTGCTGCATTTCTTTGGTAAGTTTTTATTTGTGCCAAAAAGAAAGCATCAATGTATCACATCCTGAAAGCGATTGCGATAGATTTTGAAATTAGACAATTAGCCCCCAGGGGACGTATTTTTGAATCATTTGAAATGAATCTTAAAATTATGCACGAAAGCAAAACGTATACGAAATTAATTTCAATTGCTCCCAATTTTACGTATTTTTGAAACAATAGAAATGAGTGTTGCCCTAAAACTCGAATCTTATAACATTTTTCATTTCACGCAGAAAAAATAAAAACCGGAAAGCCATAACTCGTTGGTTTTAAAAACGGGGGAACGGAACGTAAATTAATAAGTTATAATGTCATTTTCTGTCAGTCATTTGATTTTGATATTTCTCTCTCTCTCTCTCTCACGTCATTTCTACTGGTAGAACATCGAAAAAAGTGGGTCGGACGGACCAACTCGTTGCAAAATTCACGAGTATGAATATTCAAAATAGCGATTTTAGGGATTCGCATACGAATCTTGTGGTTTCATACACGATTTGGAATTCTAATGATTCAAAAATACGTCTCCTGAAACCATGCTTAAAATGGATCATCCCTTTTGACGCTGTTAAGGCATTTTGTGTGTTTGATTATTTAACTCATGGGGCGTGTGTCAAATTTGATAAGTTGACTTTTCTTTCTGCCCATACATGGTTTTTTTTCTTTGTTTTGTGTTTTCCACAGAATATAATAGTGATTTGTCTGACGTCTTTTTGCAAGAGGTCGTAGGTTGGAACTTACTTGCCTTTGAATCAGATAAAAATTTAGCAGTTGCAAAATTGCAGTGCAAATAAATTTTCATATAAATATTCATCTTTCTTATTTAATATTACTTTAGAGAATGACGGCTTAATATCAAAAATGGAATAGTGCTTTTATGATCAGATCATTGAGTGATTAACTGTTTTTGATATCACCGTAATAATAATTTTGTTATTTATTTCTCAATTAATTGAATTTTGAAAAGGAATAAATATTTGTTTAAACTGTCCACACTAATAGAACAAGAATAGATTGTATAGATGAACATTACAATGCTTTTAACGTGACGGGTATTTTATGCTCATGCATAATCATGGAAAATAACCCTAAGATATTTTATTTTCACCGTTTAAAGTTAAACCACCGAATAGTACCTCAGGAACCGGGCATTACCGGGCCGGTCTGTCTGAGTTGTGTGAATATTTAAATCGGTTAGTTTTCAGGAATGAAATGATAAAGGAATGAGAGAGATTTTACATTAAGGGAATATGTGTGCCTATAGAAATGCACAATGTAAATTGCGTGTGACCAAACAACATCCATACCGTACTTTCACCGAAAATAATTAGTATAAGTAATAAAGTTTTAATCGAGGTTGTAATTAACGGATTAAATACGTCCGATTTCGTTTTATTTATCTGACATCGATTTTTAGCTTTGTGCTGTGTTAAATCAAATTTTATTCTGCATGTTTAATTTTATACTTTGCGATTAAATGAAAAGCTTTCGAACAGTAAACTACAAAAATTCTGAATTGCAATCCATTGATTTATTAGTCTGTTGTGTTATTACCTATTGGATTAAAATATAATCGAAGACAGTAAGATAAGAAAGAAAGTTAGCATAAGTTACAGAAAGTAATTCTTGAAACCAAAACCAACAAACTATACTAAGTCAAATGTAAATTTTTGCTTGTTAGTGGTTATTAGTCAAAAAGTCTACTCTAAATGTTGTGCATTTTAAAAATCTTACTATTAAGACTTTTGTAAGTAAGGTGTCGAGGATTTTATAACACGACGACGCGATCAGGAAAATCAAAATTTAAACCCACGAATTTTAGGTAGGGGTAAATAATATAAACATTTTAATTAAACATCCCATAATAATAAATAATATACTGGACAGAAATCGACTCGTCACCAGATCATTTTCTCAGGCGGGAATCGAACCCGCGACCTTTGGAAATCTGGTCCAATGCTCTTCCAATTGAGCTACCGAGTAACTCTCGCCTCTAGTGAAGTCGATTTTTTCTAGTACCTATATATTATTAGAATTAAAATGAAGAATTAGAATTAGAATTTGTTTATTCATAGAAAACATGGTACAATTCAGATCTTATATAATATATAAAGTTCATACATTATTAACCGCTCTCTAGCGATATGCAAATAATTCAGTCGTCATGCATCTATTTAAGATTAAAATAAAATCTAATCAAAGAAAAAAATAAAATAAAATCAATAAATTAAAAAAATCAAATAAATCAAAAATAATCAAATTAAAAAAGCTAATCAAATTAAATAATTATAAAAAAACAATACAAATTAAATTTATTAAAAAAATAACCATAAAATTGATTATGTTTATATAAATAGCATTATGAATGCTTATATCTTAAATTAAATAAAAATAAACCGAACTTGGTGTTAACTTTAGCAATATTTTGACTAAAGTCCACGGTACTGGCATTGAACTGGTTCGCCATCATTGTGAATTCTTTTCCGCACGGCCGTGCCACTTGCAACGCTCAGCCGACTGGCGATTTCACCGGACTCTGTTTAAAGAACTGCCTATTTAGGGCCAATTAGTTTTATCCATTTCGGTGGCATTCTCAACGATTCATTGAATCGCTAATCGCTAAAATACATGCGATGCAAATGCATTAACATTTTCTTTAAAAAATTGTTAATTTTCTTTTTGGAAGGGTTTTGTTTTGTCATTAATTTGATCATTTTAACATGCTAAAGATTGTTTTTTTTTCGCAAAAAATCTTTGCCAATTCTAACTGTATCACCACCACACCACCATTATCAATATTGCTGGTCAACCTTGTGACCTTACTAGCGTGAAATAGGAATTCGGTAAAATTTATTAGAAAAAAAATCGAAGCATGTATTAATTCATCATTGTTTATTTATTTTCAGGTAACGTGGTTAAGAATTCATTTAAACTTTTGCATTATATAATAATACCACCCACCATGTGCTCACCCATGTCCTGCCATTCTCTTTAATGCAATTTCACTATCAATATTCTTCAATATAGTCAACAGGCAAAATATTGTCATAGATTCTAAAGAGCTTAGTAGATACATGACGTCTGCGGTCTACCCTATACCAGGGGGTCAAGTCTGCTAATGTTTTCGTCCAAATCGTAGTTCGATAGTGTTTGAATGATAATGCTTTTTGACACAGTTCTAGTTAATTAAACCCAAACCGAAACACATTGTGTTTCTTAAACCCAAAACGGAGACATATTGTGTCTTGATTTTGGGTTTAAGAAACTAGAACTGTGTCAAATTACCATTAGAACATCATTGAACTACGATTTTGACAAAAACATTAGCAGACTTGACCCCGCATCTCTGTCGCAGCGACGAATTTGTCGCAGCCAACTTTGGTTAGAGAACTGCATAGCAGGAGCCAGTGACTCGTCAAACGGCTCGCTATTGTTAATGACGACCATCTTCATTGATTTGCCAAGCCGTTCATACGAGTCAACGGGAACCAGGAATATTTTCCTCCCGATATGGCCATAAACTGCTATTACCAAGCTAATCCAGTTACTGGCGCCTACTGCCTTACGTACACCTTCTGCTCAAACGTTCATTAAATAAATCGATGCACCATAGATTTTTATCTGAATGCCGACGTCAGTAGCTCATCGGCGATCAAATCGTTTCTATTAACGTCAATAAACACACGCAGCTTCTTAATAAATTACAGTAGATATAAGATTAATGGACTAGTTGAGTTTATGTCAGGTCAGGGTGCTTGATCTCAGTGTATTGTAGTTCTTAATGGTTTGTTTTAAAAATAAAGTGTAGGCATGCGTTTATTTGCAAAATTAATGTATAATTTCGTAACAAATATCTTGTAAGGCCTATTTAGCTGTAAACCTGGTGTAAGAACTAATTTTATTCCGTTTTTGTCTATCCTATATTTTGCTACTACATTTAGCTTCACAAAATATGGTCGCAGTATTTTGCTAATAGCGGGCAAGTTATTTACGTTCTGCATGGTAGCTTAAATGTGTTACAATTTACAATAAACTTGGACTAAAAGCTTGGATTCCGACACTTAGAAATTCTAAGATATAACTTATGTGGGTCGTTACTACTACACTGGTATTACTAGGTCGGTTGTAGACGATGAACGCGGTTGAAGCTTAAAGTAAAATATTATTAAGTATGTCTTTTGTAGGATTCATTTTGTATCTTATCTAGTTATATTAAAATGAATCAAGAGATCAATCTTATTAGAACCATGGTAGAATAACACCCATGCACGTGACTGGCCCATGACTACATCACGTCACGACCAATCAGGATATTACTTTAGCTTGACATAGCTTGGGCCATCCATGGGAAGAAAAAACCTAGTGAAATTGTTGATGACTAGAACTATGTTTATTGCTGGTTAAAACTACCCGTCCTCTGTGTATTTTAGTGATAGCTATAGTTAGTAAGGTTCACAGCCTCAAATGCTTCACTTTCTTAATACATTTCGGTCCCGAAAATCTAAAACACATTTATATGACGACATTCATAAGGCTTAACTATTCTAAGGGCAGATTTTTCAATCCTCAGATAACAAATATCAGTCAGTTTAATCTAATAAAAGTTATTCAAAAATGTGACAGACAAATTAATGACAAGCATTTTCAATTTGACAGTATAATACGCTATCAAACGGATAAAGCTCTATCTAGGCATTGAAAAATCAGCCCTAAAGATCTAATATTTATTGGTTAGATTGCTTCTTAACTTTTAACTACGCCTACGTTAACATTCAAAGCTTGTGCAGGTACACGCAAATCAGATTTTAAGGTATGTAAACTCCAAATCTACCCCAAATCTGTAATAGGTAGCTATCCGTTCTCTCCATTTACTTGCTCTATTTAGTTATGATTATCCTATTAATATTATAAATGTGAAAGGTGGGTTTGGATGTTTCGATGTTTAGATGTTTGTTCCTCAATCACGCAAAAACTACTGAACGGATTTGGTTGGAATTTGGCACACAGATAGTAGATAGCCTAGATTAAAACTTTTTATCCCGATATTCCCACGGGAACGGGAACCATGCGGGTGAAACCGCGGGCGGCCGCTAGTCAATAATAATTGCTTCACATCTAATCCGAGCTCTATCAACAAGAACATAACCCTCGCTCAGTGGTAAATTAATAGAATCACTCGCATTTTCAATTAATTTCTTGGACGCGTCATAATCCGAAGCGAAGCATTATCTCCGCGAAAGCGTGGCTTCTCGGTGCGACTCATTGAAACCCTCTGTTTACTCTTTCGGTTAATCATTTCGTACTAAAGAAAGTTGAATGAGTTTTTTGATTTGAGAAACTTTGAACACACTGGTCTGTTTAGTTATTACAACGAAAATTATTTTAACCCATTTTTCCTTTATAATATTTGTACACAGATAATATACAAAGCAAAAATATACCCTAACTTTGTATTTTTGATGTCTCCGTCATTATTTTTACAAATTCTCACGCAAATAAGAACCAAAAGCAGTATTTTGAAAGTCCAGTTTCTGGAAATGATAGTTTTCCTTCTCCTTTTTTTAAAATAGGTACATAGGTACTCGTAGTTACTTACTGAAGTTCTTATACCGAAATACTTTTGTGGATTGTCTTTATCGTACCTACTAATTTGTTCTGTGTCATAACCAAGAAAACGATAGACATTATTTAAGATCAATGGCGATTTTAAAGTGCCTACTTAAATTAATTAACGAGCTTATAAATACAACGTTGTGATATTAACAAAAAATATGTGAGTCTTGTTTGCTAATCCGTTAGTGTTAACGGAACCTTTCTAACGGTATAGAAACCTTTGAGGTCCCTAAAATATTGCAGGGTGCCTGTTTTATTTGCTTAATCTTGACCCCTAAGTCCGTTGTACGATTTGCAGTATCTTTATTTATGTCACGATCTTCTCTTTCATCATGGTGATCATTATCAGGTTTTACAGTCTGTGTCAAATAAAAGGCAGTCAAAACATCCATATATTTGGGAACATCTCTGAAGTTATCAAATTGTATCATTACGATACAACCAGTGTTATACTTTTTGAAGCTTCTTTGAACTTTCTACATTGATGTCATGTGGTTGAATCAGAAAAGAAAAAAGAACGTAAAAGTTTTAATTTTGAGTTTAAGTTAAAAGTAAAAATGGAGAATGGTGGGATAGATACGGGGGTTGGACGTCAGTTTGGTCCAAGGCTCCGTTATACGCGAAATTCGCTTTACCCAATTTTCCTTGGAACGCATCTCTCGCGTAAAGCGGGGTATTACAGTACTCATTAAAATAGCTATAATTTAAACAAGTAGGCAAATCAGGACGAAGTTACTAGAAATAACTTTCGCAAAATGTTGAATTGCGTGACTAAGACCAAGCAAATGTTAACATCCGTGAAAACTAGGTACTAATGACTCTACTTGAATCTGGAATAAATTGCCCGTTATAGCCTTAGCACATTAATCCTTAAAACATAATACTTACTCTGAAGAAAGTAAAAGTAAAAGAATCAGATAGACATTTTCTTTAGTTAACGAAGTGAATTTTCTCATTCTCATACATAAACAACCGAAACAATAGTTTGAAGAAGAACATTTTAATAGCAATAGGCCTACTATAGCACAAAATCGTCTACTTAAAAAGCCGACGTTAGAATTATGGATGAAAATCCTTATTAGCTGTGTAACTAGGCGTGTTCCCACGACGAGACGAGCGGTCTGTATTTAAACGTCAGGATCTCAATATAAATTATAATGGTCTGGAAAATGATGCACTGAATGTTCTTCTAGTAATTGAATTTGTGTGTTATAAATTTGAATGCTATGAAATTAGCCTTTTAGCAATAAAAGCTGTTAGCAATATTAAGCTTGTTATTTTACAATTTGTCGTCGTTTTATGTTTAGTACCTTAACCAAAACATAATGCAAAACATAACCCTGCTGGAATAATTGATAATTTGAAATTGGATGATTTATTCTAAGTTCCGGAACCTAGAAAATTTTCTGCATATAAGCTCAAATATATAATTGTCTTACTGTAATATTTACGCCAGTAAATTTCTATTTTGCTAAACCTCGCCTTCTGGAAAATATGGGCCTGAAAACTTGTTAGATAGTTGGTTCAAACGATTGAATTTTCTCATTAACATTAAGTTAGCGTTAATAATATCATTTATTTGATGGTTGGTAATGACTTTTCTTTTAATATGTTAGGTACTTATGGTATTTTTATTTTTAGCTTCACCAACCGACTAATAATCTGCTTCAAATGAATTAATTGTATGAATTTAACTCGGTTCAAAATTAAGTTCTAATTTCATAAATACATTGTCCATTATCGTTTTGGCATTTAATATATCTACGTAAATTACTTAATTGCCACTGTACGCCGATGAGTACGCATACTCATCGGCGTACAGTGGCAATTAAGTAATAATATGCATTGATACCATCATGGAAACCAGGGAATGGTCTATTAGAAAAATCTTACTTTGATGCACACACGGGTCCATTCTCATAATAATCAATGTGATCAAGAATAACTGAACATAATAGCCTGCACTTGGTCGCAGAAAATAATGGTGTGAACACATTGCCAACACTTTCATCCAGTCTTTACAACTCGGCCTTTGATTACTTAATGATTCTATATCCGCCGCTTGGTGACAATACTACCAGCCCATGATTGGATAATAATCACCTTCTGCCATTCCCATAATATAAGAGATGGCAAATTGGGGAAGTAACTTTCAATAGTTGCGCTCGCGCCGCGACCGGAGCACGAATTGTTTTAACATTTTCAGTGAAACTCGTTACATTATACCGAGTGGTCTATTACCAAAATTGACAAATAAGTGAAAGTACAAATTACATTATGGAAATATATGTAATTTTATCACGATGACCGAATTATTAATCTGGACCAAACTTTTATATTTCCATTCAAATGCCATTACATTTTGTAATAGTATGTAAGTTTTTTTTTCAATATACATTTCAGATGATGCTTTATTATTCAACTCCTATTCGTAATTCATATTACGTTATTAACTATACCGAAACATCAACATACATTATGGCTGCTACCACTATAATGTTTTGCATTTTGAAAAGAGCATAAAGTTTCATTGACTATCCGCTCTCCGCTCATTCGTCAAGTCCGACCCGATTCAATCGAATTTGCATTTACCATCGGACACACGTGCTGCGTATTGGAAATTGATTGAACACCATAATTAGGAGCGAGACGGGGACGTACCGTGACAGATCCCATAGGATTACAGCGGGCTCGAATGTTGGAATGCTCAATGACTGATTGTTTTCTACTGTAATCCTCTATTCAACCAAAATTACTAACCATACGTCATCAGCCTAACTAAAGGAGTACTCTATTGGACTGGTAGGCTGATTAGTAGGCCTCTCCCATAAAACGCCATAGTTAATAACTCTGACCAGTTTGATCGATGATCCTGCTACCTTCACCAAATCATTAGTCCAGTAGGATTCCTGCCTCCTGCTGCGTCTTTTCCACTTCCAAGTTGCCATTCGAGAATCTATTATGCCCTAGACAGAATGTATCGCTGCCTCCTTTTTTTGTGACAGTTATATGCACTGTTGGACCATTTTCAATCCGTCAGAATGCTATCTTTATCTAGTTCTCATACTGGTAGTACATTATTGCCACCAAGAATGGCTTCTAAGATTTTCTAATCCATATTGATCGGATGAAATTCTTCACACATCTCTTCGACACCTAAACACTTTGAAGGTAAGATTGCTAATAAAAGGGTTCGCGGGGCGGGTGGTCCCTCATCGATTCTGACAGGGAATGTGTACAAGTCACGAGTGCATTCCGCTATGCGCCGTGGAAGACGGCATCTAATAAGTCACGGTCAAATATGAGTCGCGGAATTAATTCGCTGCGGGCTACGGGATAGGACCCCTGATCACGAATCAATACTGAGCTCTGAGATGGAAATTGACGGTCTGTACTTGTATTAGACAGTTCGCTTTCCGCCCAAGCATCCCTATTGATGATGCCTTTATAAGACACTCCAAAATATTTGGAAATGGGTTACTCTTGGTATATTAGGTTATTTTATAAACTGGTGTTACAAATCTGCATGTAAAACTAGAAACCGGGGCCCTACCGCCTAACTCAAAGCTTTAGCCAGAGCGATAGCAATGCTCTGTCCGTCCTTGTCATATCATAACACGATGACAAGGACGGATAGTGCACTGACGTCATAAACCAAAGCCAGAGTCAAAGCGATAGAGTAAGGCGGTAGACCCGCAGGTCTTCCGAAGCTTGAACTAGTGGGAACATCGAACCCGAAATCCAGCCATTGCTTGGCAATGATTTAGTAAAATAAATATGAAGGCAACAACATAATTATTGCTTCAATTTTCAATTACCTCTTAGTAAAAGAAGGGAAAACAGAAGTTCTTGCTTGTTCTTACTTAGTTAGCATCGTTTTATGAGCTAATAGCTTCCGCCCGCGACTTCATCCGCGTGGACATTCAGAAAATCCCTAGGGAACCTTTGACTAGGATAAAAAGTATCCAGGCTATAAACTATCTGTGTGTCCAACATCCAAATCTGTTCAGCCGTTTTTGCGTGATTGCGGACCAAACATCCAAACCCCACAAACTTTCACATTTATAATATTAGTTGGATCAATTTTTGCCTTTTCATAACTGCTTGTTATAATATTTCAGTCAGTATTTGCTGAATCTCAAAACAAAATAGTTAAGTTCTTTAGCTTTCCAATTACAGATTTTGATGTCACAGTCACAGTACAAGCTACTCTTTCAAAAGATAATGTAAAGCACAAAGAAAACTTGCGTAAACCTCCCAAACTGGACTTAATTTCCAATTTATTGATGAATGCATCTCTGATATGGGCATCGGTTAAATGAAGCAAAAACGCGAATCGGTTAGCCATTGTATGTGTATTTTTTTCGGGTTCAGTAATACGTAATGCTGTGAAACTTATCTCTTTGTGTTCACACATTTTTATTTAACAAAATTAACTTCTTTCAGTCAGTTTAATTTAATTTCGTTATGTCCAGTCGCGTATGCGTTTATAAATCTTAACTTATATTAATTAATGAATACCTTTTCAAGTGTGATTTCTAATTAGATATTTCTCACACAGTTTTGCGGAGCTACGTACTACATATAAGTCTTATTTGATTGTTAAAATAATAAATAAATAAAAAAAATAAAAAAATGTAAGCTCTCTAAAGGCCAATTTTAATATCTTCTAACATAAAATAGATAAGTATGTTGCAAACATTAATATCCATCCATAAAGATAATTATATCTTAAATTGTGCAATTAACTATAGCAAAGGAATTAACTGGGAAATCAATAATGCTCAATAAACTGTCATTACATTAATTATTAAAGTGCTAACTATCAAGCTTAAAGTAATAGCGGGTTATTATAAAGACAATAAACTAGAAAAGCTTCTATGCTTTTGCCGGGTCTTTGTAAACTCGTCACGTATGTAAACTCGTTTGCTTGTGCGTCTCAGCAAGCTCTAACCTTTTAACCGACTTCCAAAAAGGATCTTTAAAATTCACTGCTACTTCTTTTTTTTATTGTAAATTAATTTTGTATATCATTATCAACTTTTAGTGAAACTTCTCTTCCTCATCTTTCTGTCAATGTTATTTGTTGCTCCACCTAGCATTTTACCAAATTCACCCAACGTGACCTAATCAAAATGCATTAACGATTAATACAATTTTCATCGGGTGCTATGTTTATTTTTATTATTCTATTAGTCAAGGGAAATCACAAATTTCTTAAAAAATAGAACTTCCGCAATACTATCGAGTTTTGTAGTGGGACTACTTGTTGAAATGAGCTTTTTTCAGTAGAACCTTGAACTTATTATAATTTTTTTAAAGGTTCACAACCAAAATAGAGCATGGTACTTATGCGAATAACACTGACAAATCTGAAAACCATTCATGACTAAATGAATTATATCGCATCGCAATTTTTCAACTGCAGCGGTGTTAATTAGTCGGCTTGATAATTAATCGTGATTAGCAGTCCGAGTAACAGTAAGATTAACAAATATATCGATCTGGTGAGTGATGGAAACTAGCTGAAACTGTATTACTATTTACGACCAGTTCTCTAACCTAGACCACAGAATAACCTAGACATTGCCTTGAGAATCGATAGTGTTAATGAAAGTAGCGTTACTGCCAACGTTATGTGTGAAAATCCCGTTTCACGTGTCCCACTCCACGATTAAATGTATAGAAACTAGGGTATACTTGTTCCAGGCTTTAGATGCAAATTCAAGTAATTTATTCAGTCTTAGCTCTTACAACACTTGTTAAGACTAAGGACTGGAAGTACTGGAACACCTCACATATGTCGAGATTGGGAAAGAAATTTAACAAGAGCTGTTTTTTCTTCTTACTTATTTTAATTAGAAACGATAAACTGAAAGTAATTTTAGTTCATCTTTTACACTTCACAATTAATCCAATTTAATTTTAAATAAGCATTATTTTCTTGTAAATTTCAAATATTTCAATGATAGCATTGTGTTCAAGTAGTTCACCGTATATTACATCAAAATGTAGCACATGTTTTAAATATACTAGCTGATGTAGCAGATTTCCAATAGCTTCTTGGCTTTTCTTACAAATGCAATCCCTGTTTTAACGAAGGCTGTACCTATACATATACTACAATAGATGTAAAATATCATTAATAAAGAGACTAGCTCTTTAAATTACATTTTACATGGTATTTTATCCCTTTCGATCACCCATTACTCTCTTGCTTACTTTCATTTTCATTCCCTTTGATTGTCACCTCATTCTACTAACGAGGTTAGACTTTACTGTTGACACAGAATACCAAATAACTCTGCTAGCAGCAAACCATTCCCTCCTTACCACCAATCTTCAAAGTATTACAATGGATCTGTGCTAAGAATTTACTTTTAAGTTACCCACCCCCTTTTAACTTTCGATTAATGTATAGTAGGTACCACACAATGTAATTAACGTATTAATGAGGACAAAACTCATTAAACAAAAAAGTAGTGATGGGACTTTAAATTATCCTTTATGGAATTTATTTGCCGATACATCGTCAGCTTGCATAGAGTAAGCAAAAGCAATACAAACTATGCGAATCATTAGTACAGTTAGGAGCTCGGGAGCATTAAAAAAGAAAGAGTCACTATAGAATCTCGTCACATTGGATCGATTTCTGTCAAAGTTGTTAGTGTATATGGATGCAACAAGGAAGGAAGAAAGTCGTTGTTTTGCTTGTGGCTAGTGACTGTTCCGCATTAAAAATTCTGCGTAGGTTCTAGGAAAATAGGACGCGTCTGTTTTGATACTTTTTTTAGTTTGCAATACGTTGTCCGCTGCCATCGTAAAATGCTACTACTCGATAAATATTTAATTCGCACTTACTAATCCACTTCTCATTCAATGCCTTTGTTTGATAGACACTTAGAGTAAGACGGGCTGGACGAAGCTGTCGCTGCTCGAAGGATACTACTTTCTTAGCGTTCTTCTAAGACAAAGTGTCCATATTGTAATGTCTTTATTTCTATGCATCTACTTGCTTTAATTTTTTATCAGAAATCAATCTGTAGGAACTAAATCGCAACACTCAAATGAGTTGAATTTATAAAAAAATACTTCTTTTGAAGCATGTTTGTCTCATGTACTTACTTAATTTGTTTAAAGGCATTTGTTATTAGTGTATTGTTTGTCATAGTCATTTGGAAGGTATTATTTTGAGTTAAATTTATAAAAAATACTTCTTTATAATTTGAAGCATGTTTGATTCATGTACTTAATTTAATAAAAGACATTTGTTATAAGTGTGTTGTGTTTTCCATATTTATTTAGAAGGTATTCTTTTGTGTCTCGCACTTCATAGTTTTAAGACGAATAAGAACCTATGAATATGTAATTTTCAAATATATTCTAAAGCATTGACAATTACTTTCGTCGGTCCATCTTGTGCACGTTATATTTTATAGCCTGCAGACTACGATATCTTTGTTCGTAGCCTGCAGACTACTGCTCCGCTGAACACCCAGACCGTGCCCCCAGGGGCACGACGGATAAATTTGAATGCTCCGTAGTGTGTGCCCCTTTAGTGGTTAAGTAGGGAAATTTTTGATTTGCATGTCGTGCTCCTTTTAAGTCTTGGTCTTCATGTGTTCTAAACTTAGCAGTGATAAAATGGAACCGTTAATATGATTGCAGTCGTCAGCCTGCACATGTACGTAACTGGAATGCCATATTATACCGTCTTAATTCTAATAACAATAAAATGACTTGCATTGCATACTGTTCAATAGCTTTCCAAGCTACAATGCAAATACCGATATTTTCATTTCATTCTTGAAAGACTACTGTGGAAACATTGCCTCCCGTAAACTGGTTCTTATTTATCACATTCCTAATATTCTTTGTTTTGTCGTTTTCAACTCTATATTTGTTAATATACAATGTAGTTTCATTTAAAGTGTAAGTACGCAAATATAACTTTGTCATTTCGAAACGTGAATCACGAATTATTGAAATGACGTTCGTAGTGCTATTACTGTTTAATTCAGTGAAATCGTGGGGGATTAACTGTACCGATTGTTAAGGGATCACTGATCGAACTTAGTACAAGACCATGGTACAGAGTATCTTACCGGGAGCTATTAACGCAGTGCTACAGTTTTTTTAATTTAGAATCATACTTACATTACAATACTGTTTTTGTACTCTACTCTTGGTATCCAAACAGTCCAAATGTTTATATTTTATCTCAAATCTTATTCGTGTTTTCTTTTCTACAAAATAGAGATAACATACTTTTATTTAACAAATTAGTAATAATACTCCAAATTAGTAACCAACTGTTTCATTGTTTGATGAATCCAAAAAAATACATAGATCTCCGCGTTTGCAACTAATCACGTCTACCAGTCTGGGAACAGTAATTCCAGTCAGTTCCAACGCACGTGCAATTCTTCGAATAAAAAGAAATTAATGGTGACACTGGAAAAACAGTTGGAAAAAGCCAACGACACAGCAGAGCCAATCAACGGCACCGGTGTATTCTCTCGATAGTTTGTTACGTTATTATATCGTAATCTTGAATTTGTTACACTGCGTGAGACGAGGCAGGGCGTGCTTCTGTTTCGCTAGCCTTTTTTTATACCATTCGATGAACAAGCAGAGATGCCGTCGTTATCCCATAAATTTCATCGATTCTATGGAAATAACGATACCGATATTTTTAAACGAAGAAGATAGATAAGTGCAACTTGAATAAGATATCGTGTTCTAAGCAAGTGTCCTATCTTAATATCTCTCTATCTGTATCATTTCAAATTGTGATACCGCTAAGTCATAATTTAATGTAGATTTTGTTGTTTTCTGTATTCTGTAGTGTATCATTATTTTATAACTTCATTCTTCTTTTTATCAGAGGTCGCTAAAGTATTGTAGTTAAGAGCACGTAAAATGATTACCTACAGGACAGGCTAAGCCAAGTGTAGGGATCATTGCAAAGATTCTTTCAAATTACCTCGTCAATGTTAATGTAACTTTATTAATCTGAAGCTTATCGACTGACTCTTTTTGTTAAAATTGTGTCAACAAATATATTGTCTTGGATTTGGGCTGACTTCGTTTTCTAATTTCCGTAGTAAAAATGTATATAACCGCTTACCTTGGTTTTTTAGTTATTACTAAATTGGCATCGCCCATAGATTTGCAGTCAACTTAGGACAGTCACAGTTTATGGTTGCTAGGTATATCACTATCACTGACTGCCTTAGGCCCTTCAAACCGGTACTAGACTTTCACGACACCAGAAACAGCTAGGAGTCCGGCTCATTCTCATTTGAAGTATGAAGGATGCAAAATAGTTTAACCTTATTAAATACGGTTAATGGTCTCTTGCACTAGTTAACTGAATCGTTCAATTTAGTGTTGATTTAAAAAATAAATATCGTTGTCACAAACGTATTTAATATTGAATAAAAATTAAATATTATTACACAATACATTTCAGAACTCGATATTATTAATTTTAAGTCTGTGTTGAGAACGTAGTTACGTTCTTTCAAATACTTATTTTATTTCATCTAACTCTTCATGAATCAATTCAATTTTCTGTTGATTGTTTTTTAAATCGTTTTTTTATTCAATTATCCGATAACACTTTAGCAGTAAGTCCATATTATTACATAGTAAATAGTACAAAATGTAATGTCATGTAATACTTATCTCCAGCCTCGGATCTAGAGATACGTTGGCCATGAGACATTTATCCCCAAGTGAAAATACGGCTTCAAGATAAGTAATATGCACAGTTGGTCTTAAACGTGGCTTAACTCTTTAGTACTGTAATATCAGCTACTATTTCACTAGTTCAGAGGTCTTAAAAGGCTAGAATGTATTTTAAACATTTGCATTTTTTTGCAGAATCATAGTTGAGATCGATAAATGTTTTATTTTTGTTTTATGATTCCAAAAAACCACTTAAGGTACCCTGAGCGAAAGTGGCGCCGCGGTGAATTATATTTAATATTATAATTCTAATACATAATTAAAAAAATGTTTATCGTGGAGATTTTAGGGCCCACAGTCTAGTATTTTTAGACGGTATCGTTACATTCCCTCGTAGTCACTGCTAGAATTAGATAGCAAAACTGCTAAAAGTGGCCGTTTTTGATACATTTGCTATCTACATCTACGAATGACTACGAGGGCATGTAGTGATACCTTCTAAAAATACTAGACCATGGGCCCTAAAATCTCCACGATAAACATTATTAAAATCTTTTTCTATTAATAAAAACCTCTGAGGGCGCCATTTTCGGTCATACAACCGCCTTGAAGATTTGGGAAATGAAAACATTTATTATAAACAATATACAATTTTGCATTTCTATTTAGACCCTTAGATTTAAAATGTGGTCTTCGTGAAATCGTGATAAAATTTTCGAAGTTGGCACTTTAGAACCGATTGTACATTTCATGTTAATGAGATTATATTTACTATATTTTATTCCATCGGCCATAATTTTATAGTGATACCTCTCTCTCATTCGTATGGGTGATGGTCAGATCTAGTGTCAGTGGTACAGCCAGTTATGACCCTAATGTGTCTTGAAGATTGTTATAACGATAATATCGCACTCATGTTCGGAATCTATGGGAAAAGCTACAGACCTACTTTTGGTAAAAAGACTGGGAATGAGCGGTTTTCTGACAGCTGAGATTTTTAGTTTATTTTTATGTTGATAGATGGCGCTATTCAACTAGGTAGTTTTTTTTAATTTTTAAGAGCAGCTGAATATACCTACAACTTGACACTGTCAAAAATTACTCCCTGGAGAGGAGTAGATTGCCATAACAAAAATAAGAAGAAGAATAATTAACTGTCAATTGACAAAATGTCAAATTCTTCATGCACTTTTTTATAAATTTTGTGATCATCAAAATATCAAGTGACAATAAAGCAGATAAAAAATCCTCGAAACACGCCAACAAATAACCAACGCACAACTCAACAAACTCACCAACTCGTATGTCAAAAAAAGTACTTACGTCAAAAATTGCCATTGATTCCTTTCATTCTTTGCTTTTTTTCTTAAAAAGTTACGTACTTAGTTAAACAACGACATCTAGCCTTCTTTTAGGTACTTACTACTTTTTTTAAACTGCCTTTTGAAAACCGCTCATTCTGAAATCACATGACTGAATATTATTGGGTTCAGGCGGATTTAGAAGTGGCTGCACTTCAGTGCTTTGTCATACCAATAAGTCTTTTTTATTAAGAAATGTTACTACATGAATGTAATGTTAGCTTAACATGGTACTAATGTTTTCATCTACTTTGAAGGCGACTGTTCTAGCAGGCTGCGCAGGGTCGATGGTAGTGGAGATAATGGCAGGGTGATGATGCCAACTTTTGCCCGCGTCTTCCGCCGCGTGGAATTTTGTTGAGTGATACTCGTAATAACCTCCAAATTCCAAAGTATACCATAATCTTATACCAAAATTAAACAAAATTGGTTCAACAGTACCTAAGGACGAAGTTGTCTATAGTTTATTATACTATTTTGTGTAATGTAAGTACAGTTCTAGTGATTAAAAAATAGGTAATTTTCTAAAAAAATATGAATACTTACAGAAACAACAAAGTTATTGATATCGAAACATTTATTTATTTTCTGTCAATAATTTAACTTAAAATAGCTATACATAAAACAAATAAGGAAGACGTACCATATAAAGTTAAAAATCAACATGCTTCATATATTTACATAGTTTTACAGATGAGTCGCCATTTTACAAACATCCAAATATAATCAAATTAGTTTTTTTTTTTCACTTATTATAAAAAACTCCTTTAATGGCATGGCAAATAAAAAATTAAGAAAATAAAAAAAACCGGCTCTGTTGAACTAACAATACCAACCAGCTCTAAGCAAAAAAAAATTTAAGCAAATAATAAAATATTAAGATTAATTCTTTTGAAGATACTCATGAAATAGGTACAAAAATTAAGAATATCTACACAACTTTTACTCAACGCAACTTACATCGTCTATTTGTAACAAAAATCACTATACAATAGCAAACAAACAAAACAATGAACAAAACATCACCCTTCTTCGCAGTCGGGTAAAACAGATAAACGTCTCCTTGACTCCATTGGAAGACAGCAATTGAATTACGCAAGTATGGCAAGTAAATAATCATAATATGAAATTTAATATTTTTATCTAAAGTTTACACTGATCATTTAAAACTAAAACTTATTTACAATGCAACAGAAACAATTCGCAATGTATTTACATAATCACTGCACGTATTTACTTAATAAAAGCCTAACGATTAAACTTAGTTTAGTTAAATAGCGTTTAATTCAAGATAATTCCCATATTCTAAAACGTGAACTAAGTAGTAGTCTTCTAAAACTGAATCTGTCACTTGTATTTGCTGGAAGGAAGACAAAACAGCATCAGTTTTAAACCTGGACTAACTTTAATCCACGTTTTGGAATGGGTTAGTAACAATTCTTACAATAAGGTATCAAAATGGCGTGAAACGGTTTTCAAACTTATTTCTTAACTTATTTTTTCGAGATAATTCCCATATTCTAAAACGTGAACTAGGTAGTCTTCTAAAACTCAATCTGTCACTTGTATTTGCTAGAAGGAAAACAAAAACAGCATCAGTTTTAAACCTGGACTAAATTTAATCCACGTTTTGGAATGGGTCTGTAACAATTCTTACAATAAGGTATTAAAATGGCTTGTATCGGTTTTCTAACTTATTTCTTAACTTAATTTTTAAGACTTTTAGTAAAAACGGACATCATCTTAACTAATTAATTTCAACCTAAACTAAATTTGTTCTTTGTTCGCGTCAAAATGTATGAGTAATTACTAATTATACATTGAGTTAAAAACTCATCGCCAACTTTTTTGTACTAAACAGGTTATGATGAGCAAAATAAATTTCTAGCGTCGATGATCATTCAGTTAAAACATTAAGCATAAAAGAACAAGGGCCCAATCAATCCAACGATAAAACCAAAGCTAAATCGTTGCCGTTTTAGTTTCATTTACAGAAAAATGTTTAAGTTTTGTTAAAATTGTTGAAAGCTATGCCTAGGGAGCCAAGGATGCCAATTTTGAACAATTTAAATGATAATTATAAAGCTAAACCAAAGATATTTAGGTAAATATAACCTAATTGACAACGTAATGGTTTGGTTTTATCGTTCAAAATTAGCGCGTTTGGGCCCTAGTACAAGTATAATATAATTTTTCAGTGTCACGAGATATTACACGAATTAGATAGGAAAAATGTACACTTATTTAAAATAATGTTAATTAAACTGTATATTAGAGTATTTCTTTCAATTTTAAAAAATCTTAATCTCAAACGATTCCAAAAATATCTGTAAATATTGCAAACTAATGCTCAAAATTGATAAAACTGTATACTGTGCTTTCAAAATAAAATAAAAAACTGTTTATCAAAACAATAAAAAGTAAAAAAAGTGTTCTATAAGTAATTTAAAAAATCAAAATGGTTTTCACGGAAATCGGAAATACACTATTGTAAGTATACTCTGAAAATTATAAACCAAAGAAAATTACTTACCTATATACTTTCTGTATACAATGAACGATGCACAGTGTACAGGGTTCATTTTAAAACACCAACAACCTCGCAGGAGTAGATTACTAACATCATAAACAACAACATTTGTTGTTCTACGACTTTTCCGAAAACAGACAAAAAACAAATGCGACTCTCCATACAAATGTCCCGATCGAGTATTGTGAGAAAAGTCTATATTTTTTGTCTGTATTCGGAAAAGTCGTAGGACAAATGTTGTTGTTTATGATGTTAGTAATCTACTCCTGCGAGGTTGTTGGTGTTTTACAAATAACCCTGTATGTTATTAGTTTTCGATTTCTACAGTACAACTGTTGTTCTAATGCCTTATTTACTCTGTGGTCGCTCAATCTTTGTCACCGACGAATCTATAGACGTCTGGTGGTGGTTCAGGCATGCAGTAGCCGTGGTATGTGCGAATATCCTCTGCAGCATACGTAACTCCTGGGAGAACCCCTGGCTCCGTGTGGTGTTTAGGACAGGTGTGGTCTCTCGGACACTGGCAGATGGTGTTAGCGTTGACTTCGTCTATTTGCTCGTGTCGCCTTCGGGCGCTGAAGAGCTTGCAGGGCTCTTTGCGGGAACAACGTAACCTCTGGAAGAAAAAGAAACAAATAAATAAATAAATGCTTGGACAATTTCACACAGCGCCATCTAGTTCTAAACTAAGCAAAGCTTGTAATGGGTCCTAGACAACTGATATAGGTGTAGGATATACTGATGTAGGAATTTTAATTCTGTTAGTCTGGGTTACTAAGTATAAGTATAATATTATGTATGTAAGTAGTACATACATAATATTATACTTATACTTAGTAACCCAGACTAACAGAATTAAAATTAATCGTTTCAATTGCTGCCCGGCTGGAAATCGAACCCGGGACCTTTTGCGCGGCAGACTGTTGACCACTGCACCACTCAGGTCGTCAAATAATAAACATATTTCAGTTTGATATATTATGTCAACAATTAAAAATAATAAACTGGTTTATTGATAACTAGCGGCCGCCCGCGGTTTCACCCGCGTGGTCCCCGTTCCCGTGAAATTATCGGGATATAAAGTATCCTGTTTTAATCTAGGCTATGTACTATCTGTGTGCCAAATTTCAACCAAATCCATTCAGTAGTTATTGCGTGATTGAGGAACAAACATCCAAACACACAAACTTTCACATTTATAATATTATATAGTAGGAAGTAGGATATCTGGATATCTATCATCAGGTGCAATCATGGAATTACACCGAGAACTCTTTGCAAAAAATATAATATCTATTAATTGAATGAAAAAATATTTATATACCTATATTTTTTAAAGTATAAGTTTAGTAAGTACCAAACAAAATTCTTCGTATTACAAATAATTTGCAACACAATTTCAGAGAGCAATACCACCTAACGGCATTTATAAGAATTACCCGACCCGAGTAACAAAAAGCACACTTACACTTTGCGGCGAGCACGCGAACTGGTACTGGTTCCCCTGCTCTCCGCTAGATGTCGTGTACGGTATCTTCTTGAGGAGGTAAGTGACCGAGTTCTTGGGGCAATGACAGCTGACGATCTGCTGGGTAGCGTTGCTGTCGGGAAACGAGAAGATCGTCCAGGCAGCCTCTTTGAAGTATCGACACTTGGGCAGCCGTTTTACTGGTTCGCAGGTCTTGTACAGGGTGGTCTTGTCAGCCAGTGTGTGGTTGTCGTCGGGTGTTAGTTCACTGTAACGAAAAGAGGTTGGATTAAGTATTGTATACGATATCGGGTCATCTATACAGGCTGCATTTTTATTCACTCACCAAATTTTAAGGATGTGTTCAGTCCATGAAACTGAACAGCTGTCTCCATGAAACATGTGTCCAAATCGTCGAAATTCTTCGCAAAATTGGTCATCCCTTACTAAAATGATCATGTGATCTCTTTGATTTGTACGGAATGTCAATTTTTTTACATATTTCACCCATGTTTCTTAGAGAATATTGTTCAGTTTCATAGACTGAACACATCCTTAAAATTTGGAGAGTGTATTATTAAAAGACAGCCTGTATAAATTGAGCATCTCTAAATAATCTTCAGTATTTCGTGACTCGATAGATACGCTAACGCTAAACATTCGAAGGCAGTGAAAATTTCGTAAGTTCTTAGGTAAGTTTATTTCAAATCGTAAAATGCTAAAATTATGAAAGAAAACCATTTGTCAACAATTAATCTAAATACCCGTTTTCCCTGGAGCTAATTTTCCCTGAAGGAATGAGGAATGTCTGAAAAAAAATCTGCATATTTTTTTCCCTAAAGTTAATTTTCCTGAAGGAATGGGAAATGTCTACAAAAAAACAAATATTCTATTCTATTCTGTCTTTTTTATTGGTAGGAATAAGTTGCCTTATTAAAAGAAAAAAAATTCAGAATCTTTGGTTTCGTGAAAAAATAAATAAAAACACTTCGTTTTCGCAAATGTTTATATAGTTTTTTTTCGATTTAGTTTGTTGCAATTTTTTAGAAAATAAGTTCCACCCATTTCGAAAAATGATCAAAATTAGAAGCGCCATCTAGCTTCAACTTCAAACATATATATTAATAAAATAATACCTACCAAACAGTACATAGTACTGCTTTTGAAAAAGCCTAGTGACGACATCTATTAGATAAATTATTAAACAACATACAATTTGAGCTACACGCACAAACGCGAAGTCTACAGCTCACTGAGCCACTATAGGACTCCTATAGTGGCTCAGTGAGCAGTAGGCGCACGAGCAACTTTTGTCTCCGCAACTATTTTGCCTCTCACATCAAGTCTACGGGTTTGTATGAAAGTGCGCGCACATAGCGACGCGACAGACTTTCAATGTGAAAGACAAAATAGTTGCGAAGACAAAAGTTGCTCGTGGGCGCTCGCGCTTATAGTGTGGTAATAATCCTACCTAGAACAAGACCTGTGCCCCAAGCAGCGGCACTTCCTCTCGATCCAGGGTTGGCTGGCGTCGTACAGGTCTACCTTACTGCACACCTGCCTCACCCTGCACACCGGTAGGTCCTCCTCTGACACCTGGAATTAAAATTAATAGGACATATTAATACCTATTTAGCAAAAAGATTTAATTCAAAACTTTTGCAACTAAAGAAAAAAAAACTTCTAACGAAAAGAAGGTTTAATTCAAAACTCTTAAGAATCTTATATTCATAATGTAGTTAGCAAGAATCTTAGGTATATTCATATTTGAAAGTTAGAAAGATGAATGAAAGCAAAGTTTTCAGATTGAATTTAAAACTCTAGCACCTAAAGAAAAGTTTCTTGATTATAAGAAGGGCAAAGTCGAAAGGTTAAATTAAAAATTATCGAAATTATAGTCCAAAACTCTTCCTATTGAAGAATTGTTTTCCTGCTTAGTTAGCAGGTTGAATTCAGAACTCTTTTAACGAAAGTTTTTTTTCAACTTCGCAAAAATAAAGCCTTTATTGTGATAACGCCCGGTATCAGCTTTTCATATTATTCATATAATAACAATAAAGTCCGTCAATAGAAACTGTATAATAAGATTATTTTCACTAAATATTCCTCGTTTTCAAGAAGTTGGCTTTACATTTTTCGTTAAATCTTTTTAGGATGGAAAACTATTTGAAAACTTTGCTCATGCACTAAAAGATAATTTCGTCTTAGTACATTTGCTATTGTGTTAACGTAATTATATCAGCCGATTAATTCCCAACTCTTGTTTACAAACAACCGTATAAAATGGAAAAATTAATGCTTTTCCTTAACCAATTTGCACGATTTATTACAAAATCTTTGGAGAGAGTTTAGTACCGTGAAATATACGTAATAGATAACAAGTGTAAAAGCTTACAATGTCAATTTTATTGCAAAGTCGCCTAACACAATATCATGTTTATTAGACGGTAAGTATTAGCTTATTTTATTTCTCTAGAATAGGAACCTATTTAGAAGATAAAAATAAGTGCTCTTTGTCCTTGAAATTTTTTATCCTTTTACATTTTATATGATTTTACATCCGTAAGTAAGTATAACATTTCATTTTGTCTTTTCTCTAGAAGATGACATGTGTGTAATGAAGGGTTACGAAAGCCAGTTCCTCAGTGATGAGGATCGGGTGTAGTGCGCTTCCACCTTTCGGCCTTACCATCACTTAACATCAGGTAAGGTGAAGACCAAGCACAATCCCGTCGTAAATAAAAAAAACAACATCAGTTTAGATTTACTCTGTTGCATTTTTAAATTACCTTTTGGTCTTTGCCTACACTACTCCAACAAGTCTCCGACAGATAGGTACTTTCTTAAAAAAATAAGTAAATAATGTATTGTGACGATCCGTTTACTATTTATTACTTTCAAAAACATATTTTTTCTACATGCCTATTATTAAACAAACCCGTGTTTCAGTTTGACCTACAAGTAGGTATACACGTGGCGGTGTCAACCCCAAATCTATTTTCGTGTAATCGTACCCTCGCCTCCGACGCACCGAAGCTATATGAGGCTCGTGCGGATAATCATAATGTTGATTGCTCTATTATATTTGACCTCTGCGATATTCATTTTGTCAAATGCCGACTTTCGCAGGTATAAAAATGCAATTTATATTGGTTACCAGACTACTTTACTCGTAATTTGTAAATAGAAGATAAATATATTTTCACCTAACTGGTACGAAAAGGGCGTTTTTGGTAGGCGAGGCATTTCTCGAAATTTACTCTTTCACTATGTCTTTAGAATAAGGTTGAATATTGCACAGTTTTAATTGACGCTTCGCCAAAATTTGACGAAATTTAGTATACATTTTTATTGATTTCTGAATTACTGGAGCATTTATTAAAAATTTATTCGGTTATTGTGTTAGATCGATAAAAAAGCTATCCTTTTTGCATAAAAAATCATATCACTGTCGTTGAAAATTACGATTACTATTTTATGGTGTTTTCAGGATTTTTTTACAGAGTTACCATGCCATTTTTCAATATTCTGTTCGGTTACTTTGTTTCTTTTTCAGTCTACAGTAATTTTTGTGATATAGAATTCTACATCAGTTCTTCACATTGGAAGTTCAAAAATCAGACTTTTCATTAGATCGTGAACTGGCCTCGCCAGCTAAATCGCTTTTCCCTGCGAGCGTGAGTTTCGAATAATTTTGCTGTGAGTTTTCTCGCTGGTAGAGGTGAAAAAATGTATGTTTCACACGATAGCAATTTTTTTTAATGTACATACATACATATACTCACGCCTGTTTCCCATGGGGGTAGGCAGAGACTCTGCAAAATCATCAGTCGCAGAAATAAAATATTTGGTCACTTGTTGAACAAATAACTACTACTTATTTGTAAGCTTTAAAAAAACCTATAATATTTTTTTATAGTCTTTCAGTTTGACCTACTACGAGCATACACGTGGCTTGGTCCATTCCGAATTTATTTTCGGGTAATCGAACCTTTGACTTTAACGCACCGATTCGTAAATAAATACCAAGATTATCATAATTTGATTGCTTGTGTCTATTATCTGTGACGTCTATGCGACTTTCGCAGAGGTTATAAAGATGCAATATTGGGTACTTATGATGTTTTATAAATATAATATTTATAAACAACGTTTGCTTATATGAAAAATAGTAACATCTTTTTGAGTTTATTTCGGTAGTTGAAATATTGCACAAATTCAAAATCAGTAAATAATGGCGACTTCTATGATTTACCTACCTAATTACGAATTTAGTGTTTATCTGTTTGGTAACTTCATCCTAAGCTCTATGCAACGTAGGTACGATTATGTTCATCAATTTCAAAGTTGAGTTTTGATTACTGACATTTTAGTACTTAACTTTTATTTTATTTTTTCGAAAAAGCTACTTTTACTTATAGAATTGTCCATCAGCCATTTTTTTTTCATGTCCCCACTGCTGGGGCACAGGCCTTCCTTATGGGTGGTAAGGAGGATGGGCCATAACTCGGGCCCAATGCGGATTGGTAGGTGTTAACGGACTGCAAATGCAGCCGGGACCAACGGCTTAACGTGCCTTCCTAAGCACGGAGGAACTCGAGATAATAAATTTTTGGTCACCCATCCCATGACCGAACGTTGCTTAACTTCCGCAATCGCTGGGCCAGGCGCTAAACCACTGCGCCACCGAGCTCCTCCACCTTCTGGAATTATATTGTCTTAATTGGGACATCACATCCTGGTTTCTTCTAACAATGAAAATAATAATTCGTCAAAAGTCAATGCACTTACGAAAAGGAATTGTAATGCAATTCGATCTTCGCATTGTGTTTTTTTAGTTGTCTAGGTATGCAGGTTCAAGAAACAAGAACTTTGCTAGTTGCTTAGAATTCAAGTCGCATTCGCATTGTGACCAAATTTTACCACACTAGACGTGAATTTGATTGATATGTTAAATATATTAGGTACCTTACCTATGAAATTAACGTTTTGTATGGAGAATTTTTAACAAATTGCATTTTCCATACTAGCATTTTCATAATTTATTTAACATCCGTGAACGCTATTGTTACAAATTTTTTATAAATGTTTGAACATTAAGCTAACTTAGGCAACATAAGTTAGGCTAAGTAACAACGGATAAAGTGGTCATTTTCGCTAACAAAAAAATGGGCCACGTTCAACTTATTTTTTAATAAATAAATAGACTTTAATTCTGCTGATAGTTGACGGCTATAGTCATAATTTGATGAAATATCTAAAAACTGATAAATATTTATAATCACAGAAGTTATGAAGTTTTCTGTTTGTGAGAAAAAGCACCAATTTCATAGGTTTAAGGGCTCAATACTTTATGGTATTGACGATCCAAGTTACTATCTAACCCGAAACAACACGCAACTAGCAAAATAAATTTAAGCAATGCGAAAGCTTAGGTAAAATCTGTCTTATGTAAAATCGCTCAGCAGATAAGTAGGAAAATCGCGTACAATTCTAGAGTTTGAGGGCCCGTTTAACAGGTTCCAGGTAAGTACCAATTAAGTCACTTAACAGATAATCTTCAAGATATTCTGATCCATTTTTATGTTACTCAGAAGATAGCTGTTGTTATTTGGAAATAAGACAGATTTTTTATATTACAAGTATTGTAGGCAAGTATTGTATTGTTGGGCAGGCACTCAAAAAGTTGAGCTGAATGAAAAACTTCCCATGTCCTACTGATTTTTATTCCATTCACAACGGCCTAATAACTGGTCATTTTGAATTAATTTCACGGATTTGTATGTGTTGCTTTGAACATTAATTGAAAATTCAACAAAAGCCTCCAAGATCCGGGTGCTGTTTATTCCGTAGATCCGGGAGAATGTCTTCACAGTGTCCACCATAATGTATGTGTCGGCATTTCTTTTGTACATAGACCCCTGCTGTGAGACGAAACTAAGTACATTAGTAACTCTAATGCAGAGATTTTCATTTAACATAGTAACATGAAAACTGTTCAATTTACCCCTGCAAATTCGCTGGAGTCAAACAAAAAATCAAATAGAACCTTCGAAATATAGAGCTTTCTAGATCTTCTACCTAAAGTCTTCACAGTGTCCACCATAATGAATGTGTGTCGGCATTTCTTTTGTACATAGACCCCTGCTGTGAGACGAAACTAAGTACATTAGTAACTCTAATACAGAGATTTTCATTTAACATAGTAACATGAAAACTGTTCAATTTACCCCTGCAAATTCGCTGGAGTCGAACAAAAAATCAAATAGAACCTTCGAAATATAGAGCTTTCTAGATCTTCTACCTAAGCTAAAGCTTTCTGGGTTGTACCACAAAATGCTACGTTCTTTGTCGTTGCATCGATTTCTACCAGTAAATCGTATTTTTCGATAACTTGATAGAGCCTACAGCCTACGACGAGGCTTTAGGAAGAGTCAATATCTATTGAGATTTAAATCAATACCTCTTTTCAATAAACGAAGAGCTCTTTATTTCACCATTGTATAAAGCTTGATTTTGTTCACGTACTATCCACGTTTCGCCAATATTGAATGCGTTTGCAAATTCTAAACGGACTACTAATAAAACAACACTATTTTGTTTTTAAATTATACAGCCATCGTATATACAACGACGACCTTTGATGTGCGTGAGAAAACCTGCAAGGTGTCCTGATTTTGAGCACACCTGCCTTCAAAACATAATGAAAGTGATCATTATTGCGATCTACGTCCGAAAGATGTTAATCACACCAATTGTTGGGACACAAAAAGGACATGTGCGCTCTGATTTTTTCCTTTTTTTTCTCCAGAAAGGACCATAGGTGGTACTTCCGACCGGAAAGTAGTGCCATTCGGCAACCTGTTTGCTGTGGGAATGTTTTTTCTGTAGTCGTCCGTTCAGGGTTGGCTGTCGTAAGTTAAAATCTTTGCGTCGACATTGAATGGGTAATTATAATTTTGGCCTCCGAGCGAAGCAATTGGTAAAACTATTGTTTGTAGGTTCACCGATTTTTATTTTTGATCTTTTACAATAATATTTATATAAGGTGTTTGGTAAAAGTCTTATAAAGCCGAATATGGTAGATAGGGACCATCAAACTGAACAACTTTTACTATAGGACCAACTCTGAAATCGCGAAAAAAAATCAGCTGTTTCATACATTTTGAAATTTTCGTTATTATTTTTTGTATGAAACAGCTGATTTTTTTTCACGATTTCAGAGTTGGTCCCATAGTAAAAGTTGTTCAGTTTGATGGTCCCTATCTACCAAATTCGGCTTAAGAAGGCTTTTACCAAACACCTTCTATATTCACAATTATAACATTATAACTTTTGATTATTTACCGGCTAATGATTTCAGTGAGGTTTATTTTACGGTTATGAAAAAAAAAGCTAATCGACGCACCTATACAATTTTGAACACATTTCAATGATAAAAGAATCCGCTGTTAATTTAAATAACAATTCATTCAACTTAAAAAGATCCGCGTTGCCAACCCTACCTCCAAACGAGGTGTTGAAAAAACATTTTTTTTACGTTGTTCCGGATACACTTCCCGTTTCTTGTGTGTCGCGATAGATTTCGCGGAAACCAGGCATCTTTGGACAAAGATGGGCCGGATGCGTCCCTTTTGTGACCCACACAAAAAGTACTACGCAAAGGACCACAATAACATACAATGCCGGTTGTTGACTCCAATGACAAGTTAACGGAGTCGTGTATATGGGCATGAATGTTAAATCAGGATTGTTTGACGAATACTCGATAACGTTATAGTTTGGGTTTTGTTGCCTTATTCAGTATCGTCAATGTTGCAGTTCGAACAGTTTTTAATTTTATATGTAGATCTTGTTTTCGTTTTAATATTTTTTTTTGTTCTTTTGTTCTTTTCAGGTATGATATTTTTTTTTGTTCTTTTCAGGTATGTACTACTGTAGCTGATATTTCCTTCATTTTATAAGGTAAAATATACAAAAACTTCATCGATCAAGTTATGTGAATTTGATATAAAAATAAATTAATAAATTATGCTTCATTTTGCACGCGAATAAAAATGTTACAGAAAGAAAGACAATTACAAAAAAAAGTATACCAGAGGCGGCCTTATTGCTAATACATTATTATACAACAACGAAATAGCAAGAAAAAAATACATACTTAATTTGCTCAATTTATCAGTCATTCGTCCAAAAAATTTCAGTGAGTTTTTCAATGTAATATCCAGAATACAATCCATAGTTCAAATAAAAGACTGAATCAAAAGTAACAAATGTAATCCCTTATAGAAAAACTAAATCTTCTAAATATGCAACAGGTGGCTATGATTTCGTTTCAAAAGTTAAGCTGAGCTTTTATCAACCGCGAAACAGATTGACCGAAGAATCGCATGCGCCTTTTTTAACACTAAAAACGTATAAAAACGGTGTCTTGAGAACCTACTCCTTTTTTTTTGAAGTCGGTTAAAAATAAATAATCCAGAATAGTATCTTGCTTGGTGGGTTCCGTTTATTATCTCCTTTGAATTTTTTTCTTACGTAATACTTATGTTCTAATTTAATGTTGTTTGTCCTTTCTAATCCTAAAATTCATATTAGAATCGTATGTTTTTTGAACGAACAAAAATTAAAGTCAATCTTCATACAGCTTTCGACGTCCTATTGCTATTTCAATATGTTTTATTTCTTTTCAATAGTTTGCTTAATTTTCTTCTAAGAATAACTAAGGTAATAAAACATATAGTGTAGTCAAATGAAAAGTGACTTCTCCTAATAGGTACCATTAAAATGAAATCAATAGTCCTTTGAGTCTCGAACCCTGAAATCAATAGTCCTTTGAGTCTCGAACCCTAAGAGACACCGATCTAAGAAACTGCCCATTCGTGACGCCAGAGGGCGCAACGGATGTCCCTCCCCTTTCCCCCATTCACAGATTTTTTGGAAACGATACCCGAGACGACAGCCGGAGGCGGCACTCCGTTAAACCTCTTTGTCCTTTTCTACACCTGTAATTAGCGAGATTTACCATTGTCAATCGATTCTCGACTGTATTGAAACACTGCGAAGGGCTACAATCGAGAAGAAAGTTTCGCAATACGAGATGTGGCTAGGTAAGCCTGGGAATACACTTGCTAATATTGAACAGAAACATTTTATCAGCGTATATACTCGTAGATAAGATTTTATTTTAAACTAAATATTGCTATATTTTTAACCCCCGACGCAGCGCAAAGGGGTGTTACAAGTTTGAAGCCTATGACTATCTGTCTGTCTGTGCGTATCATCGTAGTGCCTAAACGGATCAAGCGATTCCAATGCAGTTTTTTTTATTGAAAACTAAATTAATCAAGATGGTTCTTAGCCACGTTTGATGGAAATCCATCCAGCCATTTATGGAGATGGTCAACTGCCTGCCGAAACGGTAAAAGTTACAGATGTAGTGCTTGACTAAAATAATGTACATCCTGGGCAAATTTTGGTGTAATAAAAAACAAAATGGCGACAAAAATTATTTGCAAAAAATTAAGTTTAAAAAAAAATTGCAGTCTTTCTTTTTTTACATTAAATGAGCTTGCACATTCGAGAACCATAAGGCTAAGAAGTGGCTAAAGATGGAGCATGCTTGCCCAGAAAAACCCTATTCACTCGGTAGTTAAATATCGCTGGGATGTATGTATACGCGAATTCCACTTTTTAGCAGTTTCATTTCATCATTAAAAGCCTATTTTAGTCTACTGCTTCTGTGGAAGACCGGAAGACATTATTATCTATGTCAAGTCGCCTTTTACGACAGCCCTAAAGGGTTGGGCTGTTCTACTTTGTTTTACTCGGTTAACGGATATAATATAACATAATATATCGAAGAACAATTACTTTCCTAAGCGTGAGGATCCAGCGTCATCTAATGTGTTACAAGCCTTACTCGCGGGCCATGGTACGGGGAGAGGGGGGCATCCGGTCGCGGACAGGTGCGCGCGCGCCGGCCAAACAATTTGTATCACAACCTTCCACTACCCACTCGCCAAACGTGGACATGCGTTATATCATTCATTGATGAAACGACTATGGTGCGGTGTCGGCCTCAAAAGTAGGCTGACTTTACTATGTCTGACTATGCGCTTGTTTGGTAAGTTGCAACGCTACTATAGATGTAGGTACGCAATAAATTGTATTGATAACGTGAGTATATAATGACTTTGCTATAGAACGTGTTACAAAAAAAACCAAATGCCGAATATGGTAGATAGGGACCATCAAACTGAACAACTTTTACTATGAGACCAACTTAGAAATCGCGAAAAAAAATCAGCTGTTTCATACAAAAATTAATAACGTAAATATGAAAATGTATGAAACAGCTTATTTTTTTGCGATTTCAGAGTAAATGTTGTTCAGTTTGATCGTCTCTATCTACCATATTCGGCATTATAGGGGCTTTTTTGGAACACTTGTATTAATGATTTAAAGGACACTTTGGGCTACTTTACTTAAAAATGGGCAAACTGATCTATTTTCAAATTAGCCTATTTTAAAGACGTGTTACTGATATAAGGCAAGTTATCTTAAATACATAATATGTTACAGTGTTTTTCAATTGTTGTTTGTTACGCAATGTTGATTAGCACGTGAGCAAAACGCGCTACATCCATTATGAATCCAAAATAAAAATAGGCAAGTCTCTAACTCTATATCATCAAAATTGCTCCCAAACAAATTCCAAATAATGATTCATCCATAATAATGAATGGAGCTATATAAAGGACAAGTGCTTTAACAAGTTTCTTAGCCTCAAGCTGCGGATACCATGACCGCAACAGGTAGCCGAACGAATTACCAATACTATTAATTATTTCAACATATTTTTATGGCTTTGTTTATAAATTTACTGTCCCATTAAGAACCTCTTGTGGGACAGATTAATTTTGAATGAAATATTTTGAGGAAAGAATACACTTTAGTATAAAGTTTCTAATTTTAGGATTGAAATAAAATTTCAAATAATTAAACTTATATAGGTTACTAGTTTGAAAAGCTCGATAAGTTATGATTACTTAAACATTTTGCTGAATTTACTCTGTGAAACCATTTCACGTACCTTTAAAATGTACCTTGGACACAGAATATATAATCACATGAGTAAATAGTTTACTCATGTGATATAATGAGTTAGCATAATATATAAGGTTCTGTTTGTTTCCCAATAAAATAATAATAAAAAAAAATATAGTACTTTTTTAAACTTTTTAAATTTTTATGCATTCACAATGCTATTTTTGGTTAGTGCATTGGGCCGGAATCCTAAGGGTGCGGGTTCGAGTCCCGTCTGAGCTGCTACGGGTGAGTCGATTTTTTCTAATATTTTTCAATTATATTAAATATAGTACTCCTTAGAGGAAAATCTCTCGTTGATAAATTATCTGGAAAATAGGACTAAAAAGTAGCAAAAGGTTAGGGTTATAACCCTAGAGTGCCTAGAATAAGGTCTAATAAATTAAAAAAATATTACACTCCTTCTTTTGGGCAGTCGTGTAATAAATTTGATAAAATTGCCCTTAAGGCGTTACTCGGACCGAAAGTGGCGCCGCGCGCCGCGCTGAATTTTATTTCATATTAATGGAATAATTTTAATGAAACTTTATGTGGAATTTTTAAGACCTATAGTCTAGTACTTTTAGAAGTTATCATTACAACTTTCCCTCGTAGTAATTTCTAGAAGTACTGGATAGCAAAACTGCTAAAAGTGGCCGTTTTTTTTGACACATTTATTTGCTATCAACTTCTACGAATGACTATGAGGGATTGTAATGATATTTTTTAAAAATTCTACGTAGTTTTATTGAAATCCTTTTCTATTAACAACTTATTAAATAAAAACCTCTGAGGGCGCCACTTTCGGTCACTTAAAATAAAACCTCCTTTATCCTTTCACAGGAGAAGATCGCATCAAAACTCTTTATTTTTTCAACTTAATTAGTACTCCAAAGATTAATTTCGCTCCGGCAGCCGCGAGCAACGGATATTCCGATTCCCGAGAACACAGGTAGCAGCACAAATCACTAATCTGACTTATTACAAATTGCCCAGGGCCGGTTAGCCCGTATAATTAGTTTCAAAGCGGCAGTTGCTAACAGCTTTCGGTCATACTAACAGGATATTATGCTACCTCAAACGTTGATTCTGATAGTATGTTTTTTTACTATACTATTTCGTTTCCATTATACAACGTGTAACAGAATTAATGGCTAAACCAGAATTTGGTAGATAGGGACCATCAAACTGAACAACTTTTACTATGGGACCAACTCAGAAATCGCGAAAAAATCACCCGTTTCATAATTTTCATATTTTCGGTTTTTGTATGAAACAGCTGAATTTTTCCAGCCATTAATTCTGTTTACATTGTATTGTATTGTACGTTTTGATTTTTTAAATATCCATAATAGATTTCGAAATATTTGCATTTTAGTGATTTCACAGAAGTGCCAATATTTTCAAATCTACAATGAATATTTAAAAAATCAAAACGTGCAGCCATAGTTTTTAGGCATTTCAAAAACATACCAAAAATTCATTGCTGTAGGTTAAGATTTAGAGGGTGGGAAACGTTATCGCCGTTTGTATGGAGACCGTTTGCTTGACAATCCTCTTAACCAGCTTATAATAATAAACAGTAGGTAGATACCTAACTAAAAAAATATGTAAACGCGTTTGTAAAAAAGCTCCCTTGTTATTTATGACACTGCCCTATTCTAAGCGCGCGCCTGAAAAAGACATCAACGCTCATCTCAATTAATGCCGGAAGTTATACTAACGGTAACTTTTATTTTGTTTTAATACACTGTTAAAATGACCGGAAATAAATTGGCAAATGGCATTGTTGTTTTAGTCCGGGAGGCTGCTGCTAAAAACTCTAGGTACCTCATAATATGAATGAAAATTTACTTTGTAGGGGCAGTTGGAAACTGCCAGGCTAAGGCTCAGCCGACCAAGACATATAAACAGATATATTGGGCTAATTCATATACCTAATTGAAAAAATACTAGAAAAAATCGGCCCGTAGCAGCTGAGCTGCTCTTAATATAAAAATAACATTGTAAATAAGCATTTACAATGTTATTTTAAAAGTTCAATAGATATATTTGGACTATCAATTCCCATTGTTTATATCTTTTAATTTAATGAGGTGATATTACTAATGACCAAGACCAAGCCACACCGCAGTGGCGGACCAGTTTTTTCTTAACCTATATGTAAGTGCGTCTGTCCCTATACAAAGTAGATTTTTTAATAACATTATGAGGAAAGGGTTTTGGCAGCGGCCGCCTGGACTATTATACCTATATACTGTACCGAGCGAACAGATTGGTCAGTTCGCAACAATTCGCAACAATTACTTAGACGTGTGAGAAAAAAAAACATTTTGTAATCAGACTAATCTTTTAAATTAGATTAACATAGTAATGTAACATTGTGTCTTCACGGTTTAACACGTTTTAATGTTAAAAAATCGTTTATCTCTATTAAAACTATCTGATGGTATTGTTTCTGAATCTCCTAGGTATTTAGGTTGTAAATTGTCGTTAATGAGGTGTTTAACCTTTGGTAGTAGTCTAACTTGCTAGTTAATACGTATTGCGTTTATTTTGTGTTTCTTTTTTGTTAGTGCTTATTCTTTAATTTGTGGTCAAAGAATAATGTATAGTTTGCTCTGTTGGTCATCTATTTTTTTTCCAATTTTATGACCTATGAAAACCAATTTCTTCTTAATTTAACTCTACAAGTTTTGAAAACAAGACAAATGACAATCAAAAGCACATAGGTCTAACTATCAAGTTTGTGTTTCTTTACAATTTGAACGAGCACAATTTTCGGTGGTAGGTAAAGGTACCCCTTCACGGGCCGGCTGGTGACAATGAAATCAATCGCAGTAATGAGATAATTTACGCTTCGCTACGGATGGAGCCGACAAAAACCGACGACACGCGACAACAATGAAAAGTGAAGGTAGATCTGTGAGGGATTCGGTTGGCTCGGGTCCGTTCTTAAGGTCTGTGTATGGATGCCCTAAAGAATTAAATTTGATTCTATTAATTTAATATGTGCTTGGACCTCGGTCGACCAAAAATGGGCAGCAGCGTTTTTCTATGAAAATGATTTCTTTTTATCCACAACGAGATAGTGGCATTCGCCTTACTTGATGTTAAGTGACATTATCGTCACTTAACATTTTGGCCGCCGAAAGTGTAACACCCTGAATCCTCACCACTGACTTGGAACTGGCTATCATACCTCTAGCTAAAAATCTTTTAGGACGTTTTCTATGACACATTCCTTATAAAACCTTTTTTTTTATCAGAGAAAATCTCTGAAAAAATATGATTTATGTTTTTTCTCGAGTCCATTGTAAACGCACCTCTACGAACCTCATAAAAAATAAAAAGCTCTCAAACAGGACTCGGATCGGCACCTGCGTTACGCGACAAAAACCTAAATAAACGCTTCTTTTGCCTGCGCCGTTTAAAAAATAAACATCCATCAACTTTGTCAGGCGGACTATCTTTTATTTTTTTAATCTACCTAACAGAAGTTACCTTTCAGTTCTTTTTTTTACTGTGATTTGATTCATCTGTTTGACCTTAACAAACTTGAATAAATTGACAATATTCAAAATGTTATTTTGAAAATAGATCATTTTTTTACAGATGTGCAATACCAAACCTTTTTTAAATTGTGCTTGATCTCTTTCAAACTTCAAAATATAGAACGTTTCCGACCTTCTTTTGTCAATGTCATAGGTGAAAGTCTTTTCTGGAAATCCATAAATGGAAAGCTAACAGAAAGCAATCGATAGGGACTACGGAAAAATTTGCGTTTCACGCGATTTCCGCCGAAATAGAAAAACCACGTATCATTAATCAAGCCAAGAAGCTTTTGGGTCTTTACATTATTGCTTAAGCCATAATCTTATTCAATGTTCATGAACAAGAATTACGCAATTTGAAAAACTATTTGTACCGACCGCGGAACAAAAACCTCACTTTATAAATGACTTTGAGTTCACTAAACCACTTCTTTAAAGAAACTGGAGGGTACCTCGACCGGGCTTCGAACTGACATCCGTCTCAAAGGGATAGATGCCACGTGCGTCTTCAATGGGATTGCTCCGGATGCTCAGAGCAACAATAAGAATACCTATGTACGCTTAGATAATTATGCACTTGAGGTCAAAATAATGGAGCACGACGAAAGAAAATTTTATTAGATTTTGAAATTGTATGGTCGTTAAAACCAGGCAAGATCTCATAAAATTGTAATAACTGCGGTCCATAATACTATCCAAAGTAATAAATTGAGAGGTTGATAATTTTCTTTTTAATGCAATACAATACAATATAGTACGCGTTCATTATTTTTTATTGTGTCACATATGTGTCAATAAAGCGTTATATCATTATCGTGTTTGGTGCCATAGGGGTTGATTGGACCGCGTGAAGTTTTCAGAAAAAAAGAATACTAGCCTGCTATTATGTCATTCTTCAAGGTCACATATATCTCTTCAAAATTCATGAATAATATTCAGACGTCGAAAGATGAGACCTGATATGACCCCTCATTCCTCTAGGATCCACCGACGATCCTTCGATCCAAAGGTGGATCAAAGAGGAAAAAAATATCTTTCGATCTACCGGTGGAGCCTCGTCGGTGGATCTTAAAGGAATGAGGGGACATGACGAGCGGGAGAGGGCAATTCGCCTACAAATTGTTCACGGCTACGTGAAAACCATGTGCAATGGTTGGTCAGGTCTCATCTTTCGTGGCGTGTGTTGTACCAAGTATAGATTTTCCAGCTGATTCGATAAGTGTACCATTTCCACTCGGCCTCAAGTGTAAACTCGTAACCTTACCACTTGGCATAAACATAGCGATGCATACAAAATTGTCTTCCGCCCGCATCGGCTGTCTCCACGTGCACGGATTATGCTTGCGCGTACCCTTTTTAGGTCAATTGACCTAAAAAGTAATGCGTCTTTATTTTATGTGAAAATCGGCCAAGAAGAGTCTTTCTACTTGTCCTTTATTTTTTATGATTTGAGCAATTTTTAACAGGTATTTTTTTCATAGAAAGAAAGTTTTTTTCCATGATTATTCAACATCGTGATTACTAGAAATAGGTATTAAAGTTTTAATCCTGCAAATCTTAGCAATTAATAGCGTATGTTTTCTTTTATTTTAGACATTCTACAAGTATTATAAAATAATTACTTGTAGAGCTACTGGACTAACTAAGGATAAGGATTACTGATGTAAACCTATAGCGAGTCATAATATTTTTTTTAAATTAACCATAAACTACTAATATTTTTTTAAACTAAACACGTAACAGCAGTGAGTATACCTAATCAAAACAAAGCCTCGAAATAAATACAATCATTGTTAGTCATTGACTGCATGTAATAATTAGCGTTAATTTAAGACGTCATAATAATATGTAACGCTACGCTAACTAAGAATACGTTACGCATTATCACATAATATTATTTTACGTTAGTTCCGCTCGAAGTCGTCACGTGTAAAGTTGTATTTGGACATTTATTAAAAGTTACGGTATTACTTCTTCTTCTTATCGAATGAGGAATAGTGGCCACCTCTAGTGTTAGAGTTTATCAAGCCGCCTGTAAGGCCTCTAACGTGGCTTAAGGACTGTTATCAGATGACAACAGCCGGGACCGACGGTTTAACGTGCCCTCCGAAGCACGGAAGCGCTCAGTTGTAATGCCACTTAACGGTCACCCATCCGACACCTGGCCGGACCGAGCGTTGCTTAACAAACGTGATCGAGTACGATCAGTCTGTCAAGTTCCGCCATGAGCGCTTCGGTGGTATGGTATTACTTGATTTCAGCCCAATAATATTGGCGCTGTAAGCTTTTTACTTATAAAAGCGCTTACTACACAAGTTTTGCTGTTTTCCAAAGTTATTTGCTTTCATGATTTCCTCGTCATTGTTTAAACTGCGAAACTAATTTCAATGTTAACTAGATATAAATCTTTCACAAAATAACACCTTTATTTTGTATTTATGATTGATTACCTAACTGTAAGATAATTCTCACCCTATCAGTATGGGAAATGAGTTTATTGGCAAGATTTCTCGAATCACGTCTTGCCAATAAACTACCCATATTGATTGATCACCACAGTGAGTAGGTAAACAGTGAACGTTCGATTAATATCCGGTAAGCGCCGATCTATAATATTGACTATTAAACTAATATGCATTTATCACACATGACATGGATATATTTTCCCCGCGCATGGAAAAAGCGGTACTATTTCTGTAGCTGAAAAAAATATTTTTGCAACTGCAAAAACTAGCTTGTAGTTCCTTCTAGATTGTAGCCTTTAAAAACTTTTGTTGTCAGTTATTTCAAAGATTTAGGACCAACATTATTATGATGTCTTTTTTGCTAAAAGAAACACTTAAATTTATAATTAAAATTTACTATAAAATTTATAATTATCATAGCAAGACAAGACCTTCCTAAGGTTTAACTTAAGTATCTAACGGCCGTACTCAGAGACGTCAATTAAGTTTAATGTTTCATTAAAATTGTTGCTATCTCTTTCTTTTCCATAGTGATAGTATAAGACGACACGATACCTAATGAAGCATTAAACTTAATTGACGTCTCTGAGTACGGCAGTTAGATACTTAAGTTAAACCTTAGGAAGGTCTTGTCTTGCTATGATAATTATAAATTTTATAGTAAAACTCTACAAATATTTGAATCTATTGCAAAAATACGTCATGCGTTGAAAATATTATCAATTTTCATATTTTTATCAATGAAGTTGAACTGTGGATTTCATATTCCCACTTACAGCTGAGGCCTAAAGATTTCTTCACCGTGCCTAAAGTCCCATGCCAAGATAGTTGTGCGTGTTAAAATAAATTCAGGTCAATATAATACGATACGTGTCCAATTACTGCATCTCCCGCGCAGACTGCTCATGAAAGATAAACTTATGAATATTTTATTTGATGAACTTTATAAGGATTACCTATACAATGTTAATATAGTTCATTGAAAATCTCACGTGGGGTTGATCAGACCATCAAACGAAAAAAAATCAGCTGTTCCATATAAATAGATTTTTGATCCGAGCTTGCAATACACATAATAATAGATACTGTCATATTGATTTATTTAATAGCAAAACTAAGAACTTACAAATCATATGTCAAAAAAGTTATAAGTGTGTAATAAGAATCATACATTAATTATTAAGAAATTGTACTTACATACCGTTTAATTTTAATTCTTTAAATTTCTGAGTTTCTATTATTGTTATTACTGAAATCTTAAAATTTTGGTTAGGAAGTTGTAGTCTTCGCTATGTAATTCTCATCGTTGGAAACTGTTTTGGCTAATGATCTAGTCATAGTTATTATACCTACCTGTATTATAAGAGCTGTACGTTTCTTTGATAAGCAAAATAAAAATAATAAATAAAAAAAAGTACAATGCCTTTTCCATCGAAATGTATGAATCAGCTGATTTTCAATGTTGGTCCCATAATGAAAGTTGTTCAGTTTGATGGTCTGATCAACCCCACGAGAGGTTTTCAATTAAATAAAAATAACTTTGTAAATAATTTAGTTAAAAACATCTGTGAACTTATGGAACTCTTTAGAATATTAGGGAACCAACAATAACTTTGTACCAAAGCCATAACTGACAAATAATAGCACGCTCTTGTCTTCATAATAGCACGGTCGCCCAACGCCCACGGTATCCTACGATCTACGTGACGATTGATCGGGACAGGACCCATCGTCGTACAGACCCTTGGGTCGCGGGCAACCGCTGGAGCAGGGTCCAGTGGCTGCTCGCAACCTTCAACAGATCGTTAGGCCAACTTGTAGAAGGCCATACCCACGCAGCATCATCCGGTGCGTGGTCGCCATTCCTTTCCGCCCCAATTACTATCGGTTCCTCTCACTATGTGTCCCGCCCACTGCTTCATAAGCTGAGCAACCCTTCAAGCGAAGTCTGCTATTATTACTAGTGCCGGATGATAAACAGCTGACATTAAACTTTTCTCCCACTTCCAGATCCTCTTTCACAGTCTTACTATAGAAGTCTATATATAGATTGTTTTATTCAATTGGAAGTATTGCTCTCTCTTTAAGTACAGGAAATATTAACATGGAATCAAACACGCACCGACACCCACAACGGATATCACAGCTCAGGAATCCATTTACGTACTAACATTCGAGTCAAGTGCACCATTCGGCCAAAAAGGCACAAAATACAAAGAAGTAGAGTCACTCGGAATAAATCGGAATAAAATCGCGGGTTTTCGTACACGCACACATAGATATTTTATACAGGCACTCTCAGGCCAACCCAGCCTATTTTCAGTAGTGTAGCAAGCAGTTACAACAAGGAATTCTTTGCGCAATAAAACATATGACTGTATCTAGCATTTCGAATACGGCGGGGCCCAATCGCGGTAATTCTGAACGATAAAACCAATACCATTACGTTGTCATTTAGGTTATATTTACCTAAAAGTCTTTGGTTTAGCATTAGAACTCTCATTTAAATTGTCCAAAATTGGCATCCTAGGCTCTTTAGGCATAGCTTTCAACAATTTTAACAAAACTTAAGCAAGTTGTTTTCTGTAAACGAAACTCTACGATGCGCTATTGGTCCCCAGAACGGACCTTCTGACTAAAACATTTGACTTTTTATTTTGTGACAAAAGGGGTGCCAAAGATGATACACTCGTTGCAATCACCAAATTTGAAACCTGACATTGAACAAATTGCGACGCCATTATTCTATTCAAGAGCAATCGTTTTGATGTAGTTGAAACAATGGAGTTGGCTATTTATGGTTGCGATCGTGACATCTGAAAGCGATTGATCTTTAAAAAAATTTTTTTTTTTTTTTTTATTATCTTTACACATTATTTACAAAGTCTATTTTACGGAAAATGAAGACGTATTAAAAATATTATTCATATTTGGAGCAAGTCAAAAAATATTAAAAAATACTTAGGTCTCTGCCTATCTAAGGCTAAATCTCTTTTACTTAACTTTACCTAATAAATAAGCATAAAATAAAATAAATAAATGAATAGCCAAATCCATATCGCTTATCAGAACCAAGGAAAGGTATCATACAAAACAACATTAACCATAAACGAGCAATCAAAACTTTGAATATCATGAATATCATTAGCTATTTATAAATTGACACTATTAAAACTTTTTTGGTACCTGTCATTTTGCTGACCTAGTTTAAGTTAAACTAAACAACCCCTTCAGAAACTCCACACGAAGCTATTAAGTTATTTTTGTCTTACAATGGAAAAGCCATTATTTCGTAGATTTCATACATTTTTTTACTGTGAATTGAAGTAGAAACTTTCTTAGAATTAAAAAGATCTTACATTCCCGCATGCTTAAACTACACCAACTATCAAAGAGACCGTCCTCAAAATTATTTTTTTTTCTTTGTGCCATTCAGTTACCTTTTAGTTACACTGCGAATTCCCGCTGAGTTTTCTATGTTTAATTATAACTTAAGTGACTTAAGTGCCGGTTCCATTCTTTACTTTTCTTTGAGCCAAAATCGCTGGCCATCGTAAACTTACGAATATCGGCCTAAAAAATGTATAAACTCGTATATCTGTCAAGGTTTAAGCTCTCGCATAAAACTTAATAAGATTTAAAGAATGGTCAAGTTCGAGTTGTATTACTTTTTTGGTTCTGAACTTATTTCGATGGGAAAAATCGCAATAAGGAGTTAAGCTATCAATAAATATAGAGACTCCGTCTGATCTGACATTGTTCTAATGTTAACCATAGTTAATTGAAAAACAATCAAAATTAAATTAAACATACCTATTCTATAGTTATAAATAATTCTAGTTTTGCCACGGAACTCCAAAAAGACAAGATAACTTTAAATTCCATTCCTTAAACAGATTTCGGAAAGAAGGTTACCGTTACGAATGGGCTTAAAGGCAATATAAAAGAGAGAAAAAAGTTTTTTTTATCCAAACAGCACACACGGGTCGGGACCGACCCGTAAGTCATCGAAGCTGTCAAGATAAGAATGAGTGAATGAGTAGCACCTGCCTCTGGCTGCCACCGTGATACGCGCGCCCGCGCACCACACCGATTTTAATTCCATTTTCAAATAACACGACACCCACCACCAATTTTATACTCTGTGTCTTACAACATAAGTTACTTTTTTAAATCGCCCACGTAAACCTTTTTTCTATTATTGAACGGACGCAATTACACTAGACCAGATATTATGTTCTTGCATCGACTTCGAAATTATCTATAATAATGATTATCATTGTTTTTGAAATACGACAGACACGGTTTGACATCCGGAACTTTTTATTTACAGTTGGAAAATAAAATTATTATGATTTATAACCATCGATACGTTCATTAGTTTTTAAAATGTTTGGCGGATATTGTCTTGTTGGTATCTGAGTTGCTTCCGCTATTGAAGTTGTTTTTGCTGGACTAACTATTTATTAGTCATAGGACGGTTTATAAGTGAAGCGAGTTAATTATTGGGCGAGGCCCTTCGTCGAAACCATTAAGTACTGAAGACACTTCGGATACGACGACGTGGAAATTAGAGACTTAGTACTATGATAATAAGGTGGATTGGGACTGCTTATGTGTTTTTTTGTGTCCAGTTATAAAACATCTTGAGATCTAATGGTGCGTCAGATGGTGATGAATTGGTTTAATTACTAAAATAGTAATAATAAGGCATTTAAATCTACTACATCTGTATACTACAATTTGTATACTAATGCTGTCATCGCACAACATGTTAGTACTACTAGTATATAATCATAGAATAAAATTATATTTTTATGTACCTAAAAGAATTCTCTGAGGTTCAAAATTCAACAAAAATGTAAATACCTAATTTAGAAGACAAAACTACCTTTTTCCAAAACAAGCTTATAATACGGCTTATTAATAGATTATCTGTGAATTAGTCAGTGGTTGTCGATACAACGAAATCTAATGAATATTCCCGACTATAAGTCGTCACGACTTAGCAATAGTCGTCGAACAAATCGACATTGTTTAACACGACCGATCGTGACTCCGTCTTATAAATCATTAATCAAATAATTGAGTTATTTATGCAATTATTATTGCAGCAAATAATTAAAATTGTCATAGCTTTGTGTTACGGAGTTTTGCTTAACAATTACTTACTTAGATTAGTTTTTCTTAAAACGAAAAAATATAGTAAAAAAAGTATTTTGAGTAAAAAAAAGGTTAAAAATTCAATTGAATATTTAACCTACTAATATTATTAGCAATGACAGTTTGAATGTTCAAATCACCCAAAACGGCTAAACGGATATGGATGAAATTTGGCATACAAACAGTTTATTTCCTGGATTTGAACATAGGATACTTTTTATCCTGGTCAAAGGTTCCCTAGAGATTTTTTCGACTCTCCACGCGGATGATGTCGCGGGCGGAAGCTAGTCCCAAATAATTTTTCAAACGATTTAAAAAATCCACGAGAAAATCCATTTTCAATTCAATTCAATTCAATTCACTTTATTGCATTCCACAATGATAACAAGATGGTAGGTAGATAAAAATAACAAAGTACATTGTAGACTCTGAATAGAGCACAGCAAATTATTTGGAGAGGAGTTGAGAGGACGACTTACTTTTTTTCAATTAAATGACAATACTTAAAATTAAATACTTATTTAAATTTTTAAATCTTTATCTTAAATCTGAAACACTATAGTAGCATTTTTCCAAGAGCAGTTTTTGTAACTTTTTTAAGTATAAACTATAACTTTTTTCTTCTGTTAGTTCTTTTTTTTTTTTATTTCAAAGATTTTCTTCATTTCGCAAAAGTATTCGTTAAGTTATTACTTTTTAGAATATGCTAAGTAAGCTTAAAACTTTAATTTAATGCTTTCTTAGAAGTACTTGAATAATAATAGTCTCAATCCGCAGCGGTTAATGGCTCCATTCCTAATATTTTTGTACTAAACCTAAAACTAGTCATATCTTAAAGTTTTTTAATAGTAATATTTCTTTAATGTGTTTCATTCCGTCTAACCGCTAACCGATTGCAAGACTTATAAATAATCTTTATGTATCTTTGTGGTTACATAATACTGACAAATGACTTTGTTAAATGTAGATGCATTATAACACGTACGTACGTTCATTTAACATTCATTCATTGATAATTCCACTGCGTTACGCATGAATATAAATTTACTATTAGTATAATCAATCGCTATTTGTGTTATAAATCTATTAATGTAAACAATCGACAATCAGTTTATAGTGGTATATGTATTAGAAGTTTATATTATATTATGTAGATTTTGATATATTAAAGAAGTATGTAAGTACATAAGGATTTTATGTAGCAGGCAAATGAAAATGGAGTCATCTCTGTTTACCCCTATGAGAATGAGAGATACGTTCTTGATATGAGAAGTTAAATTGTGTTAAACCCACTTAGAAAATTAAATAATTACAAATTTAGTGTACCGTTCTTGATATGAGAAGGTAAATTGTGTTAAAAGTCACTTATAGGAACATTAAATAATATAATTTTGAGTTACTTTGAAAAATATTTATGAAGTGACGGACTAGTTTTTACTCTAATATGAAGTTAGTTTTTTTTATAGCGTCTTTTAGTAAATCTTAACCAAACCGTTAAATTCAAAGGAATCTTAACTTTTTTATGGATATTCACATATTGAATCCATCTCTTTTCTCTTCCAAGAAAATTTTGAAATAAACAATATCAATAACATAATTATGTATTTAATTATTTATCAATTTTATAAGCACTAACAATTTTTGCTGAAAAGTAATGGCACAGCTTATTTTTTGAAGAATTATCTTTCAGCAAGCCCGAGACGGAAAAAGGACAAAATGGGCAGTAATTAGCAATTGGCCCGAGTTGAAAAGGGCTAATCTTATAGCAACTGTTCAAACTTACCCCTGTCTGATACAAAATCTTAAGCCCGCTTTTTGGCGGCAACGTGGTTCTCCGGTGAGGCAGCAACGGCAGCTTATCAGGTCTCCTCAAATGGACTTCCCCCGAAGGCCTGAAGGCTTCCAAAGGAGTCCTGATCACTGCCCTCACGCCTCCAACCAACCACGCGATGAAAAAAGGCGCGAGCACTTGCATTCTCACAGTTTTCGAGTTGTGCGAGTAGTTTTCGAGTTTGCGCAGGAGTTGTCCCGATCGCGCGTCGTTCGAGCTTCGACTGGCTCGCGGCAGGTACAAGTTTGGCCTACGCGCCTCTGTAAGCACCTTATACGCTGCCCGGTTAGGTTGATACTTGACGCTTTTTTGGAACAAATGTTGATGATGCGAAATATACGAATAAACAATTATTTAGAATATGCGAAAATTGTTCTTGTTAGTTTTGGCCCGAACATATTAACAAATACTGTGTTAAATAAATGCTTATAAAAAAACGTAAGAAACACGATAATCAAAAACAAATGTTTACTTTATTTATAACAGTTTATGTTATTTTCTTTCAATTTATTTTAATATAAATAATGTATTTATTCTTGATTTAATAGTGATTGAACTGTTTAAGGAAGCAAATCTCTGACTTCGTAGAATAATACTATAATGTACTAAATTACTAAATCTATTTTGAAAACTCGTGATTGTTATTTTTATCATACACAAGGCACTATTTATAAAATATTTATTGAGCATGTAACTTAATCGATCACAATTTCATCATAATAAGACTATATCTGGGTACTTAAAACATTAGACTTTGCTTAAAACTGACGCTGTCCTAGTCTTCCTTTCGACAAATAAAAGTGGCAACATTATTAGTTTTAAACCAGGACTAACTTGAGCGTACGTCTTACCCTCTTATCTATAGACTAGTAAGTAATGACATGAGTAAAACTTGCAATTTTCAAATCCTTCTAATATTATATTCACATGCAATTTACAGTATAAATTCATCTTAAATGCACCAAAACTGCACTAAAACTGCGCCTAAAATTATGTCACAATATAAATTTCATGTGAATATAATATTAGAGGCATTTGAAAAATTCAAGTTTTTCTCATGTCATTACTTACTCGTCTATAGATACGGGGGTTAGAATAAGGGGAAAATGTTTTTATACAAATTCCTTCCATACCAACGGATCAAGAGTGTTCGGTTGCGCTCGGGTTGACTTCCTACCGACGATGTTTTTTTACACAATCTTGTTGCTCTGATATAAAGCTACGTTCACAACCAAGCTAAGTTACTTTTAAGTTACTATAAGAAAAAAACAATTCCATTAAATCTCGCGAAATTTTTTATTTCCTTGCTGTTAGTCCTCAACCTTTCTGTGATTATATGAAATAATCATTTAAAATAAGAATACTTAACTTTAACACATTAAAAAACACTAGATTTTTGTTGTAGTATTGTACTACAGTTCTTCGAATTTATTTAAATACTACTACGATATCATAATATCAATGTACATACACATTATGTGTCGATCGATAGCTACACTTGTTCAACAAACCAACCCCATACTTAGTGCAAAATTATTATAATACACCCAACAGTTTAACGGCATGTTATTTTTATCACTATTAAAAAAACTGAAGTACACATCCACACACAACAATGAACGTAACAATTTAATCCCATAAACCTAAGGGTTAAACTATCCCCCAGCCCAACCACTTCACAAAACCACCATTCAATTGTTTTAACCCGAAACAATGCATTTCTTAGAACAGGATTTCATTCATAAGAATTGAAAGAGACCCATTGTAACACCACCTTAGTGTTCGTCCGTCTCGCTCACTCCCATTCACCACTGCATGAATGAACTGCTTCTTATGAATGGACACCAGTGTACTATACATGCTTGTGTAGCTATAGCTGTGTTTGTATCATGTTATATGGCCATAGGGAAATGTATACGTTATTTATATAGATGCGGGCACGTGGTAAACGTTTTATTTTGTTTTTAATACTTGTTGCTGTGATTGTGTACGGAAGATTAAAACAACTTTTAAGAAATTATAGTATGGAATGTTACGGAGTTTTCTCGAATGCCATTTTTTGTATCGTATGATGTAAATATTTATTCTGTGGTAAAACTAACATACCTACTTAACAAAATTAACTTATATCTTTTAATTATTTTAGAACTATAAAATCAGATTATGTTAGGTTTAGTAAGTACTAGCGGCCGCCCGCGGTTTCACCCGCGTGGATCCCGTTCCCGTGGAAATGTCGGGATAAAAAGTATTTCATGTTTTAATCTAGGCTATCTACTATCTGTGTGCCAAATTCCAACGAAATCCGTTCAGTAGTTTTTGAGTGATTGAGGAACAAACATCTAAACATTCAAACATCCAAACACACAAACTTTCACATTTATAATATTATTATATATATATATATATATATATATATATATATATATATATATAGTAGGATTACTTATATTAATCAATTTCATCAAGAAATGTTTAAAAGAGGCCGGGTCCGGAGTAATTCCACATTCAACCGGCGGATATTATTTCCACTTTCAACCGGTCAGTAAATCATTTCACATTCAGCCGGCAACTTGGATAGTAAGGTATAAGAACTATGTGTTATTAAGTACGTACATAGAGAAACCTAATAATTACATAAATACACCATCGAAATTAATTATAAGTTCTAAGGTGGGCTCTTAGGACCACGGTCCTAGTCCCAAACGCCTCCCAACTCGTTTCAAAGCAAAAAATTATAACATACTTACATAATACTAAATAATATACTAGAAAAAATACGACTCGCACCAGTTTTTTTTCTAGTATATTATTTAGTAAGTATTGTATAAAAATAGCATTGTGAATGCAAAAATCTCAAATTTAAAAATACTTACATAATTTATTATTTGACTAATCTTTTTCAATTCTGTCGTTTCTTTCTAGTGTAGGTAAAGTAAAGCAGTAAAATTATTTAATTTACATAAATTATGTAAATTAGGCAATAGGCCTACGTTGGATCCGGTGCAAAATCCAACCGGAAACCTGAGAATTTACGTTTGTTGCATTTTTTTACCAACCTTTGTTTTTATTGCATCAAATTATATTGGGAACTTTTAATTAAGTACCTAAGTACGTAAATGAAATAAAATTAGAACATTTTTTTTTACATTTGCTGAGGAAATATTTATTTTAAATATAAAAATTCACATTATTGTTAATATGCCGCTACGACCTTTGTACACTCAAAATACTTTGCTTCATAAATTCAAATGCTGGCTTTTACATAGGTATAATATTGGCCGTATAAAAACATCAAATAGATATTACCTATTTTACAAAAGAATTTAAAACACCCCAATTATTGGAACTCATATTTCCGACTGTGATATTTATCGCTTTCCGCGAATTTATTAAACACGAAAGCGTACCTAAGGTTGTTTCAAAAACTGATAATATAAAGTGCTGACTATATTGATGTAGATTCTGGCATCATTAATTTTGATACTTTATTACTCGCTAGTTGGGTGTTTAGGTCAGAGATTCTTAAAGTGGGGTCCACGGACCCCTTGGGGCCCGTAGCATTTGTATCAGGGGTCCGCACCGCAGTTAACCGTTCCCGTAATGAAAGTACCAATTAAAATGGTTTTTCAAATTTGTTTTCTTTTCCTAAAATATTATTTGACAGGGGTCCGTTGATTTTTTAAATTCTGAAAGTGGTCCGTGACTGCAAAAAGTTTAAGAAACTCTTTTTGGTGTTGTTATATATGTTACCGGCAATGTGTATAATTCGGCATTGTACGCAATGCCTAGGCATTGTATACAATGCCTGCTGGTCCACCGGCAATGTGTAAAATAAGTATATTTCTGTTGTCTGTTATAAAAAAATAACCTCGAAATTAAATTTCTAACCTAACCCGGGACCTACAGGAGTAAAGCAGGTTAGATTCCAAACTCAATGAGCCCCCTTCGAGCCCCCTCGAGCCCTCCTCGACCCCCACTCGAGCCCCCATCGAGCCACCTTCGATCCCCCAGAGCATAGTAGAATCAAATAAGTAAGTCGTCTTACTCATTATACGCCCGAACGCGGTTTGTATGCGAGCGCGGCCCGTACGTATGAGCGTCGCACGCACACACTGACAACATTTATAGATGATAAAGATGCGCCAGTCGTGGCTGCGCCGTACGTGATCCCGCCCGCGCTCACGCACGCTCCGCGCCGCTGCGCTGCCGCTCGTGATAATTTGTACGTGTACCTAGCTACAGTACATACCATGCTTTCCGAAGATATTTTTAGAAAAAAGATTTGTTAGAATGAGGATTTATTTTAAATATTAAACTTTAAATAATAAGGCATTTTCTACTTGTCGAAACAGCCGTTTTTTCTGTAAGTAATATTGTTTTTGAGGTTGTTGTAAAATATTCAATATCCGAACTTAAAGATTAAAATTTTATTTTGGTAAGTGTAGGTAAATGAAAAAGTAAAAGGAATAAATTAATAGTGTAAAAAATACAATTTCATAATCATTTTATTTTATTTGAATAAATACATGATTCAGTAAAGCTACGTTTTAATTAATCCTATTTCGACCGTGATTTTCAAATCAATTTCAAATCACATAACATGACGTATGTAATAAAAACATTGTAGACAGCTGTTTCTGATCTATGTACAAAAATAATTAAAAAACTTTGTATTATAGATCCCTCCCTGATGCTTACCATGCAAGGAAAAAATGTTTTGTATAGAGATTGACTATGCATTTTTAACGATTGAATAAACTAGCGACAGCCCTACGTGGGCTACGTGTTTAGGCTATTATCGCTCGCTCGAGGCGCGAGTTGGCCTACTTATTTGATTCTACTATGCCCAGAGCCCTCTTCGAACCCCCGAGCCCACCCCACGCGCTTTTGTGTCTGCCCTCTAACCAACTAAGATCAAAATCTTTTTATTTTACACATTGCTGGTGGACCAGCAGGCATTCTATACAATGCCTAGGTAATGTATGAAATAGACAATAATATTCATTCTATTTCATACATTGCCTAAAAGGGCCAGGCATATTGTATTGTATGCCTGCATTTCATACATTGCCGGTGACATATTATAATAGACTGTTACAACACCATGGAAACGCGCCCTTACTCTAACAGTTGGAGTAAGGGCGCGTTTCCATAGTGTCGCAACGCAACGATAGCTCCCCCAATAAAATAAAATTTTAATACCCCTTTTCAGTCCCTGTTGTAAAAAAAATATTTTTTTTTCTTTCTTATTTGCAGAATAGTTGGGCAAACGTCAAATTTCAAGTTGATATCATAAGTAGTTCTCGAGATATCCAGCTATAACAGACAGAGTCACACACACCATAAGGGTTCCTTTTACCATTTTGGTACGGAACCCTAAAAATGACATACCTATAGAAGGTATATTATTAAATTTTAGGTTTTTCAATTATTTTATATTTCTGAGTGCTACAGTCAACAACGTAAGTTGTTTAACACTTTAGTACTTTGTCATAGTAACTGTTTTTTTACTAATGTTTCAAACCGTGAGACACCTGTTAAAAAAGTTGCTATGACAAAGTACCAAAGCGTTAAGCGACTTTCATTGCTGACACGTACCTAGTACACTTTTTTTGTATTATATTGAAATGAAGGTGTTAACTATTGGTTTACTAAATATTTCTTTAAAATGGCGGGACGACAGGTTGTTTCGTAGCCTTAGCTGATCTAGTAGATCCATTCTCTTATCGCAGTGTCTGTCCATCAGCCATTTTTGATGTCCCCACTGCTGGGGCACAGGCCTTCCTTATGGGTGGTAAGGGAGATGGGCCATAACCCACTACGCGGGCCCAATGAGGATTGGTGGGTGTTAACGACTGCAAATGCAGCCGGGACCAACGGCTTAACGTGCCTTCCGAAGAACGGAGGAGCTCGAGATAATAAATTTTTGGTCACCCATCCCATGACCGACCCGTGCGAACGTTGCTTAACTTCCGCAATCGCTGGGCCAGGCGCTAAACCACTGCGCCACCGAGCTCCATCGCAGTTTCATTTTGTACATTATTAGTACCAAAGTCTTTTCCTGAGGAGTAGCATTTTTCTTTTTCTTCTAGACGTATTAAATCGAATATTTTCCTTGTATTATTTCACTCACATGTTATTATTCTTTCCTAGAGATTTCCACTTTTAGCACGTAATAGGTTCGCGTGACATTCAGTTCTGTAATACCATAGCCGAATACCTACTTCTGCGATTGCTACTAATGACTCGAAAGAATGGCGTCACACAAAATTCTTTACTAACAGAACAACGAAAAATTTCGATTATATTTAAATAGCTGATCGCCTAATTTGTTTATTTTACTATAGTGGCTTTGTGAGCTTGTAGACTTCGAGTTAGTGATATTTTTGAACATTTTTCGAAATGGCTGGAATGTGGTTTTTTTCTAAACAAATATATTATAATTATTATGGAAACTGCTCTGTTGAGAAAGTGTATAGAGGAGAACAAACGGACCATGCGAAAGCATTTACTAGATAAGCATTACTTAGATAATAATGAATGTAACTTTGGTGGAAATAAATTATTTTTCAATTTCAATTTTCAATTTTTCAATTTTTGCCCCTTGCGCTCGCTCGGTCAATCAATAATTTTCATTAGACGATTTATTCTGAATTACGATTTTTATTGTAATTTTCTAAGCCTTATTTTGTACATTCTGACATTTCGGCTATTTTTGAGGGTCGTGCGTCATTCATAACAAAGTGGTTGTTATGAGTTATTTGATATTCCTACGTAGGTACGTAGGTAATTATGATTAGACAAAAAACTTTTTTCTTTCTTTTGTTAACGTGATTTCTTTCAAACTTTTGTAAATAATAGCTGAAAACTACGAAATATTGCGTATTCACGTCGAATTTTTTCATTTCTAAGCTAAGCAAATTAAAGTGATTCAAGTGCGACCTCCATAACTTAACTATATTATGGGAATTCAGTAAAACCCTTGAGCAAAAGTAGACAAAGTCACGTACGGAATTCCCTGAAAATTGTGCATTCTATTTTCTTGGCAATAGAGTCGGGTTTACTAACGTTTTTCAAATACACCTTTAGGGTTGTAAACGATAAGAAAGGTGCTCGTACTCAAGTACTTTGTTCAGGATACAATAGGCACTTGAAACTGCATTGGTCAGCTTTTTCGCACCCCATAATGCAGAAAGGGATGCATGCATTGGCACGCGTCCTCAAGAGCCTTTAGTCGTTTCAATAAAGATTTTAACTTTGTTCTTTACTAGGAAATGACAGATCCGGTAAGTATATTATTCTGAGATATCCACGTCCGCTGTTAAGTACCTACTTATTAGATAACAATGCTTTTTGTTATTATGTCCACTTTGCATATTCTTGAATCGTACGAAATTTTAAGGTTTTTTTCAGACAACGTAGTTTTTGTGGAAGTGTCAACATAAATACTCTTTGAAGTAAAAAGTGTTGTATTACAGAGTATCGCATGTCCATAATAATTAATGGTAAGTGAAAAAAATCGTGAGAAATCTTTACTAATATTACAAATGCAAAAGTCTGTTTGTTTGTTTATTTCTTTGTTTGTTTGTTACGCCTTCACGTCTTAACTACTCAACCGAACATCATGAAATTTTGCATACACGTTGTCAGGGGTGCTGAAAAGGACATAAGGTACCTCTAGACCGAGCTCCCACTGCATGAAACCTTACCTCATAAGGTGGAACAGCAGACATGTGATACAGCAATAGATATTACTTAGGAACACTGGATTTTAGTGGGTTGCCATCGCATATCCTGGAAGAACATATATTTTTTTTCGTTTTCGTATCGCTATTTTGACCGAAAATTACATCATGAGGTGGAAGATCAAAATGTTTACCCATCGAAAGAGAAACATGTGGAGGTCAAAACCCGCATGGGTTGCCAGCCCCTACCCTGGCAGGTTTCAAGATCAGCCAAGTTTTATGAGGCCCAAAAATGGGGTCACTTACCTCATCAGGTGGAGAGATAAAATTGATGCAGATCGATAGCCCTAGATGTGCCGTTTATGAATATATAGGGTTGCCTGCCTTCAGCCTGGCAGTTTTTCTGGTCAGGCACCACAAACAATCTATATCAATATCTTGGAAAAACGAAAAATCTTGTAAAGATGCTATGATTAAGGGTATTTTTAATGCAAACCGTGATATTAAATTAGTCTGCGCACTGGCAGTCTTGCGCCGTTGAAATAATAGGGTAAATGCACCAGTTATGGTCATTTTTCATTGGTATCTTCAAATATTGAAAAAGTAATGTATCTGTTTAACGTCATCAGGTGGCTCGATGGAAATGATGCAGATCGATAGCCGTAGACGTGCCGATCATGAATATATTGCCTGCCTTCAGCCTGGCAGTTTTTCTGGTCAGCCACCTCAAACTATCTATATCAATATCTTGGAATAACGAAAATGCTATGATTCATGGTATAGTTAATAGAAACCATGATATGAAATTAAAATCTACGCACTGACAGTCTTGCTAAGTATATTATGGTGTTGAAATAATAGGGTAAATGCACCAGTTGTGGGCATTTTTCATTGGTATCTTCAAATATTGAAAAAAATAATGTAACCGTTTAAGTTCAACGTGTTACAACGTTGGTGGTATTCTTAGTGAAAGGAGACCCGGCCTTTAATGCTTGAGTTGTTTACTTTTAAATTTTTTATATTTTGTTTTTGTGTGTTGTGTGACAGCTCAATGCCAAATCAGATGACAAAATTGATATTAAGTTTTCTTAATTTCGAAAAAGAAAAATAATTATGGTAAATGCAGCAACGTTTTTACATTTCATAGCTTGACTTTTCTGCCCTTTGAAAACTGAATATGAATAGCGGAACATTTTTCAATTAGGTACTCGATGTTTCCGGAGTGTTGCCATGCCATATCAAAAATATTTATAAGTCAATTGTTTTTACTAGCTAGCGAGTTAGCGATGTCGGAGCTTTTAAAGGCAGGTATAATCAATTTTATCGACAAAACCCCCCACATGTTGCGGTCTATCCAGATGCCGGTCATTCCAACAGAATGCCCTCTCCTGTTGGAATGACTTGAATTTTAAATTTGACTTTTAATTTTAGATGGCACTGCCGAAAAAATATTAATTTCTCCGGATTTAAAAGACTTACAGTTATAAATAAATAAAAAAAACTTTTCAAAAGCTAATAAAATCACCTATTAAGTAAATAAATTAATTATGCCAATGTAATATTTTAACTTTAGTACGCAGGTACTCAAATTTCAGTTGGCCTTAAAGTATTTTGTTCACAGCAAGAAACAAGATCGTTTGTCAATAAAAAAATATTTTGAGTAAATTTTTCGTTTTTCCGTACAAAATGTTTGAATACGGCAATCCTAAATTTGCCAGGAAAAACACTGAAACAGTTACTATTATCTCCAGTCCCCCTAGCTATACCAATAATAATAATAATAATCATTTATTTCATAAAAAAGTTTACAAAAAAACTTACAAATTAGGGACATAATATTGTCGGCCGGTAGTTTTGGACGCTTATGTATCCACAGTGTACTGACGGTCGAAATGCCTTGGATGCATTAGTATCCAAATTGTATTGAGCGGTAAACTACGTGACGTAATATTTTAAATATATATATAAGTTTTCGGGTTCGAGCCGATAGTTGAGCTATGTGAGCCTTAAAGTTTAGGTTACAGTCTATTATTATACCTAAATACTTGATTTTATCAGTAGGTTTAAGCATGGGACAGTGACACGTATAGTCTGCTGTTTGTCGACAGGTGTGGGCTTGGAGATTGATGGGAGTGTTAGGTTGTGAGACACAACTAATACTAAAACCAAAAAAAAAATTTTTTTTGCCAATCGATCCTATTTTATGTGGGGATCAAAAGTCTTTTTGGGACCATTTAAGGTTTGAGTACTAGAATCGACAGATTCTAGTAATTTTAAGCGATTGCTAAAAACTTTTCCCATACATTTTGTACGGAAAAACGAAAAATTTACTCAAAATATTTTTTTATTGACAAACGATCTTGTTTCTTACTGTGAACAAAATACTTTAAGGCCAACTGAAATTTGAGTACCTACGTACTAAAGTTAAAATTTTACATTGTCATAATTAATTTATTTACTTAATAGGTGATTTTATTAGCTTTTGAAAAGTTTTTTATATCTGTAAGTCTTTTAAATCCGGAGAAATTAATATTTTTTCGGCAGTGCCATCTAAAATTAAAAGTCAAATTTAAAATGCAAGTCATTCCAACAGGGGAGGTTATTCTGTTGGAATGACCGGCATCTGGATAGACCGCAACATGTGGGGGGTTTTGTCGATAAAATTGATTATACCTGCCTTTAAAAGCTCCGACATCGCTAACTCTACATGTATGATTCAATTTGGTCTTATATTAAAGCCAATATATTTGGTAAATTGATCTTGTTCGAAATTAAATTGATCGAATGCTCTGTCTTAATTTTTCTTGCATGTAGTAAAAACAATTGACTTATAAATATTTTTGATATGGCATGGCAACACTCTAGAAACATCGAGTACCTAATTGAAAAATGTTCCGCTATTCATATTCAGTTTTCAAAGGGCAGAAAAGTCAAGCTATGAAATGTAAAAACGTTGCTGCATTTACTATAATTATTTTCCTTTTTCGAAATTAAGAAAACTTAATATCAATTTTGTCATCTGATTTGGCATTGAGCTGTCACACAACACACAAAAATAAAATATAAAAAATTTAAAAGTAAACAACTTAAGCATTAAAGGCCGGGTCTCCTTTCACTTAGAATACCACCAACGTTGTAACACGTTGAACTTAAACGGTTACATTATTTTTTTCAATATTTGAAGATACCAATGAAAAATGCCCACAACTGGTGCATTTACCCTATTATTTCAACACCATAATACACTTAGCAAGACTGTCAGTGCCTAGATTTTAATTTCATATCATGGTTTCTATTAACTATACCATGAATCATAGCATTTTCGTTATTCCAAGATATTGATATAGATAGTTTGAGGTGGCTGACCAGAAAAACTGCCAGGCTGAAGGCAGGCAAATTCATGATCGGCACGTCTACGGCTATCGATCTGCATCATTTCCATCGAGCCACCTGATGACGTTAAACAGATACATTACTTTTTTCAATATTTGAAGATACCAATGAAAAATGACCATAACTGGTGCATTTACCCTATTATTTCAACGGCGCAAGACTGCCAGTGCGCAGACTAATTTAATATCACGGTTTGCATTAAAAATACCCTTAATCATAGCATCTTTACAAGATTTTTCGTTTTTCCAAGATATTGATATAGATTGTTTGAGGTGGCTGACCAGAAAAACTGCCAGGCTGAAGGCAGGCAACCCTATATATTCATGAACGGCACATCTAGGGCTATCGATCTGCATCAATTTTATCTCTCCACCTGATGAGGTAAGTGACCCCATTTTTGGGCCTCATAAAACTTGGCTGATCTTGAAACCTGCCAGGGTAGGGGCTGGCAACCCATGCGGGTTTTGACCTCCACATGTTTCTCTTTCGATGGGTAAACATTTTGATCTTCCACCTCATGATGTAATTTTCGGTCAAAATAGCGATACGAAAACGAAAAAAAATATATGTTCTTCCAGGATATGCGATGGCAACCCACTAAAATCCAGTGTTCCTAAGTAATATCTATTGCTGTAACACATGTCTGCTGTTCCACCTTATGAGGTAAGGTTTCATGCAGTGGGAGCTTGGTCTACTCTCATCCCGAAAAAAGGAACTGTTCTATCGGAAAGGGATAGACAAAGATGTTTAACAATCGATACCTAAAGATGAAAAACTTTTAAAATTATTAAATTTTATATCATACTTATCAACCGTCCTGGCAATCTTGATAGTCCTAATGAGGCTCGGCGATGTTTAACTTTAATTACAAACCTACTGTCTACTGAACGACTGTCAAACTAGGCGTTTGCGTATGGGTAACCATAATGCCACTGTAAAGTGGGAGCGATTTGTAGACAATGAGCTGCTACGGGTGAATCGATTCTTTCTAGTACTTATTTATTTTATTAAAATATTATTTTAATATAAAAATAGCATTGTGAATGCCTGAAATCTAAAAGTTCAAAAATGTCTATGTTTATTTATATGATTAATAGTGGCTACTTAGTTACTATTTAGGTAATGAATCACGTTATTGATGATTATATTTTTTAAAGATTTCTTCCCAAACAAATACTTACATCAATAATTATTATGCCATTTGAGGCACATGGCTTACAAAGGCTGTTTTCACTTTAAGGCACATGTCCATCAGCCATATTTTTTGATGTCCCCACTGCTGGGGCATAGGCCTTCCTTATGGGTGGTAAGGAGGAAGGGCCATAACCCACCACGCGGGCCCAATGCGGATTGGTGGGTGTTAACGACTGCAAATGCAGCCGTGACCAACGGCTTAACGTACCTTCCGAAGCACGGAGGAGCTCGAAATAAAAAATTTTTGGTCACCCATCCCATGACCGACCCTTGCGAACGTTGCTTAACTTCCGCAATCGCTGGGCCAGGCGTTAAACCACTGCGCCACCGAGCTCCACTGACACATACCTGATAATAATTTTAATTTGTTGTCCGAATAATTAATTATGTAGCTATTTATCTTTTACAAGGGCTTTACGCGACCCTTAACACGCCCCAGTAACACACACCCTACCCTCAGAACGTCAAGGAATCAAACTTTCCGTTGGAATTTACCTAAAAACGTAAACAGTCGTAAACACGCGATGAAACAGTTTCTAAACTTCCTACCCATCAAGATTCTGGCAACACTCAAGAGGTAATTATTAAGCGTTATCGAGTAACCCCTATATCTTATATTCTACTTATTTTTTGACAGTTCCATATATCCAACGCCTAAAGATACGCGCCCCTTTATAGGGGGTGCGCGGCCAGTTGTCGGGGGCACTTGATAATTTGCAAAAATAATTAAATAGACTTCAGTCTGTAGTCATTTAAATAAATAAGTCATTTAAAAATCCAAAGTATTTTGAACTTGAGAGCTAAATTACCTACTTAGAGGACGCGTGAAGATTTTTGCAAGTCGTTAGGGAGGTGCGACTTCAAAAACGTTGAGAAACCCTGATTTAGAGCAAAATTATCATACTGTTACCGAAACTATTAAAAATATTCGTAACATAATATTAGTTGGCATTACATTGTATATTTGACTACATAATTTTAAAAGATAAAATTTTTGACAATTAGGTTTTAAGCGAATGTCAAAAACATTCAAATCGATACTAAGATGTGCATCGCTCTAATGCTAGTGAGGCAGGTTGCAGTATAAGCTTTTAAGGCTACGCATCCTACGTCCTCTTATGTCCCAAAACAACTTGTTAAAAAAAAGCCCTGACATAATAAAGTTATGTAACGTTGACACTGCCCACTCGGGGTAGTGGGTTCGATCCTCGACCCACCGCTGCCCACCGCTTCCTCGTCGCATATGGACGCGTAATCAAACCAGTACTTACGGTTTCTTTCATAAAACTCTGTGCGCATTAACGAGGTAAGGTTAGCAAAAATTTTTTACTCTAGGTGGACTGCAATGACACTTGTTTTTACAACTACTGGTAAAATAAATACAATCGGAACACTTCGTTAAATTTTCAGTTTTTTTTTATTTATTACCTATATGTATGTTATTTTGTCATTTCGCCCCTAGAACAATAACTTTAACAAGTGCAGAAAAACTTGTATTGTTATGTTCGTAATAAAATATATTGAGTACGTAAGTGCTCAATATATTTTTCACTCCTCTTGCTCAAAAAGTCCGTCATTGTAACGTACAAGAGCTGAGATAAAATAGCATAATAACCCCTAGGGGATAAAGTTTTTCTTTTTTAATGTTTGTCTATTACCAATGAACCTACTAAAACGAAAAAGTCTTTATTCATAATCACGAATAAAGACTGTTTCTCATTCTTATTTTTGAAAATGGAACTAAAAGCATGTCTTCGGTGAAATCATAGACTTATTTATACTCTGTGCACAGAGTGATTTGTAGAATGCGTGATTGTGTTGCTTAGCTGCTACAGCAGAAATTAAAAAAGGTACCATGGCGCGAAATCTTAGAATTTTTCTATAATTACAAACTGATTGAATTGTGTGACTGTAATAGGAAATAAATAATTTTAATCTTTTGCCATCAAGCCCAAATCATTTATTTAAATACTGTACAACAAGTTTATGAAGTGGAGGATAGAAAAACGAGTGGATTCGTTTACGGAAGTAGGTATAAACTATTTAATATTGTATTTTATTTTCTCGCAATCGTAGTGAAAAGTAGAGTGCAACACACGACGCTAAAACCCATCGTAACTCGGTTTCTATTTATTACCACCTCGTATGCAATGGGTAATTTTAGCGTCTTGTATAACAATCTACTATTATTAGGCGACTACTGCCCTAGTACTAGCTAGCATGGTCACCACAATATAATATTAGTAATAATATAATATTAAAAATTCTTCCGCAGGCTGATTATCTAATTAGAACCACCTAGCGACTGGTCTCATTTGACAGATGAATGTGATACATTGCTACTTCTTTTTGGGGTAAAAAAAAAACATTCCAATGTATCACATTCATTTGTGAACTGAAACCGGTCGCTTGGTTTTAAATTAGATAATCAGCCTGCGGGTTTAAAAAAATGATCTGAGATTTTTATCGATAAATCACTTATCGATTTGTCAGTCGGTACGTCAACGCCTACACACCTCCCTGCTCCCATTACTATAGTTAGCACTCGCAAACATGGCGCTAATGTAATTACTATACAATTATCGTTGGCTACCATATAAAATAAGTATATTATGTTATTCAAGTACTTATTCGACGTTAAGCCCTTGAATTTTCAAGCCACTCGAGTTAGTGACAGAAAGAGAACAACAAAATACAACTTCGCAGACATAATGCTCGAATGCTTCATTTCATGCAAGCCAGTATTGCAGTAAGTAAGCAATTATATTGTAGTAAGTGTTTCTGATGTGTGTAAAAAACTTGAATAATAATAAGTAAGTATACTGTATAACACAATGACATGCAAAAAAGTACAACCCAATTCTTACTTCTAATTTTTGTTGGAAAAGACTTTGGCGATTCTTGAGAGCAAACGGGGTGTACAAGTTTTTTTATTATAGTACGCGTGAGTTTTCTTATATGCAATAAATTATGCATGGAAAATTTTCTTCGCGGAATTCCAGTTAATTAGTGAACAAACTGAAATAGAGCAAAATCATTGTAATATTATAACAACGCTAAAAAGTAAGTAGTATATATTAGTATCTATATACGTGTTACAAAATTCAAAATAACCCTTAATGTCGAATATAGTAGATAGGGACCATCAAACTGAACAACTTTTAATATGGGACCAACTACTCTGAAATCGCGAAAAAAAAAAACATCTGTTTCATACATTTTGATATTTTCTCTATTATTTTTTGTACGAAACAGCTGTTTTTTTCGCGATATCAGACTTGGTCCCTTAGCACAGAATATATAATAGTACTAACGTCTTAGTATAAAAGTTGTTCAGTTTGATGGTCCCTATCCCTATCTACAACATTCGGCATTAGTGGTTATTTTGTAACAAGTTGTATAGCATACATACATAATGTATAGTAGATGTAAATATAACTTTACTTCTCTCATATTCGGTAAGTAGGTCCTTATTACCCCCAAATGGGGCTTGTAGGTCACCAATTAGCGCTCTAAGGTAATAATGTAGCTAGAAAAGCCCTAGGGCGGTAAGTAATTAAAAAATCCTGTAAGTAAGTAAAAATCCGGTAAGTAATTAAAAAAAGCCCTAGGGCGGTAAGTAATAAAAAAACCCTAGGGCGGTAAGTAATTAAAAAAATCCAGCAAGATACCCAAAAAACACCTGTCCCTAAAATTTGAAAATTGTTCTCATTTCACTATAAATTTTAACTAATAAAATGTTTTATTCTTGTAATGCCGGTTTTTTCTGTAATTAAAAAAATCCTGTAAGTAAGTAAAAATCCGGTAAGTAATTAAAAAAAGCCCTAGGGCGGTCCAGCAAGGTGGCTAAAGGTTACATTGATACCCAAAAAACACCTGTCCCTAAAATTTGGGACCTAGGGGCCCTTTGCTGCGCTCGTGCGCCTAAATATCTCGGGCTGCAATTAATGCCTTACAGCCCTTAGCTACTAATCTACTATTAATCCCCAATAAGTGCCAGTTACTACCCGCACATTTTGCCGATAATAACGCAGAAACACGTGGGAGAAATATGTGTTATATAAATATTGAAGATGACCTAGACCCAGATTTTTTCCACGTGTTGATTACAGACGAGACGTCGCGCCGCCTCTTCAAACGCAGCTCTCAGACGAGCAGAATGGTCGCACGATTATTAATATTCCATAAAAAAAAGTTTTGTAAAATTTAGCTTACGATATAATGATAGGAAAAACTGTATAGGGACGTGAACATTAACCTATATTTTTAACAACGATTAAGTTGCCTGCCTTTTTATTAAAAAAAAAAGACAAAACCTCTGTAAAAAAAATGTTGCGTTTTCTTCTTATTTGAAAATTAATAAATACTTATAAAGACTTTGTGATTTTGTTTCGGTTGCTGTCTATGTTATACCTCCTTTAAATAACCAAAACAGATTGCTGTTTTGTTAGTAAGTATATTGCTCAAATTATCTTTATGACCCGTCAAGCCAGATAAAATAAATGAGACACAATAGATTTTCCCATTTTGTGCGGCCTCTTGCGGCCGCTTGGCGTTTAATCAATTAACAAGTCAAATTTTTTGAGTCAACTCACAGTAATTGCAAATACTTACTAAAAAAACAGAAGTCGGTTAAAAACTAGCTTCCGACGAAATCGAACGATTTCATATCCCAAACTCCCCAACTTTTGCTTTCAAACGGAAAACGGTGACCATTAAAGAACGCCCTCGACTTCCGACCGGCTCGGAAGGCTCAATAAAGAAGAAAATAGAAATATGTCCACTATACACTGCTGTTTATGTAAATGGCAGTTGTGTTAAAAATCAGCTTACGCACGAAATGGACTTCGAAACCAGCTTCCAAGTAATTGTCGTTCGAGTTTTGGAGTACGATCTTATATTATCGTGACGGGATGTCGCGAGAGGAAGGGAGCGGGATCGTAATGTCGGTCGAGTAATGACACTTGAAGGCTTTTATCATAGTGAGAAGTACCTACATCAATGTAATTTAATACAAACGCACGCGCAAACCTGTTTGCGACTACAGAATAACTAAGAGACATCTATACATGATTTTTATTCTCATGTCTCTATACATAAGTTAGATGTTGCTTTACACTTGTTTATTTTGAATACTATTTATTTGTTTTTACAAGATTGTCCTGCACAGTAATGATATCCGGTTTGATTGTATATTTTTACCGACTTCCAAAAAAGGAGGAGGTTCTCTGTTCGTCTGTATATATATTTTTTGTGTATGTCCACCGATTACTCAAAGACGGCTGGACCGATTGAAATGATTCAAACGTTATTACATTAGGTAAACTCCCAAGTTGGTCCCATTTTTTTAAATTTGGAAATCGGTTTAGATCTTTTCTCCAATATTACTGGCTAACATGGCATTGGCAGAATACTTAGGTACCTCTATTATCTTTCATACCATCAAAAATACAACAGACAAATGTTGGACATATCTTTTCAATTTGGTGGTATAATACGATATCAAATAAATAAAGTTTATCTAGGCATTGACAAATCCTAAAGGAAGTGTTAGACGAACTACCTCCCTCCACCCTCTCAAGTTCGTACTATTCTGTATCGTTCCAATGATTTTTTTTATCGTAACTGCTCCCTAGTCAAGTTCCAAACCTTTATTTTTCTGCTTTATTTCCTCTTTCATTCTAGTTCTCTCAATGCTTTTTTCTTTCTATTATCCATCCTCATACCTACATTCCAAAGGTTATAGGAAGTAAAATATTTTTTAATTTTTCGTCATCTTGATCAATATAAGTAGTTGTAATCATTTGTTAGAATTTACATTACGTTTGGTTAAGGTTTCTTTCGCTCAGGGTACTGATCGAAAGTGGCGCCGTTGTGAATTATATTTAATATTATAATTCTAATACACAACTTTAAAAATGTTTATCGTGGAGATTTTAGGGCCCACAGTCTAGTATTTTTAAACGGTATCGTTACATTCCCTCGTAGTCTCTGCTAGAAGTAGATAGCAAAACTGCTAAAAGTGGCCCGTTTTTGACACATTTGCTATCTACTTCTACGAATGACTACGAGGGCATGTAGTGACACCTTCTAAAAATACTAGACCATGGGCCCTAAAATCTCCACGATAAACATTATTAAAATCTTTTTCAATTAATAAATTATTAAATAAAAACCTCTGAGGGCGCCACTTTCGGTCATAGAAGTTGACATCTATTTATATCTTAGAAGGCACGTGATTCAGCAACAAACAAAGTTGTTTCATGCCCATAATGAGCTACAATTGCTATAAAAACTCTTTTTTCGGTTCATTTCTTATGTCAATGAAATAAGGTATAAAATGTACCATTCGCTAAGCCTCCTGTGCCATACGCCCACAAATCTTCATACACGTGTCCGAATTCTTTTGCAATCACTCCTTGACAATAATATTTAGGTACATAATGGTTATAATTTCCTAATGATAAATTCAATTTGTCAATTGGTACCATTATTAGTTGTGTTGGGTACGATTATGTTCCAAAGTTATTATTGATAATCTACATTATACACGTTTGTATTGACTTAAAATAATTATAAAAATGGTCCCTGAAAAAATTCTGCAATGCAATCAATTTCCATTTTCCATTGCTTAATATTGCCGTAATTATTTTTTGGATATGATAGTAATAAAAACTTCACGAACAAAAAAGTGAGTGCAGCCATTTAAAAAGAGCTGTATTTTTCATCCCTCACGTCCTGTGGTCCCACCACCGGCACTACCCCTGATGCTGGGTCCACGGGTAATTGCGTTTACCGGGTAATTGCGTTTACCGGTCGACCCCACTACACTAGAGTTGGGAGCGAAAAAATGCAAAATTCTTTTTAAAAAAATATGATACTTTTTATTACACTAGAATACGCTAAAAATGCTTTCAAATACTGAGGCTCTAAGGGGTTTTTCTCTCGCATAAGTAATGCTGTGATGTGGATGATCAGTGGAATACCGCCGGTCCATTTCCGCGCGAGGTGATAATGCCATCTTACATCCGGTGCGTAGAAAAACTTATCCACATCCACTGTGGACCAGTGGACTACAAGACAGTAAGTGAAGTTGCAGGAAAAATGGCACATCTTTTTTTTAATCCTTGTTTATTTAGTAAAATGTTTGTTTCGTTTTCACTGCGACCTTCGAATATAAATCTTTATTTATAGTATTTTTTATTATAATGGTCTACACTGAGAAACTTTTATTATAATGTAAAAGTGTCACATAAAACTAAAAAAAAAACCTATTATTCTGCACTTATTTATGTGTAAAGTTTTTAGCAGTACGTATAAATAAACCCACGTCTACCGCCCCACGATAACCTGGCTCAATCAACTTGCTAATTCGGCCATGGCACTTTTTAACTTTCCACAACTATTTGAACCAATCATCGTTTTTAATATTTTTACATAGGTATATTTTTTTTCTTTACTTGATGATGTACTATCGCTAGCGAACTACTTGCAATAACAATTCATAACTCCGCTTTACTTTTCATTGTTACTTACTTCATCGTCGCTATTTTACTATGCCACAATAACGGAACTGCGATGACATTTCACAATGTATAGTCTTTGGCTTATAACTATGTTGTGAAGAAAATAGAGTATCTATACATAACTTGGGTTGTTTTAATTTACCAATATTTTTTTTAAGTAATTTAGCTACAAATTGTGCTACTCCAATCTTCCTTTGTAGGAACAGTAATCTGTTTTCTGAGAATAAGGAATAATAGTAACGAAAATGATCTAGGTGGTGACTGAGAAGTTATTGTTCCAGCATCCAGCATAACAATTAAATAAATGTTAGACAATATTTTACTATAAACACCTAGACCCTAGTACGCCCTAGCTAGACAATCACACATTGAAGTCGGTTAAAAAGTTAAATTATCCCCTATATACCCAAGACCTGGTATGCAAGTCATTCACCACAGCACAGAAGCTGATTAATATAATATTTCACATTCAGTTTTTTTATAATCTTCATTTACTCGGTTTTGTTCGTTTAGTTCTTCGATCAAGAATATCCTAGATAACGCTTCACGAACTAAAACAGTACGCAAAAATGGCACCTCAACATTAGCGTCCCACTTACAAACTTAATCATCTCTTATTTTGTACAAACTTGAAACATTTATATCACTGATTTTGTACAAAATAAGCTTATTTTGTACAAAAATACATCTGTTATCACTTACTTTGTGCAAAATAAGCGCCTAGTTTGTAAGTGGGACGCTATTTGAGGTGCCATTTTTGAGACTCTGACCGGACATCTAGGATATTCTTGATCGAAGGTTTAGTTACATCCTATTGGTTGGCTTGAGGTTTTTTCTGAATGCGGACGTCCTTGGGAGCAGACAGGCGCCGTTACTAACGGATGGGGTGTATGTAGGGCGCGCCCAACGGTACCCTTACACCTAGACACGACGATGTGAGCTTTAGCGCTATACTATTACCCCCTTACTAATAAAGATTGTATAGCAGATGTATAGTTACACAATGGTTACTCTCTGTCAAACTATTTGAGTTTGACATTGAAAAGAAAGTCACAAAACACTGTGTAACTATACATCTGCTATTCAATCTTTATTAGTAAGGGGGTTACACTATAACAGCCCTATACTCAGCGACGAAAATTAATGATAGTGCTTTATTAAAATTAGTGCTATCAACATAAAAGGTTGCCTAACTATAATAAATTGGATTATGTATTGTTTTTTTATGAACTAGCTAGAGATGGGTCGCCAAACTTTTTAGCCGAACGGCCAAACTAACTCCTCAACGAAGTCCCAAGGGCCAGGACCTAGCTAGTTCATCGTACCTACCAACATACTGTAAATTACAGTAAGTATGTTGGTACTTTCGCGGGCCGGATTGTTGGTGCTCGCGGGCCGGAGATGGCCCGCGGGCCGTAGTTTGTATTTAACTTATGTAGTAAATTTATCCGATAAATTTTTGTATTCTCGAGTTCCTTCACACTTACGAAGGTAAAGCATATTAAGACGTTGGTCCCGACTCCCGACTGCAAGTTGCAGTCGTTAACGTCCACCAATGGGCCCGTATGGCACGGTATGGTCCATCCACCATATCTAGTACCCATAATGAAGGCCTGAGCCCCAGAAGTGGGGACATAACAACGGCTGAGTGCAGTGGGCTCTATTTAGGTTCCGATTCTATTATCGTATAATGAAGTCGGACTTTCTATTAAACTGTGCACTCCAAAATGCAGTGATTGTTGGTAACCACAGGAAGTGGGCGCCTTCTCGGCCGAATCAGATTGCGTTTTCTTACGTCAACCTCCACCACGGTGACCCGGCTTAGACCGAGAGTACACTCAACACTTTGAACAATTTACGCAGTACCTACAATAATTAATATATTAACAAAAATAGATTAGTGGATACAGTTGGCTTCAGAAGTAGCTATGTATTATTGTCATTATTTTTACGATTTCAACTAAATATCTACCTAAGTCCTGGTATTGGCAGAAGGTCACTCGGTTTTTGGACTTGCATAGGTCTGTAAAAAGGAATTGAATAATTTCTTGCTTTCTTAAGGCTACGTACCTACGCACTAACAGGCGGCTTGCTTAGCGCCTAGTGGCTCACAACTTTTTTTTTTTATGCCGAAGGAAAACGCATTTACGCGTTTCCCCTCCCGCAGGTGAGCGAGAGGGGGGCATGTGGGACTCGCCAGGAGGGGACCGCAACATTCAACTTTGTGGCTCCCTCCACGACTGCCTCCCGTGATCCCACCCAACCGAGCGGTTCGGTGGGATTTCGGGAGGAGGGAATACCCACTAAAAACCTCCGGCACCTACCCTCTCGTGGTTGGCATTCTCCCCAACGGCAACGCAGCCTGCCCGGGTCTCCAGGCCTCCCCCGCCGGGGAATGACCGGGTTAGTGGCTTACACCTGGTTACGGAGGATACACGGGGTGACCGCACTGGAGGGTGGGTTGCGTGTTGAGTCGCTTGGAGCCTTGACACACACACATAATCTAAAATGTCTCGCGCCTCCGATACACGGTAGGTGACTAGCGATGCGCCAAGCGAGCAGTGCGGCCAGTTGCGAACATTCGGAACATTTCTTTGAGGAGACTCGCTAGGCTCTAGCTCGACGCTAAGCAAGCCACCTGGTAGTGCATACGTGGCCTATAAAATTGCTTGAATAATAATTATTTTAAAATCTATCAATGAAGACGTCCCCTAAAACCTCAACACAGCCACAACAAAAATCGTTTGGTTTTTACCGTCTCGTCGGATGCCGCAATAATTATACAAGTGGTCGGTTCCTCCACCCAGTAATGTCTTTTTTCCTAACATTCTTGAAACATTGAAAGTTCAAATACAGAGCTTATTTATTAGGCAAATACGATGTCCGAGAGACGTGACCGGCCGGGCCGGATGCGCGGCCGTGACCGGAAGGCCCTTTCATCTCATAATGGCCGCGACCAATCTGTAAGAAGCGAGGAATTTTTCTACGCGACTGGCCACTGAATATTTGTCAAGCCATTCCCTGACATGAGATCACGAAGCGAACTTTTTTACAAAAACTTTTTTGGATTCCTACAAATCTGGTAAAAGAGTTGCGGATAAGAAAATTCGTATTTACAGCTTTGAAGGAAATTATTCACCTTATTTTTTTATTCGACTCTTTTTTGGCGATATCCAAAGATACTGAAATACTTATTTGGTGGTTTCGGTCAGCGTTAATTAATAATAATAAATAATAAATGCTTGGACAATTTCACACAGCGCCATCTAGCCGCAAACTAAGCAAAGCTTGTAATATGGGTGCTAGACAACTGATATACTACTTATATACTTTTTAAATATATACTTATATATACATAGTAACACCCAGACCCGTCACAGAAATTAAAATTCATCATTTCAATTTCTGCCCGGCCGGGAATCGAACCCGGGACCTCTTGCGTGGTAGGCGGCATGTTGACCACTGCACCACACAGGTCGTCAATTTGTTACGAAGTCATTGTGAAGTCTTTCGAAATAAACCTATCAACATAACTTTATTACATTGAGCTTGATTACCGGTTATTTAATCTCAATGTTAACTGAAATTAAGTTTTTAAAGATTCCTAAGAGAAATATTATGAATAACTATTATTATGATACTATTGCCCCCACCGTATTTTATTTTTGTGTTACCAAATACTAAGCTATCTTTTAAATGTAGGTCCTTAACATCAGTCGGAACCTTTCTCTCAAAAGAATTTTAACGAGCGGAAAACCTCCTTATAATTGGTCATTTTGTACGGCATATCAATTACTTTTACTTTTTCTGTCGACACCTAAAAATGAGCTTTCAAAAAGGCTTGTTACTTAGTGGTTCCTTGGACAAAATCTTAGATTTTTTTCGATTGCTTAATAGGTACAGGGTGCAAAAAATGTATTGAAGGGGAGGTCAGTTGGCATTAGGAATAGCTAAATTATTACTTAGTATTTTTTGCAACCCTTAAATGAAAGCAATGTTATTAGATACGACATGGCGGGACATGGTATGGTATGGTACCAACTGGAGTTTAAGTTATTATTATAAACCCAACCGTATCTTACTTACTTTTGTCGATGACCGTATCTAACCCAAAATAATAAAATTTATTATACCTAGCCTTCTTTAGTCAAAAGAAACAATACTTGTTTTTAAATAAGCGTTTGTACAAATCAAAGCTTTTTGTATTACCTACATCCCTTTAGCACTGACAAACTATATCTACTTATAATATCTATCATAGTGCTATGATAAAAAAAAGTTCAAAATAATAATAAAAATCGATTAATTTAACATAAACTTTGTATACGTATCGTTCATAGTTATGTTAGCGTAGCGTAGCATCTTATCGGTTTCAGATATTCAATTTTTCCTTTTCAACCCCAGCTTTTTCCTACCTAAGTTGTACTTTTTTATACAACGTGTTAAAAAATCTTGTCTGCGTGCTGCACAAGTTATTTATATGTCGACTATGGGACCAACTTTTAGCATGTTTTCTAATTCCTTCTATTTTCTTCCAGGCAAGCTGTACGCAGCGCTGGGCCGTCGCGGCGGGCGCGTGGTCGGCAGCGACCTGCAGAGCGGTTCCACGTCCTTCCGCGTGATGGCGCTGCTGCCAGTCGCCGAGAGCTTCAAGTTCGCACTAGAACTTAGGACCCATACTTCAGGGCTGGCCGCGCCGCAACTGCTGTTCAGCCATTGGGAGGTAATTTCGATAGATATCGACGATATAGGTAGACAGTGGTTGAGAGTTGTGATTGTAGTAGTAGTAGATTGCAGTGTCTCCAAAAGATTCTGGAATTCTTCGGTCACATCGTCTGAAAAGACGGACACAACCTCGAACAACTGAAGGTTGTTCGAGGTTGTGTCCGTGGCGGAGGAGGTTACAGTGGCGAAGAGTCCACACAAGCCGATCCCCATCACCAATTACAATTTCCACTCGCCCCTCTGATCCACTATGCAGATCATCACATTTTTGTAGACCTTCGCTTCGCCATAATTTCACCCCTCGCCACAGAATACATAATAGTACAAGTCCCTCGCCACTGGTAGGTTGTGAGTGGTTTGTACACCGGTTTTCAAGGTACCGCCATCTCTAAGGTCCCGGGTTCGATCTCCGGCTGGGTGAATTTAGAAAACGAGCTTTTCTGTACTGACCAAGGCCTGCTGGGTGTTTGTAGTTCCAAGTAGTTTGTAGTTTGCCTTTCACAAAGTGCTTTAGCTACTTACTTTGGAATCAGAGCAATGTTTTTGATGTTGTCTAGTACTTATTTAAAAAAAAACTCTCACTTGGTACATTGAAAACGGTTTCCATGGTTTCCATTATACCGTTTTGACGTTCACTCGATCCCAACTCGATCTCGATATTTTCGATCGCGTCGGGCGTAGTAATCCCCCCTGATTACAAAATATAAAATTCCTATTTCCAGGTGATAGACATAGACCCATTCTGGCGGCCTAGCACAGAGGAAGAATACCTCCACTGGGGCGAGAAATACGACGGAGTGAACCGCGCCAAAGAGTACATGGACTCAGTGAGGGCCAGGAAGGGCCTCTCCTCTGACAAACAACTTGTGCAGCACGCAGAGAAGCAGAGGACACTTTCCAAAAAGAAATAGTTATGGAGACCCTTTTCAAAAAGTTTATGAGACGTTTGGGATTTTGAACCTGGAGGCCGGCCGTTGAAAATGTTAGTATTTCTACAGGGTTTACAAAACAACCCGCAATGCCATATAATATGGTAGATTAGATAGGGAGGGACCATCAAACTGACCAAATACATTTTGATATTTTCGTTATTATTTTAACATTGAAAATGTTTATGTTTTCGTGATCGAGTATAGGTGCCGATTTATGAAATTGTGAAATTTGGCTGTAGTTTCGCAGATATGAAAGGTACGCTGATGAACTATATGTCAAATTGTGCGTCTGCCGGAGGGCTTCAAAATGCAATTTGAATTTCTAAAATCGGTCACTTTTACAGATTTTCCAAAATTTGTCAAAATTTCAACGACTTGGATCGAGAATTTCCGAATATTTTTTTTTGAGCTTTTTATTCAAGAAATGGAAAAAAATACCCCTCGGGAATGAATTAAGCTACAGTTTGAGGCGGGCGAAAAAAATATAGTATAGGCTGTGGTGTCCCTTTCTTGCGAGATTGCTTGTAGTTTCGCAGATATACTTTAAGGGTACGCAAATAAACCGTATGTCAAAATGTGCGTCTGCCAGAGGGCTTCAATGTGCAATTTGAATTCCTAGAATCTGTAGTATCCCTTTCGTGCCAGGTCAGTCTGCGCTCCGATCACTTTATCGTCAGTACGATAAAGAATGAATTCCTATGTATGTATGCGGCATTGATAACAGCGAACCTTGAACTATGATTAAAACGAAAAGTACCAGGCTAGCATGAATGTAAAGGAGCTAATCAAAGTACTAGTTCATCAGATCCGATCAGTACTTTCCCTACAGCTCCGAATCCTTACTGCTGAAGATCGGCAATCAGTCTATTGAAAAGTACCAGGTTAGCATGAATGTAAAGGAGGTTCCAATAACTTTTTTTGAGCTCTTTATTCAAGAAACGGAAAAAAATGAATCTCGGGTTTGAGCCATCTTAGGAAGCGGGCGGACAAAAAATGTAGTTTCTTTTCATTAAATTCTTAGTTTCATTTCGTTAAATAAAAAAAATAAATTTTAAAAGTTTATCGTGTGCTTTATTTCTAAATTACAATTTCAATGCCTTTGATAGTTACGCGTAGTGTGAGATCTGTAGATTTTTTGTATAAAACAGCTGATTTTTTTTCGCGATTTCAGAGTTGGTCCTGAGTTTAAGTTTTTCAGTTTGATGGGTCCCTATCTAGCATATTCGGCATTGCGGGTTGTTTTGTAACACCCTGTATAATAATCTAATAATTTTTAGGGCCCTAGCAAACACGTTTCTATAACATCGGCGATCGGTGATTTAGCTGTTTTTTACCCGACTGCAAAGAAAGGGTTATTGGAAGATAGATGCAGCTACGAAACAGTCCGCACTCAAAAAGGCAATCAATGTATGTATGGATAAGCTAAAATGAGCGTTTTCGAAACCACGACCGAATGCAGCAAATCACCAAAAAGTGTTCAATTAGTGTAGGAAAGGAAGGTGGTGGACCCCCACCGTAAATCCTCAGTAGACGAAACTTTACAGTATGATATAGTATCATAAATGAAACATATTTTTTAAATTATAAAACGTTTTTTTATATATACGAGGGTGGGTCAAAAAGTTCGCGGAATGGAGGGGAAAAATTAAGAAATTAAACACAAAATTATTTTTCCTTTTCAATATATTCTCCCTTAACTCTAATACATTTATCAGATCGGTGAATTAATTTATTAATACCCTCGAAAAAAAATGTTTTATCTTTGTCGTCAAAATAGGCCGAAATTGCGCTTTTCACTCGAATCCCTGCCTTGCTTGAAGAGGTTGTGCCACTTGTAAATCATGGTTTTACCAGGACAAGCATCCCCATAAACAGAAAACATCTCATTCCAAATGGTTTGAGGAGGTTTTCCTTGCTTGGTAAGGAACTTTATGACTGCACGAAATTCAATTTTTTCCATGTTTTAAATTTTCTTCCGGATTGACTTGTTGATTGACGTGTATCTCAGTGAATAATGACCTGTTTTTAATAAAAAATTATATTTATACCCTTAATGAGTGGCACAACTAGTGCAGGTAAAAAAAAGTGACCTTTTCCACCGTGGTCGCCTCGACAGGGCGTCCAGGCCTGGGATCGTCTTCAATCGAATCCCTGCCTTGCTTGAAGAGGTTGTGCCACTTGTAAATCATGGTTTTACCAGGACAAGCATCCCCATAAACAGAAAACATCTCATTCCAAATGGTTTGAGGAGGTTTTCCTTGCTTGGTAAGGAACTTTATGACTGCACGAAATTCAATTTTTTCCATGTTTTAAATTTTCTTCCGGATTGACTTGTTGATTGACGTGTATCTCAGTGAATAATGACCTGTTTTTAATAAAAAAATATATTTATACCCTTAATGAGTGGCACAACTAGTGCAGGTAAAAAAAAGTGACCTTTTCCCCCTCCATACTCCCCATTCCGCGAACTTTTTGACCCACCCTCGTAGGTATCAACTTTGTCTAGGGATACAGGTGTTATTTTCATACAAACGAGGTAACTTTGGAGCCTTGGTTTTCTGCCAGAGATGTACCGTGCTGTGATCTGATGATGGCCATGTAGGGAGTGAATGGAGGAGATTCAGATCGCTATACACACCCAACTGATCTGATCAGCATTCTAAAAGATTGCTGGGTCAGAGTACTCAGTTTTAGGATTTCCATACATTTTTATGCTATTTTCGCGGTTTTTTAAACACGTCCATAATCTTTTAGAATGCTGGTCAGATCAGTTAGGTGTGTATAGCGATCTGAATCTCCTCCATTCACTCCCTGGATAGCCATCATCAGATCACAGCACAGTACATCCCTGGCAGAAAACCAAGGCTTCAAAGTTACCTCGTTTGCATGAAAATAACACCTGTATCCCTAGACAAAGTTGACGTGTGTATATATTTGTACATACATAGGTTTTTGTTCATATTATATTACATCCCTGCAAAGTTTCATCGACCGAGGATATAATATTGTGGTCTCCATACAAAAGATCGCTTCATTTCCTACACTAAATCGCAAAAACGCTAATCGCTGGTGTTTAAAAAGTACGTGCTGAGAACCTAATTTTTTTAACTAGACATTTGTAACTGCTGCAAAAAATGTCGAAATCAAGGACTTTAAGCCCCTAATTTTCGCACAAGAAACATTGTTAATAATGATATAGTGATCATTTAATTTATTACGTTAAACTAATCAGTACTTGGTACATTTTATACTCAAAACCTATTTGTGAATGTTTTGTTATAATTATTCTAATAAATGATTATATAAAAGTGAAATGTTTCTTCAGCAATTGCACCTTTACTTTTTATTAAAGTCACTGTCTAACAAATTGAAATGAGGTAGGTACCTAATGTTTACCTATTCAAAAAGACAAGAAAGCACTTTTGAATCGTCCAATTTATCACCCTTTTTCCCGAATGGGACTAGCTGAATAGCTAGTCTCCAGATTAACTCGCTAGTCTATTGTTTATTTAAAGCTTAAGAGCGCTTTCACATATAGGCATTTTAGTCGCGCGACTTATATAATTGGGTGCCGCGTTTTAGCCGCGCGACAGCAGCAACTTTCTTAGTCGCGATTCTGTCGCGCGACTAAAACGCCTGAAAGCGCTCTTAAGGGGATTGTCAACCACGTGGTCTCCATACAAACGGCGATAACGTTTCCCACCCTCTAAACCTTAACCTACAGCAATGAATTTTTTGTATGTTTTTGAAATGCCTAAAAACTAGGGCTGTACGTTTTGATTTTTAAAATATTCATTGTAGATTTGAAAATATTGCCACTTCTGTGTTTTGTATGAAATCACTAAAATGCAATTATTACGAAATCTATTATAGATATTTAAAAAATCAAAACGTACAGCCCTAGTATTTAGGCATTTCAAAAAAATACCAAAAATTAATTACTGTAGGTTAAGGTTTAGAGGGTGGGAAACGTTATCGCCGTTTGTATGGAGACCACGTGGTTGACAATCCTCTCAAGAGGATTGTCAAGGCGCTCTTATAGTACTACTAGCGCCGCCAATATCAATACATTTAGCCAAAAGCGGCCACTTTGAGCTAAAATGGATTTTAAAACTTACAGAAAAAATGAAAACTGTTGAAAGTTATTCAAAAAATATTAGAGACATTTCATGAGATTAATACAGTCATGAGCTTTTTCAAATATTAACTTGGTTTACGAGTAATAAAAATAAATGTATTGGCGGCGCTAGTAGTACAATAACAGCGCCTTAAGTTAGATTTGATGTGTGAATGTCAATAAAACAACGTTGTTCATTTAACTCATCTATCTATTACTTACAATAAACAACAAATACAAAAATCATTAACCAAACCGGTTATCAATTCCTACGCGGTAGAAATCAATTAACATAATAATTAAAACACTTTTATCCATCACTGAATTACATTGCACTCTTACTGTGAGCGGGCATAGAAATAATATCTTGACACATTTAATAAAACTTGAAAATTTTACTTGCAAAAATAATATTTATGCCATTGCAATATAGTCCTAACTGACATACAATTCAATCCTATACAACGTGTTACATAATAACCCTTAATACGGAATATGGTAGATAGGGACCATTTCAAACTGAACAACTTTTACTACGGGACCAACTCGTCGCGAAAAAAGAATCAGCTGTTTCATTTCATACATTTTGATATTAATTTTTGTATCAAACAGCTGTTTTTTTTTCGCGATTTCAGAGTTGGTTCCATCGTAAAAGTTGTTCAGTTTGATGGTCCCTATCTACCATATTCGGTATTAAGGGTTATTATGTAACACGTTGTATATTTCAAATATATGCCCAAAACATGAGTTTATTTTGCTGCAAGAAAAATTTAATAAGTTTAAGGTATAGAGAGATGTTATCAACAGATAAATATGCCAACATATTCTTCCAAGTGATTATAATCACAATTACCTGTACAACACCCTCACACATCCATAAACCAACAAGGTTACAATAATTATACAACGATATATAACAAAACCTTACAACATCATATATTTCGGATGTAAAATAAAAATAAAAACACATGGTTCTACCTAAAACTAGCTATTGTACAAACCTCACTAAAATTCTATCTACGTTTGATATTTTAACTAATCTAGTTTTTTTGTCTTTGGCAATATTATAACAGCTAATCTTGAAACATTTTCATTGCGATAAGGCTGAGGAAATGTTGAGTTGGAAATATTTATTGAGATCCAAACATATGGAACTCATTTGTAACATTACCAGTTTTTTTATAAAAGCTAAGTTTTCAACAAGTTGCTAAACCGTTTTGCTTTTAAACTATTAGTAACGATTTTACAGAAAGGAATGTTTAATTTTTCGGAATATAAATACAAAGTTTCAATTTAATTTGCTTTGTGTCGTTTAATATATTTAACAGTAGGTAGAGAAAATTGCTCGTTTATAAAAACAACTATAATTGTTATTTTAACTATTGCAAGAATACAGAATGTAAAGAGATTAATGTTTTTATTTAGTAAACAAAACACAACATAATCATGTTTAATTCAAAGAACAACAAAAACTACCAGTTAGACTGAACAATTAGAAATAGATCCAACAATAATCTTTTATTGTAAGTTATCAAATCATACAACAAGACTAAACCTACTTGCTGTATTTGAAGATATGGGGGCAACCATTTTATTCTCCGCTAGAGATATCATAGTTTGAAATTGTAAATATGTCATTTTGTCATAATCTGGCTACGAAATGGTGCGAAGTAGCCTTGATTGGGCTTTCCTAGCTTCAATCAGTTGATATCTGTTAATAAATAAGGATGCCTTTTGTAATTAAAAATAGGTTAACGATATCATGTGAATCCTGAGGCAACTTCGTCGATCGTAAAGAATACAAAGTCGATATTTTAACTTTGGCACCGATGGTAACAAGACGAAGCGAACCTCACAATTACAGTGTACAAGGTGATTAAACATTAATTCAACAATATAACAAGTAACTTTACATAAACATACAAAATTCCATAGCATTTCAAAAATAACACTAGCATGTCATAATCACATCTATTGCTTCATATTACTAAAATAAAATAGAAACAGTAGTGTCGATTCGTTTGGCAGCGACATAACTATTTAGTTTTCCATCTTTTTCTTTCTGTATCGAAAAGACAAGAACAGAATACTCAAATTTAGTCCTGTCAATTTAGTTACGTCGCTCGAACCAACCGAATCGACCCCAATATCTAGCATTTAAGTTTGAAACTAAAATTCTCCAATAAATTTAATTCAATACATGTATATTTTGAGTCGATAAAAACGCCATCTACACTAATATGTTGGAACTATTTTTTATGTGCTTTGTCAATAGATGGCGTGGCGATCCTAGCGTTTGATTTACATTTTATCAAAGGGTTGCGTTCCAAACCTACGCTCCGAGTGCAACCTAACCACAACCAAACGCTCTAACGGCGTTCCAAACATTAGAGCGTGACGTTCGGTTGTCACAACCATCCCGTTCCAAACGTCAGAGCGTTGCAACTTTATAACCATCAAAATCGGTGGTTTGAAAACGCTCTGACGTTTGTCTATAGAAAAAAAAATCAATGTCTGACATTATTTTGTATTTTGATGTTTTTGAGTCTAATTCTTAAAATAATCATGGTAGATCCCCAAAAAACGGATTTTATTTGATTTAGAATAAAAAAAAGTTTAAATTATTCGTATTCCAAATGGAAAATGAAAACTTTGTATTGACATTGACATTTAAAGTTCTTGATCGTTCCGAACCGAGTGAGTTGAAAAACAACCAAACAACCGCGCTCTAAGGCTCTGAACGCATCCCAGCATTCAGAAACTCAAGGAATAGGCGACGGCTACACTCATGGCAAATACTGAGATCCATTGCCATAAAGTACATTTTAACCATGGAAAGTAATATATTGAACATTCCATTTAAATTACTTTCCATGGTTAAGGACCATGCAACTAACTGGCCCAAAAAATAGATATGTTGTATAAAAATGAAACTTATATCAGTTAATAGTTATTATTGTAACTAGTAACTTTTACTATCGGACCAAGAAAATCTGTCCTGGAGATAAAAAGTTAAAGGTATCCAAAATAATAAAAACTATATACCTATTTTGAACAGTACTTACACAATTTTTATATTTAAATAAATATGTCTACTACAATATAAGACTGTAGCTTCATACAGGTATATTTGCTAGCGTAGGAAAGAATAGGACAGAAAAAGCTAGCTGAACACTGATTTTATGATGCTAGTAAATAAGTGCATGCCCAGATATTGCCCAGATATTTTCTTTGTACCTTGGTAAAAGTTACTAGTATAATCCGCGCACGATGAGAATGGTAAGGTACCTTGTCAAAGTGAATTGAAAATGACTGTAAAGCAGTAGTGTACAGCGCCGCGCTGCCGCGTTAGCGGTACCGTGCGCGTCTCAGTTCCAAAACGTATTATACCATTCTCATCGCGCGCGTGTTATAACAATAATATCTATTCACTGATATCACTCACTGTTCTAATACAACACATGTATTTTTTTAGGCCAAATTACTATGGAAGAGTGGCATTGTCTTTTACTCTATGGCGATGGATCACAGTATTTACCATGTCGCCGTCGCCATATAGTTTAAGAACATCCATAGACATTCAGTTTCTTTAGCGAAGGAGATTCTTTAGTAAACACGACGGCAATTTCTACACACAAAATTGAGCTTTGTGAAATGTACATCACATTTTGCTCTCACAAAATAGTTGTGGTGTCACTAATCATCTCCCTGCTACGCTACGATTATTTGTTATGTTGTACAAGCTTTTTCTCTTGCTTAAGGAGACCACTCACGATCCAGTGGCATGATCTTGCTAGGCTTGATGTCATACCACTGGATGGCATGACGATGCCACACATGATGATCATGCCATTGGATCAAGCGGCGTGATCATGAATGGCCACCATCATGCCATCCAGTGGCATAGCATCATGCCGCTTGATCATGCCACTGGATCAAGCGGCGTGATCATGAATAGCCACCATCATGCCATAGTATCATGCCGCTTGATCATGCCACTGGATCAAGCGGTATGATCGTCAGTGGCCTCCATTACAGTGTTTGTTTGTGAGAACATAGTCTCCAATTTAAAATTATTAATAATATCAAATAGTTATTCCACAATCACACCGAAAATTATTCATCACATTCGTTTATTATACTAAGAATGGTGTACGTAATGAGAAATGCAAATTAACTAAATGATTATCTGTCATTCGCGGAATGCAATATAAAGGAAATGATTTAAAACATCCAAACAGCAACAACGCTCACATGATTTTTATGTACCTACGTTATAAATTAAATAATTATTAATATAGTGCCCATTATAAAAGTACGATTATGGTTAACGGATATAGTTCCTAACCCATAATAGAACATCTTGAGCTTTACCATAGACTAGAATTATAAATTAATTTAGCTATAATACACATATAATTACTTTACAGGACGATAATTCTTCTCTAATCTAACGTAACTCCAGCCAATCGAAACAACAAAACTAAACGGCGAATCAATAAGTACATTGAAATTTAACTAATGTTGAACCTTAACATTTTAAAGGTAAAAATATGATTTTTACATTGGTATACAGAAATTCCCTTACAAACGTGTTATAATAGTCGCTCACATATATCGCTAAATATTAATAAGTTTAATAAAAAATAACTTCATAAGTATAACAGTTGGTTAAACACAAGTTATTATCTCTTTTACAGTCAACTGTAATTATTTACATTTTACCGTTAATATTCAGTCTTATTTACAGTTGACTGTAACGTCATCGGTCGGCTTAGTTTATGCAACAAATTCTATTTAATAATAAACTGAATACAATCCTTGCACGTACACACGACATCACATGAAGTAAAACAGTTGAACTGCGAAAACAGCGTTTATTGCGTTGGACATAAAAACGGTCTCAATATCAACATGTATAGTTTGATGTGCCGTCTGTAAAATTAGTAATAAATTTATTTACAGTCAAGTTCAGTATGTTTATTTTTATTACAAAAGCATTTGATGAAATGTCGAAAGTGTGTTCTTGAAATCGGGTGGGGATTGCGCAGAACGCGTATTTTGTGTATGCGTAGCGGTGAGGGGCGCGGGCGGCGGGAGAGGGCGGCGGGTGCTATTGGTCGCTCGCAAGTGCACATGCGCGAACTTATCCCCAATCCGTCGAAAAAGTGTCAAGATGTTTGCCTCATACTGTACATATTATGGAACTCAACTGTACCAAATTAATTAATAAACGGAGCATTCGTGTGTAAATAGAAATGCAGTGTCTTGTTCACTTAAAACTTTTGAATTCATTGAAAAGAGGTTCAGAAATACTTTCAAAGCCTTTTTTCTGTTTATTTGAAAATTGTTTATAACAGGCTTATTATAACACGTTTGTAATATCGGGAACTAAATTAACATATTGGCAAGATTACAACCTATTTGGCAAGCCATATAACAGCTTCGCTCTGACTCGCGCCTTTACCGGAATGTTCAATCAATACTCTACCTTATTTACTAGCACCACTGCCTTTCGTTTGTCACAATACGTAATTGTAGAAATTCCACTTAAATGCATTGAAATATAACCTTTCTGAGAATTGTAATAAGGTAATAAAGATTATGGAATAAGTATCACATATTTTTGTTTTGATTACGGCTATATCCATTACGTTTAGCATTAGTTATTTACGTTATGACTCCGTAGCGATTTTGCCGCTGACTGCAGCCCCTCGCTCGCACATTTCATGTTTTCTCAAGATTTCTTAAATCTCAGTGCGTAATTGAAAAATGTATTTCGGCCACTTTTCGCAATATAAGATTAGAGTCATTCAGTCAGTTTTAAAAAATATTTCAGTTTTTTGTTGCTAAAGTACAAAATGTTATAATTTCTAACAGTTATTTGAACTGGCAAATACGATAACTTTTTGTACTTCAGCAACTCGAAACTGAAATATAATTATGTTGAAATGTCCGTAATCTTATATTGCGAAAAGTAGCCGAGACACATTTTTTCATTTACGCACTCAGATTTAAGAAATCTTGAGAAAACATGAAATGTGCGAGCGAGAGAGCGGCAGTCAGCGGCAAAATCGCTACGGAGTCTTAATGTGTGAAACGATATTCTTAATGTAAAAGCCCCTACGGTATATCTAGAGTCCAAACTCGGAAAGAAACTGCCCGCCCGGACTAAGCCGCTTGAGTAAAGCCTAGAATTAATAAATTTTGAGTTTTTATTTTGCAGCATTTTAGAATCGATCTTCAACGTTTAGACGTAACAGTGCTGTTATATTATGATACTAGTTCATACCAGTTAGTATCGCACAATTTTTTTCCTACTAATGCTAAAAGTAACGATAATGATATCTGAGATTAGTTCACAACATGAAATGAGTGGAATCACAATTGTATTATGACATCACCTAACAAACTAAAGGCCAAAATAATAGGCTAGTCAACTTCAATTCGACTAGTCAACAATTATCCGGTAATTTCGCCTGTTTTATATTTAGTAAGTATGTCGATTTTAAATCTGCAATAGAATCGACGAATTTACACTTATGTCTATCGCACTTTGATTAAATCCTGATTAAATGTAACAAAAAAATAAATTTAAATATTTGATTTCTTGTTTGCTACTAAATGCAATATGTCATGAACGGACTCAACAAATATAGTAAAAACTATTTTGATGGATGGCAAGTATTGAACCGAGTTCTTAGTGCGAGTTTTTTCACCTCACACTCGATCGTGAGCGCGTAGAATTTTGTATGGCGTTAACGAAGTTCATCGCGTATTCCGCCAGATGGCGGGCCAGGGCCACCAATCAAATAATACGAAAATGAAGTTTACGTTAACGCGGTCAAGTATTTAAAAAACTCGCACTATGCACCTAGTTAAATAACAACGGTCAACAACGAAAGTTGCCTAGGTACAGTAGCCGGCAAACATCTTGAAATCGGGTGGGGGTTACGCAGAACGCGTATTTTGGGTGTGCGTAGGGGTGAGGGGCGCGGGCGGCGGGAGAGGGGCGCGCGCTATTGGTCGCTCACAAGAGCACATGCGCCAACTCCCCACTCCGTCGAAAGAGCGTCAAGATGTTTGCCGGAATCTGTGACAATTTAGTACTTTGTCATAGCACCTGCTAGTATTAAGCGACTTTCGTTGCTAACTAAACATTGGATTTGCCCGACCGACCCGTGGTTTCCGTTTTACCACACCGTGGTCACACCGACTCATGATTGTAAGAAAATGTAATTCAAACTGCGATAGTTTAATACCTTTGGCCTTTGGCATATCTTTAAACCTTAATATAATGTGTTTGACACTATCAATATGACGTAGAATAATGCCTTAAAGACACTCACTGCACTGATCCTCTATTCTTATTTACACATCACAAATATACACCTTTAATTTTTAAGTAAGTATTTCCAAAAATGAGATGGGGATATCAAACCACGTTACTGAATATGACGTATGTGCTTGTGCAGTTAAAAAATTAAATGAATAGTTAAAAAAAATTGACTAATCGGCAAACTCACAAAGATAACAAGACACGTGCGTAAAAGTAAAGTATTTTTTTTTTATGATAAATAAAAATATTCTAGATAGAATATTTTGATTACGCGCGTGTAATGAATGAGCTCTTAATCCAGAAATCAGTAAAATTTTGGGACACAAACAAATCTCATTATCTTGTCTAATTATTAAATATTGATACTTTTAACTGCACAAACTTGATTAGAAAAGGAAAGAGACATGCCCATTACTTTTTTACATATACTTAAAAATTTACCGTGTATTATATGATTTATATGCCCACAAAATGGCATATAAACATAAATATATTATTAACATAAATACATTATTAACATACACACTCATCGTTGGACTATGTTTTAAATATTGACATCAAATAGTAAACGACATACATTTATTTATTTCTAAAGAAACTAGATGGATTCAATAGATTTTAAAATGGATTCGAATTTGAATTTTAGGTCAATTAAATTGGTGTATTTGAAGACAAAATTAGTCGCTTGAATGATTTCATTTAATATTGCAAAGTTAGATAATTATTTTCAAAAAATAAAAACATATCTTACAGAAAATATTAACGAAGTACCTGAAGGCCTGAAACTCATCTTTGAGAAAAATATAATATCTGTCACACGTATAATTAGTAAGTATTATGTATATGACACCTGCGTTCTTAAGGTCAAAATTGAACGTATTTTTCTATAAAACTTGTCCTTCCATTTTAAAATTATGATTTATGGTTTTAAATATTAATTATTTTACAAGCGCGAGCAGAATATTTAAATTAAACCCGTGACACTCGGAATGCCAGAGCTCGTTTTGTTGGAGCATGGAGTGAAATATCTAGTAAGTACGTATAGTGATGTCGTCACCGAGTGGTGGTTGCTAACTGAACGCGGTGTCGTTGGGGACGTCGGCCGCATGCTGCGCCATGTCTGTGAGGATCACGCCTGATAGAGCCTCGAGGGATTGCCGCACCTAGGGGGAGATGGAAACAAAATCTTTACCATGGGGTCTCACTGGAAACATCAGATGTGGCTTAGTTAGTAGGTACCGCCATCTAGTGAGGTAAATTTAAACTAATGATGGAATTAGTGTTTCGATTTGTTTTTGTAATATTCAAATACATATAAAAAAGGCATGAAACTTTTAAGTTGTGTCTTAAAAAAAATCACCAAATGCAAAATTGTAGTGAAACAGTAAAATGAAGGGTTTTTTTAAGAAACAATAAAAATTGAGAGACACATTGCCGATAATTTGTACTACTAAGATTGTTTTGCTTTTTGCGTTTCAAAGATTTTGACGTTTCTTTGAAAATTTGGTAAAGGCATGCTGCAACGATATAGGCGCCATCTAGTATTCCACGAGAAAAAAAATTTAAATCGCCCCGTAAGTCTCCTTACAACGGCCATTTCTTTAGTATTGGATGAGGTATCCGTACTAGAGGACAGAAGTTAAGTACCTAAAGTCTAATTATTAGTTCACTGGAGTAATCCAACGTTTACGATTATAACCATGAACGTTTGAGACTTGTTTCAAAATGTCCCAGTATACCCGAAGTGCGGCTAAACCTTGTTTTAGCCTGCTAAAACTAGTTGTAATCGATAGCTGTTGGTAAAAACTAGGTCTAACCGATCTGCTTTAATTCTGTAGGCACAGAATATATAATAGTACTAACGTACAGAAGTCGGTCCCCGCGAGGACCATCAAATAATAAGCTACTCTCGCTGCACGGCAATAAAGTACAATTTCAAACTGCACACCGCTGCGTGGATAAAATTATATGCACCTACGAAGAAGAAAGAGAGGCGTCTCTTTCTGTCGCATAGCTCTGTCTCAACCGACACATTTCGGGGTTGCTACTCGCTAGTTACTGATATCATAGAAAACATTCGTTATGCCCATGAATAAACAATGAAATTACTAATAGGTACCTACTTATAAAATAAAATAAATCTACCTAATAGGTGAGCTGAGCATATTTAAAGAGCATAAATAATAAGTATTTCTAAGTAGTTAGAGAAGCTCGATGGCGCAGTGGTATAGCGCCTGGCCCAACGATTGCGGAGGTTAAGCAACTTTTGCAAGGGTCGGTTATGGGATGGGTGAAAAAAAATAGTATTTTTTAGCTTTTTTCTTTACTGGTACCATATTTTGAACTTTGATACAACTAAGTATGTAAATATGTATACAGAAAATACAATAAACTTTGGTAGGTAGGTAGGTACGTTAGTAATTAAGTATCAAAAACGAAGTGCATGCAGTTTCGCATTCGGCGCTTGACTGACTGGTTTCGTTGGTGACGTTCACGCGCTGCGCTCTCGTCGCTTGCACACGCCGCGGCCGCGCGTTTCGGTCCGCGCGGTGATATCCCTCGACAATGGCCCTCTTGGAGTGGGCCGCGAGCAGTAGGCTAATATAAAAGTTTAAGCGCGGAGTGATACCCCCCTGCTGTAGGTTAGAAATTTTTATTATATTTAATATTTAAATTTCGAGGTTTTTTTTTAACAGACAACAGAAATAACTTTCTTAATACCCCATAAATTACTCCTCCTTAGTAAAATCACTACGAAGGCCAGACCTAGTTTTAACCAATAGCTCTCGGCTACACCTAGTTTTAGCCGCACTTCGGGTATTGGCTGTGACATATACATTTTATTCCTCGTGACTGTACACTTTATTTTGAAAACGCTCTCATACAATAATATATGTTATTTTTTTTTCTTTTTTTTATATATATATATATATATATATATATATATATAATATATGTTATTATTTAAAGCTTCCAGTTACCTTAGTGAGTAGCAGCAGGTTAGTGGAGAGGAATGCGTGCAGTTCCCCCGCGGCTCGGCCATGTAACCGTGCTCGCCACTGTACTAGCTCCGAGTATAGCTCTTCCCCGGATAGTTTGCTTAGGTCCTCCTGCGAATATGTTATAACTTTAGCAGCTCTTGTCAAAAAAGTTTAGAAATTAATAGCAGTGTCTCTTTCTATGACATAAGTGTTATTATATGGCAATACTTGAATGGGCGCGCCAGTATGTCTTGAAAAGCTTTTGGATATTAGTTTTCAATTCAATTCGATGCCTTAACATGGGTAGCCTTAGTATGTCATGCTCTCTTTAATCATTTTTGCGGTGGTGTCGTGTGAGGCGGGTCGTTACGTTCCCTCAAATATGGTTGAGCGAAGCGATGGCTGGTTCATGCGTCATGCTCGTGAACGAGTGCTGCCAGTGGGAATGGGTCTGCTTCTGGCTACCTATCTTAACGCATATTGAATTGTATTTTGATTGTAAACTTTGAATTTATCTTGAACCTTGTAATTTGATTAAGAAATTTGAAATTCATTAAGAAATGAGCTAATTAAATAATGGTATTTATTTGTTAATCTTTGTTATTATAAAATCTGGAAGCGATATACATATTTGTAAATATCGTTCAAATTGATAACGTTGACAAGTTTTTTGCGCCCATTTTTCTTGTCAGCTAAAAGACGTCATAATGGGTGGTAGGGTAAAAAATTTGACGATTTAAAAATGCTTATTATGTGAGCTCATTTAAATAAAGATATTTTCATTTCATTTCATTCATGAAGCGCTCATGGCGGACTTAGACAGTCTGTCGATCGATCGATCGATCACGTTTATTAAGAAACGCTCGGTCCGGTCAGGTGTCGGATGGGTGACCTTTAAAGTGCTGGCATTACAACTAAGCGCTTCCGTGCTTCGGAGGGCACGTTAAAGCGTCAGTCCCGGCTGTTGTCGTCTGATACAGTGCGAGCACAGAATAACTAATGGTACGAGGCAAATTGAGTGATGACGTTTTCATGTTTGTTACGAAATACATAAAACTTGTTGTTTCTGTAAGCATGTGCCAGACGGATTTAATCACGCCCCCCAACCAAGGTCACCTTGATGGAAGCTTGATTGGGGCGTGGTTTCATCCACGGATTGTGTTGCGGCTACACGAGTTTACATCCAAGCGCCAACACGCTCCCATTCCACAGTAATGATATCCATCAGTATTGTAACTCGGCCCTGTCCTTAAAATAATTACCTAAAGCCGTGCGGTACATCAACACAACAGGTTCTAATAATTAATTTTTAGGCAATAAAATACCTAGATTAACAAAACTAATGGTAAAAAAAAGAAAAAAAAGCTAATTACATATTAATGGAAGAAACAGATTAGTTAAAAATCCTTAGTAGGTAGTATTAGTCAAAGAGCACTATCTTGCTTTTTAAGTTATTATTTTCCTGGTCTTACAACTGGATTTAACTTTAATAATTTTCTCTTCGCATTGTAGGTATTATGTAGTTTATGTAGGATTATTATATGTTGGTATGTATATAGTATATTAGTATTCGTTTGTGTACCGAGTGCAGACTGCAGACCGAACTCGAGGCGCTTAGGTAGGTATTTGATCGAAGTATGGCTCGCTTTGCAACTATTTGTATGAAGTTGGAATACTGATAGATATCATTACCGTGATTCGGATGTAACATGTGCCCTTCCTCCAAGGACGTTAAAGTTCATTTGGATTGGATGGAGAAATTTGGATTACATCTACCGTCTAGATGGATAGCATCAAGCAAGGTCACCTTTGTTGGGAGGCGTGATTAAATCCGTCTGGCACATGCTGTAGACAAAAATAGGAAATAACGATTAAAATAAGATTTCATAATTTTTTTTTTTAAATATTGATTTTGATCTTCAATAACTACGTAGCTATTGGTTTCCCAGGTATAGCCTAAAAGACAAAAATGATCCTGATGATGGGAGGAGTGCGTGGACTTCGGCTTCGTTGAGTGTCTTGTTACACCCGTTATGTAAAACATACCTCGGGGGCCCGGGCCCGGTACAGGCGGTAGGCCATCCAGGCGGCCGACGCGGCCAGCAGAGTGGCTAGCACCACCAGCGCCCGCGCCCAGCCGCCGCCGCCTTGAGACTGTCTAGGCACCGTGCCTCCCGTTAGTAGCGCCGGTTGGATTACTGCTGCGCCTGTGGTTTTTGATAATAGTATTGAATTGGCTTGAAAACAGAACAGGGAGGTTATTCACGATTGTCGGAAACCAACACTCCGAATCGAATCGGAAAGTCTAATAGTCTTCGATATTATTTACTACCTTATGCTACTAAACTTTGTACCTAAATGCATTGCGCTTTCGCGTTGGAAAGTGAATCGAATATATTATAACATAAAATTTTTACAAAGATCTGGCTAGTAGTTTTTTCATAATCCTGAAAAATATCAATTATTTAGCTTGCCATTGCACGAGTTGTTACGGATTTTCGGACATAACATCTTTATTTAGATAGAAGGGGATACCCCTTGTTTACGTGCCGTAAACATGCATTTCACAGCACAACACGGAACACTTAATTGACCTAGAATAATGTTGCTGCATTCTCAAAACAAATACAGCATCTGAATTTTCTTACTCACACATCTTTGTAAATAAATTAATATACACATATGTAAATAATTTTGTATAAATTAACATAGTAATAGAAAATAAATAAAACATTCAATAACTGGACTTCAGACGTTGTTACTCTGTCGGTTGGCAGATCGACCCATCACCTACGAATCCTCTCACTGCGGCCAAGACACCTTTAGCCGTCAGATATCTGATCAGTCTTGTGAGCCTGCTTGACTGGCAGTGAGAAAATCCATCCTTACACCTTATTCCTTCCACTTTCCGCTTGTCACCTTAGGTCGACTGGTACAAGCATCCTTATTTATTTATATGTGTATTTATTAACTTATGGTTAGGGCTAGGGCTGTTAGGGCTGTAGGGCACTAGGGTTGTCAAGTAGGATAGTTATACCCTTTCCAATTCATGTAAAGAGGGCTGGGGCAGCCTTGCTCCTTTACATTTTGGTCCTTCGAGAAATTTTGGTTTGGACATTTTGGTCCTACTAAAACTGAACCACGCGCTGAAAAAGAAGTTTGTTGGAAGTGAACTGACCAGGTGGTATGATGGCTTCAGGCTCGCGGCGCGGCGGCGGCGTGGGCGCGTCCACGTGGTCGCCGCCCGCTGAGCTGCTGTCGTCCTCGGGCGAGTACTCTGACGCGTCCAACTCTACTTCTGATGTGCGGAGATCCTGGACAAAAAATACAAATGTTTCTTGTATTAAGAGCCTAGATGAATATACAGCGGGAATATAGATTGCTGGTTTTCTGACGGACAGAGTGGTGGACGGATAATTAGAAACACCAGTCGATTTTCATACAAACGAGGTAACTTTGAAGCCTTTGTTTTCCACCAGGGATTGACCTAGCTGTGATCTGATGATGGCCATCCAGCCCCCCTAACATGACCACCGAAACTTTTGACAATTACATACATACATACACTCACGCCTGTTTCCCATGGGGGTAGGCAGAGACTATGGATCGCCACCTGCTACGATCCTTGCACACTTCTTTCGCTTCATTAACATCCATCAATCTTTTCATACATGCCCTGCGGTTTTTGTCACTACGTACACCAGCCTTTTTTATTAAAACCTCTATTTGGTCCGCGTAGATTTTTCTGGGACGCCCTTGCGCAATCGTTCCTTCCACATTCGCACAATATATCTCTTTCGTGATTCGCCTTTCATTCATCCTCTCTAAGTGACCAAACCACCGAAGCATTCCTTTCTCAATTCTTGTCACTATATCATCTTTCAGACCACACCTTTCACGAATCACATTATTGCTCACTCTATCACTCAATTGTACTCCACATGTTTTCCTCACCGAACGCATCTCTACTGCATTTATTCTGCTTTCATTCTTCTTCTGCCATACCCAAGATTCACTTCCATACATCAGTGTCGGCACCAGCACTCCGTTATGAATAGCCATTCGCGCCTTTGTAGATACGATTTGGCTACTCATAATCGAGTGTATGGCACCATTCACTGCATTTCCTTTCTTTACTCGTCTTTCTTTGTCTTCCTCACTCTTTCCATCCCTTGTGAACAGACTCCCCAAGTATACAAACTCCCGGACTTGTTCCACTTTTTCGCCGCCTATCATTACCATACAGTCAGTCAATTCTTCCTCTCTCTCAAACACCATCACTTTTGTCTTAGATACATTCACTTTCATCCATTTTCTCACAAAATCATCATTCATAACAGACATCATTTCCTGCGTTCCATTTTTTCATTTGACAGTTAAACATGACAAATTGCATGTCATGCTAGGCATACAGGGAGTGAATAGAGGAGATCCAGATTGCCATACACACCCAACTGATCTGATCAGCATTCTAAGAGCTGTAAGGCTATACATTTTTATGCTATTTTCGTGATCTTCTTGAACTTATCCAAACAGCTCTTAGAATGCTGATCAAACCAGTTGGGTGTGTATGGCAATCTGGATCTCCTCCATTCACTCCCTGAATGGCCATCTTCAGATCACAGCTAGGTCAATCCCTGGCGGAGAACCAAGGCATCAAAGTTACCTCGTCTGTATATGAAAATCGACTGGTGTTATTCTGTGCTGGTGTTTCTAATGTTATTTACTACGACACTTGATAAAAAAACAATAAATATTTACGATAGCTGTATGAGGAAAAAAAATAAAATAAAATAAAATCAGAGGTGAGAATGCACGTGTTTGCAGCAGCAATAGGGCTATTGTCTAATTTTAAAAATCTATCGCAATCGCTTTCGTTTGACAGATGGATGTGACACATTGCTGCATTTCTTTAGTAAGTTTTTAATTGAGCCATAAAAAAGCTTCAATGTGTTAATCCTGAAATCGATTGCGATAGATTTTGAAATTAGACAATAGAAAGGCAGGTCTAGACTCGGTGTGTCGCTTTTGCCTTAAACAGCAAAAACATCGATTTTCAGCCATCACCTTTAGATGAAACGAGGGAACCAGTATCTGCGCTATTAGGTCAAGTACATGTGTGTGCGTGTGTTCGCGTGTGTGTGTGTGTACTGTGTATAGGACAGTGGACCGACCTGTGGCTTGGGCACGGCCAGCTCGGGCGCGCGCGCGGCCTTCCACACGTGCAGCATCAGCTTGTACGTGGAGTCGCGCGACAGCAGCGAGCCGAAGACGTGCCGCTCGTCGCGCGTGCACACGCCCACCGCATTAGGGATTATTCGCGCCACTTTTTCTTTCGTTATCCGGAGGACGGATGTCGTTGGGATTAGTAACTAGAACAAAATGATGAACAAAGTTACTTAAAATTGACATTGTTATTTATCAGCAATAACTACATTCAGTCACACTAACGCGTCTCCCTAACCTAACTGGCGTGGTAGCGACCGTAGCCTCGCTCGGGCGACTTACCGCAGGCAGGCAGTCTACAAATTACAACATACAATACAACTGACAATAGCGTTCAGTTTTCAGTTGTAGTTTCCTATGTTTTTTATTTTTTTAGGCATCTCTCCTCCATTCACTCCCCAGAAAGCCATCATCAGATCATAACTCAATCAATCCCTAGTGGAGAACCAAGGCTTCAAAGTTACCTCGTTTGTACGAAAATCGACTGTCGTCCTTAATTATGTGGCCATGCTACAGGAGCTGGCAACACTACCTAACTCTATCGCTTTATAAAATTTAGGTCAAGGAACGAAAACGTACTTAATCCTCATCCATTTTCGACTCCTCTTCACGTGTCACATAACATCGCGTGGTGCAGTAATCGTTCCATTCATTCATTCATAGCTAACGGTCAATCAACTATTTCGGACGTCATCGTTATGCTTGATTGCTTCTTAAATACTTTACGTTTGTGACTGATTCTGATGGATTGAGATTTATTAATTGGGCAGTCAATAAAATCAATGAGCCTTTTACAAGCTTAATTATTAAAGTAAGTAGTTGGTACTACTAACTACATACTTGGTACAGAACAGACAAATGTACGTAGATAATACAGAATCAACGGAACATTTTTTGTGACTTTGTGATAGAGACGTTTTCGTACTAGTTCAAAGACCGGGGGTTCAGAATGACAAGCATTTTTTTTTTGCAAAGCCAAAAGACGACAATATATGCAAGTTGAACAGCTGTGTGAAGATAAACGGAAGCTAATCAAGACTGGACTGATCGATTGTTTATAATTTATTTAAAAGTTCGTGTTTAGCAAAGCTCTATTAAATATTTTGTTTTGGTCTTATAGGCAGATTGTTTCTTCAATTAACTGTACTGACAGCATTCAGCAAAAGTTTGACCTATAAACTATTAAATGAGTCAATAAATTTAGTTTTTTCGGTCGATTCAGTTGTTTTTCAGTCAATAATATTAATTTAGCGGCGCAAGGTATCCTTTCACGCCTGACTCATACATTCATCTGAGCTTCAATCATATGTATTTAACTCAAGGCTGTTAAAATAAAGGAGAGTACCGACCGGCTCACTGCAACATTATGGCTGCATTACATATTCGCCCATGATCAGCACCATCGTACGTTGCCGGTTTTGTAACAAATGCTTCAAAGAGGTTCTTTCGAAAGCATCTACGTACGATAAATTGTGCCGATCATGGGCAGTGTGTAGTACAGCCATTACATGTGGATCAACAGCTTCAATAAATCTCATTAGAGAAACAGTTGCCGTGACCTATTTGTATATAACTATCCTACTTTCGCTGGGATCATAGCTATGATATCACTCATCTTTTTATTATATGATAAGTACAGACATCAGATCAGGAATAAGGTCCTAAATTAACACGACTATTGCGTAGCGATGCTCTTTTCGTTGCAGACCCCCTTTATACGAAAATCTTTGGGTTAGTTAATTGGTGCGTTTGTTTTGAAAATATTCATTTGTATCAAGGCTCTAGTGAGTAACTACCTTAAAAGTCGCTTGACAAGATAGTTAAAACAGTCATGAAATAGTTAAGTAAGTACATAAATGTTTTAACCGAGCTATAAACTATGATAATGTCACGTTTAGTTAGGTCATTAGTCAAAAAGGTCGGATAGAAACATGCTTAAAGATAGTGGCCAAAATATCATCTGGTTCAATATTTATCTAACAATAGGTCAATATGGTCTCCATTCCATGCTACTGTTGGTCTTTATCGCTAATTGACATTAATTTATATTGTTTTTATTATCTTGTTTTTTTTTCTTGTTTCATAAATTCCGTCTATTTTACGTTTCCTACTGTAAAACTTTCAGCCGATAATAATTTAGTGGACAAAAAAACTAGGTCAACTTATACACACGTGTCGTGTTGTTGTTGACTTACAAAATGAAATGTTGCATATCTGCAATGATTAATAACATCTTCCGTCAGCATCAAATCTAAAGACTGGTTTACATTATCTTAGTTTTTAGTAGAGTGCTTTAGTAGCGTGCGAGTAGATTCGAATGCGAGTGCTTTAGTAGTTTTGGCACAGAATACATTGTTTTGGTGCCTTTCCAGTGAGCGTTTACATGCCTCCAATACAGTGTCATTTGACTAAAGCACTCTACTAAACTAAATACGCTACTAAAATGTCGATTTACATGCTTCCAGGCGAGGAAAGTGTCGCGCGGGGGGTGAGCGGGCGGCGCGGGCGCGCAGGGGGTTCTACTGGAAAGTGATGATTCCAGTTGAAAGGCTACTAGAACGTTACTCTCTTTAATCATAAGACGACCGTTTACATGTTTCAACTAAAGCACTCTCCTAAAGCATTCTACGAAAGACTAAGATAATGTAAACCAGTCATAATGGTGGCAATCAATCTACGAACAAATCTTTGTTCGTAGCAATCAATCATCAGGTTGATGCAGTAAAAACAACCAAAGATATCAAAAATATGGAAACATTCAAAGTAAGTTAATAGAACAATTAGACGTTGTCAAAATTTATAGCACCAAGTTGTAACAATTAATTTATCGAAGATTAAAATAATATTCATATTTGACTACCTCTACCTACTTTATCATCCTAAAAATCTGAATCTACTACGTGACAGAGAATTTATGTTTTTATACACTGAAAATCGATCTCTATTACCAGGGCTCTGTCACTCCGCGCGCGAGCCTGAAGCGCGCGGCGTCCTCTGAGAGGACAAATTTCATACATCAGAAAAGATAAGACCTACGCAATAGAAAGAGAGGCAACTACAAAGTGCATGTTTTGGAGCGAAGAGAGCGCTGTGCGAACTGAATTGCAGTTTATTGTGTCGGAGCAAGAGTCGCAATTTATTTAAACGATTTTGCGGAGTGCATCTTCTGTACGCTAGTACTATTATGTATTCTATGCTATTACTGAGAATGGAATATGTAAAATTTGCAGCTTTCATTTAACTGTGCTATATAAAATTAATAAAATAGCATTTTAAATGCAAAAAATAAAAATTCAATAGGTAAAATAAAACTAAAAACTAACCTTGGTGACATATCCAAAGACATTCGAGTAGAAAGCGAAGTAGTTCTTCGTGATGTACAGGTGTCCTTGCAGCAAAAGGTCGCCTACTAACGCGCACGAGTAATCTGGAAGAGAAAATATTAATTAATTAATATTATATTTAGTTTGTATATTTAGTCAGGGTTATTTGTGTTTTACAAATAACCCTGACTAAATATAAGAATTCTTAAAGTCATTAAGTATAAACTTCAGTGAACCGTAGGCTACGGATGACAACTGTAAATATGTAGAACTAAACGTTGGGAAATGAAAAAAATAGGTAGGTAGGTACCTTGGCAAAAAACACACCCTTTACTTATCATAGCAAAATTAGGTACTTACGTATTTATTCATTACTTGTATTTTTTTTACGTTTCTTAGGGATTTAGTTTGTATCATAAGTAAATGTACTTACGTACTTACTAAATTCAGTCCTTATGCAATAAATCAAAAGACGTCATTCTGCTGATGGTCATTGGTCATTAAATTACATTAGTATTAGGTACGTAAAAAGAAACAATAGTAACATAATAATTTGCCAGTCACGAGGCAAAACCATTTCATTTAGATAATACAAACTTCCTACAATTTTACAATGATTGACTCTCTTTGACAATTTTGTATGAAATAGCCAAACTTCCTTCGAATATAAACGAAGAACAAGGAACGAGACGTGAGTTGATTTGGAGGTTACAACCATGCACAGAATATTAATGAAGCAGGATTCTTATAACATTAAACTTTATTAGGATAGTACTATGCTAATCATGATTCGAGACACCATACCTTATAAATATGTTGGAATAAAAAAGTTAACCGACGAAAAATTAAATTGAAAATTCAAAAAAACCTTTTTATTGTTTGTCTTCATAACATGATAACATCCTCCTATTTTCCTCGGATGAAAATAAATGTATTATTTATTACACGGTAATTAAGTATCGATTTTACAATCAATATTAAAAAATGCTATAAGTGAAAACCTCCAATTGGCTATATGTTTACCATAGTGAAAGTGAAATAAGCTTTATTAAATAAACTTAATTATTAAGTACTTTTGAATCGTCTATATTTTCCTACCACCCGTTCCAGACTTTTTTAGCTGACAAGAAGAACGGGCGCAAGAAACTTATCAGCTGTAACAGCCATAAGTAACGATATTTACAAACTTGAATATATCGTTACCAGATAATTACAACAGGGTGACAGGATTATTGGCAACAACATAGACTTATTAAATTACTTCAACAAAGTACTTATATTAGCAAGTTATGTGTTACATCATTTCCACGCATTTTGATCTTTAAGATAATCGTCAACTTTATAATAACCTTTACGATTGGTTTTTAAATTCATGCAAAGGAAGATCAATCACTTGTTGTGGAACTTTATTAATAAAGGCTATGCCTTTCCCCATAAATGAACCTCTCGTTTCTGCAAGCCTAAATCTTGGAACGGCAAGTTTATCTTTATTTCTTGTATTAAACTGGTGAATGTTGCTGTTCTTCACCAGTTCATATTGTAGCTTACAGTGTTATTGAGGCTGTTAAATTTTCCGATCAAATAAAAAAATGAAATATCTCATTCGACTTAACATGGAGAAAATACTGTATAACTGGCCTATAAACACAGTTAATAAGTATGAGATATCAATATAAATGCATGTAATTGACTTCGTGTTCTCGGAATAGCGTGCAAAAACAGGTTTCTATAATGCAAACAATTTTATGTCCAACCAATGCAAGTCACTAATTCTAGAGCAGAATTGGCGCCGTCGACCAGACACGAAAACGAAATGATTTCGAAATAAGAATATCTTTAGAATAGTTAGATTATATAACGGAGTATTTCTTATCCAGCTATTTGTATTCCATGTCAATGCCGTAGGTAAAATTGTTAATCTTGGATGTGTTTTCGATTTACGTGTTGCCAAAATTAAGTACCTACTTTATGGGCTAAACCACAGTCCACATAGCTATCAATGTCCATTTGTATTAACTAAGTCATATTGTTTACTCTGTAACTAACTTTGAAGCCATTTCATCTTCAATAAGTTGCTATCTATCTGTATAATGTCATTGTGGTTCAGCCTCCTTACTCAAATGACCAACATTATATGCGTTTGATTGAATGCTATGCTCGTTTATTGCTCATTTTAAGCTTTAAAAGTAAGCGTACCATTTAAACGTGTAGAATATTAGCACTTGAGTAAGGAGGCAGGTTGGATGCTATCTATCGCACATTTTTCTCGTTCATTTTTCCTCGATCCCAGAGCATTCCCCGCTTTTGACTAGATGCTGCGTCTAGAATGCGTTTTATTCTTCCGTAAATGAATTTCGGCATATCATACGAGATGACAATGCCAAATCCAACATGCATTAACATCAAAAGTCTACTAGCAGACTAAATGACGTCCATCGTAAAGACTCCATTGACCAGTAGTCTGGTTGTTTGCCCACCCGTGTAAGACGCAGGGCTCCCGGTCCCGGGTTCGATTCCCAGGAGGGGGGTACATTTGTACTCAGTTTGGTTGGTGGTAGGGCTTTTTTCAAGTCCGCCTGGCCTTCGACCACCATCTTACCTAAGTCTGTCGCCATAACAACAATTTCAAAATTCTTGTGTCCCAGCAGTTATAGGGAGATAGCCAGTTCCTCAGTGATGAGGATTCCGGGTGTAATGCGCTTCCATCTTCAGCCTTATAGCCACTTAATATCAGGTGAGGTGAAGGCCTATCACTATCCAGTTGTGCATAAACAAAAGCCTGCGGGAAGAGTCTGTTAAACTTTTTTTGGCTTGCCTTACTAGGTTGCCAACTGTCGTCATAGTGATGAGGGCTTGGGCAAACACACGAATTGAAAACGCTGTCCCAATAGCGACCGATATTCATTTATTGTGTTCATGTGCGCGAGCATTTGATGCAAAAGTATCGTTTGTAGGCCTAAGATTTGATGCCAAAAGAGAAGTATTAATGTTTACTTACAATTGAGCACCTTTTCCTCTGGTCCGACCTGCGGGAAGTGCCTATTGAACTTCTTCTGTCGCGCTTTGCTCGCTTGCTTGCCATCTGTCGTCTCTGTGTGGGGGCTGAGTGCAGCCGCGCGGACTGAAGGCGCCGACCCCGATAGGGGTTTAAGCACTTGTCTGGAGACAAAAAATATTGGGATAAATAAGTAACTGAAATAATAATTAAAAATATTTTTTAAAATATGATGTAGCAGATAATTTAGGTTAAAGAAAATCGTTTTAGGCTTATCTGGGTTAAAACGTCAGAGTTGACACCAACAAAGAAAAGCATGGAAAATAAGTATCACTTAATCATGATAAAGACGCGATAAAAAACTATTATAACACGGATTACAAGTGACGTGATTATTGAGTAGGTATTGTATCTTACTAAACAATTACGATGTAACATAAATCTTTGAATACGTAAATCCCACTCTCAATGAAGGAAACAACAAGAATTCTAGGTTTATAGATCGTTTGATCGTTCGACTCACACTAAAGAGGTTAATGTCGTGTCGTGTATAGTTTCAAAAATTCTGAGTCCTAGTTTAGGTCCTTATTTATGATCACGAAGAAGTAAAACTGAAGAAAAACGAATTGGAGAAGTGGTTTCCTATTGCTAAGTGGGCCACTGAGCTTTTTGGTTATTCGTGTTAAGATCGGATCTAAATATTGTTACAGGCATGTAAAGCAGGTTAGTTTTTAGCGAAGTGTACTAAGATAATATACAACAGGAACGCCCAGTGCCCAGTACGTGATCGAAATATGAATTGATGTCTGTGGATTTGTCTTGATATAGACGAAACCAAATAGCCCAATATGCCATCCCGAAAAGGACCTCGAGATAATAAATTGGCCACCCATATCGTGTGGAAAATTATGCCATCGATTTTCCACTGCCTAGCAATAACAATGTAGATGATATTAGCAATTAGGCAATTTTGACAAATAACATGGGATCACAAAACATGAAAGATGCTTGGAAGCCCAATGACATTTCCCTGAAAGACCAGACCAGAGGAAAACATTTAAATTATTTCATGGATTTTGAATTCGCATAGATTTTTTTGTAGATTTATATTAGTTAGACTGACCCGCAAAAGAAAAATGATATGCCAAAATTAAATAACAAAAAAACACTATAATGGTCCTCAACTACCTTATGATGCGGAATCAAAGCAATTAAGCTTTTATTGCTTTGAATAACTTTTATATTTCAAAAAGTTTTGTTACTAGCTACTTTTTAGGGTTCCGTAGCCAAAATGGCAAAAAACGGAACCCTTATAGATTCGTCATGTCTGTCTGTCTGTCTGTCCGTCCGTCCGTCCGTATGTCACAGCCATTTTATTCCCAAAGTATTAGGATTACACAGTTGAAACTTAGTAGGTAGATGTATTCTGTTAACCGCTTAACGATTTTAACACAAAAATAAAAAAAAAAGATTAAGGGGGATACCCATACATGTAACTGAAACTGAAAAAAAATTTTTTCTTCATACCAATACGTGTACGCCCTTGTACTACTCTTCTGTCCATTATTTTTCTTGTAAAAATTGTGTGTGTACTAAATAAATAAATAAAAATAAATAAATAAAATGTGTGTCCCCCCCTCTAACTTTTGAAATAGGTGAGTGAAAAATCTAAAAAAAATATATGCTATAGATCTTTATAAAAACTTTCACTGAAAATTGGTTTGAACGAGATATAGTAATTAGTTTTCGAGATATATCATATTTTCTAAAACCGCAAATATAACTTTGTCATTCATACCAATACTGTGAAAAAGAAAGTTATTTTTACAGACGAAAAATGATAGTGGTATTAAATATGGTATGGTATATAAGGTTACTACGGAACCCTACGGCGCGTGGCCCGACACGCACTTGGCCGGTTTTTTTTGTATACTTTAATGGAACTATAGATCTTTTTTGGATCCATTTAACATTGCAAAATAATCGTATTATGACCGTTTGTCCTTAATAAATAAAATTAAATTTTACTCTGGTCTACCTCTACACTACATACAGGACATGTATAAGGGAAATGCAATGATTAGGTATCCAACTGAATAATTCTGTATAGGTACACTCAATGGTACACTGCAAGATATCTATTCATATTCATTACTTCGCCAGAACTCAATAACAGCATTCGACACGAGGTCGCTGAATCTGATAAATTTTTCGATTTTCCTGTCAATACAAATAACACCTTTCCGGAAGTTTCCACTGAGTGGCATGGAATTTTCCTTTTAAGTATCAGATCGGACTTTATTACTAAGGGAGTTAACATAAATCAAAACATGTTGCGCATTTAGCGAGTGGTTAAAAACGAGTTTCGAAAAATAGGACTAACAGAAAATACATAAGTAAAGAAACAATATAAGCTAAGAATGAGAATGATAAGAGGTATAGGAAATTTATTTATACGCTTAGAATAAAAATTATTCAATTATTCTTAATTATTTTAAGTTTATACGTTAGGAAAACTGGTAGTCAGATGAGTGACATGATTTTGCTGGAATAGTTAAAAAGAAAAAACAAATAACGTAGCAGAATAGTCGTTGAAAAATTACTGTTTAGTGTATAGATAAACATACTAAGTAAAAAGTCAAATATTACATAAAATACATAACAAATTAAAATAAATACCAAACGAACTTCAAGGCTATTCTCGCAAACATAATACCTATGTAACAGTACAGAAATCTTACGCCTCGGACCATCACTAGAATGAGACATTTTAAAACCGGTTTGTATGAATTATTTGTACAACGGTGCGGCCTTAACCTTATTGACATGTGCTCTTACGTCACAATAAGTATACACACGAGAAACTTTTACCGCAGAATAAAAACGTGGATTGTCTTTCAAAGAAATTGCTGCATCAATCCTTTTTACCCGACTGCGGCATATGTTTTTCGCGCGTATCTTGTAAGTATGTTTGTATGTAATATTCTTTATTACCTCATATCTTTCAAACGGCTGAACGGATTTCTATGATTAAGATATCGTTAGATTTGTCTTTTCAGCCCAAGTGTTCTTAAGAAGGTGGCGTTATAAAAAAACCAACACGGCGGCTGTACGGTGCTATTATACGTAGTGAAAAAAAAATTTTTTTTTAGATTACTGCAATATGGGTGTCAAATTAAAGGGCTTATTATATGGATTTCAAAAATGTATATCATGACCGTAATAATATAATAACTAAAAAGAGATAAATTAAAAAAAATAAAAAACCCGCCTGCATAAAAAGACAAGTCGACTGAAAAGATGGAAACAAGATTAAATAAATATTAAAGGCAACATGTCATAATAACATGCAGTCGGAGGCATATAATTCAATCATTCATAATGTCACTTTCTTTATGCATGCCTCCGACTGCATGTTATTATGACATGTTGCCTTTAATATTTATTTAATCTTGTTTCCATCTTTTCAGTCGACTTGTCTTTTTATGCAGGCGGGTTTTTTAATTTTTTTAAATCTATCCCGAATCCAAATAACACCTCAAACAAACCGGCTGTTATGCCAAATTGCTAATTAATGTTTAATGTCTAACACAATTACAACTCTCGAATGAGAAGTAAACTACTTATGATAAGTCCAGATGCCAAATCATTGATATTAATTTAATGTTTCCATAAATTTAATTCTAGTTCATTTGCCCTATAAATGATGGCGTTATTAGGAAACGGTAACTGCTCTACAAGTAGTAAAGTGATTGGTACTAAAACTAGAGCAATGAGAATTTACTCATGCCATTACAAAATTGATAGAGTAAGATTATTAGATCATTTGATTTAAGTATTAAAGTGTTGTTTAGGAATAGTGGCAGCTGCTAAGATCTTAAACTCTTTGGAGTCACGGACCAATTCCAGAATTTATAAAGAATCCTCGGTATCCTGCCAAAGAATATTTTAGGAAAAGAAAGTAGAGTGATTAAGAACTTAAATATTTTATATACGGAAAGTTTATAAAGGAATTGATTGAATATTAGTAAGGTACCTACTGCTAATATTATCTGCACCACACCTCTAAAAATTGAGAATTCAATTTTAGCTTTCGAGCATGTAGAATTTTATCTTGTTAATAATTTGAATAGTTACGAATGTTGGTTGTTTGTTCGAGGAGCGTAAAAACTTAATACTAACCACATTTCTTAGATAGGTCATTCTTATTAGTTATTGTTTTAAATTTTTCTAAACATCATTCTAGTTTTACAAATCGAACATGCTAATTTTCTCGTTTGTCAAGAAACTGACGTGTTTTCCACAATAATTTTATTTTGGTCCACAATTACATGGCATGGAGGTATACTGCGAGACTGTGACACGTGTAAATGATCTTATACAATTTGTCAGGATTACGCTCACTCACTGTATGGGCATTATCGATGATAGCTAATCAGTAACTATCGTATTCCAGTGATAGTTTATCGATAACTATTGCTTCAGCAAGATAATTAGTAACTATTTTTTTACATAAAATTCAATAGTTAAAAGCGATTGTTAATGCGATCTATGTGTATTTATATTTATTTAATTAATGCAAATTTTAATATAAAAATTTGGTTGAAAAGTAAACTAAAGCATCTGAAAATCCACAATATTGTAAGTAACACTCATTATATTTTGTTTATAACTTAATTTACAACTTGAAAAACCTCTCATCTGTCCAGGTTCATCATTTTTCATTGAATCGAATAAACCGGAATGTCCGGAATCCTCTGCATTATCATTTTTTTAGAAAATATCAAAAAATATATCACAACATAAAAAAAAAACATAAGTATTAAACAAAACAAAGTAAACATCACATTTGAACATCGCAGTTTTTATACTACAGATATTTACATACTTTGCCAGGAAGAGAACAACCATATTTCCAGATTTGCGAACGATGTCGCACATAAATTGTAAGATTTGTAAGTCGAACTGTCGATAAACAAAAGAAAAGAAAACTGGACACTGAACTTCAAGACCTAGACACCAACTGACCAAAAGACATCTCCCAACCAGGTTATATACCAACAAATTAGATATTTTAATAAAATCCAACGATCAATGTTAAACTGTATCTTATTCCCTGATACATATGAAACCCTGGAGATCCAGATACATTAAACATGTGCCTTTGACGTTCGCAACGCAACGTAACTTTGAATTTTAAATATTTTACTAGACGTGGAATCACAGTTGTTCCATTTCAAACCACTTGGAGAAGTAGGCTGATCAACGGTTTTACAGGTGATAACCATATTCATGGATGGACGCAGATGGATGGGAACGTGATAGACATCAAGTTTCAACGGTATTTTGGTATTTAACAATACCTACAAAAGGAACTTAAACTTCTGTAAACTTCTGTAAAATTATATTAAAACTAAGGTACCACAACAACAACAAAAATCAAATACGCATTTATTGAGAAAGTTCGTTTATCTATACATTGACCCGTCAGAGAAGTTTGTTTTGCCGAGAGGCATGATGAGGAAAATGGAACAAAAACAGTAACATTAATAAAATTCGCTCAAAACGAATTCTTTTTGATGGAATCAAATTTAAAACAATTGATAGAAAATTAGTACTTACTTATGTAATTACTTGATTGCAATGTACAAGTATTACTTGAGCTCCGCTGATCGGTATTAATGGGTCTAAAGCTAAACCTCTAATCATACTGAGGGTGTTTAGTCAAATATTGAATGATAAACAGGATAAATAATCAAAACATTCATGAAATAAAACACTTTAAACGGATACTAGCGCGGTTTTATTGAAAGTACTTTGGTAATTAGTTGGTATTTGGTTTGATTTTTGATTTTCCCGACGTTTCGGCACCTTTGCAGCTGCCGTGGTCACGGGGGACTGAAGCTACTTGTGAGCCTACCCTCAAGCGATGAATTTTTAGAACGTTCAGAAATTAAAATTTATCAAATTTAATTAGTTTAATTTTGGTTTGGTTTTAATTTAACAAAACATTAATATTACACGAATCCATTCTTTGTACATTGGGACCAAAAGATAGTACCTACATGTACTTCTTTAATAGGTTCTTAGTTGAAACTGAATTCGGCGACCTTCTTGGTCGAGTAGCTTGTACACCAGTTTTTCATGGTTTCGCTATCTCTGAGGTCTCCGGTTCAATCCCCACGAGCGTAAATTTAGAAAATAATCTTCTCTATGGTATAGGTGTTAGTGGTAATATCGTTGTTGTTTTTGATTTCGACAACACAGGTGCTTATAATATGTTAGGTACTCACTTTTGGAATCGGAACAATGTGCATAAGATAAAGTCTTTAATGTATTCTGTGCATTAGTTTAGTGTGCAGTGCATGTGTGATGAATGATGTCCACTTTTGTCTAACATTCAAAAATTTGAATAGAAAGCGGATATAAAAATAAGTAAAAACATAAACAATGATTTATTTATGAGATAAGGCACCTGAGACGGATCATAATAATGATAACATTATTTTAATTACAAGTAAGATTGTTATGTATACCTACTTACACGTAATAAATTATAGGTTACGTATCGCTATACGTTTGGTTGCTTAAGTAGTGCTAACGTTGCATTTTAAAACTTTTTCGAATTTCTAACTTTGATAAAAAATATCAACGCAAGTGGCAATGATATAACGAAAGAAGATGGTAATGAGAAGCGCTCATGGCGGAACTTGACAGACTGATCGTATTCAATCACGTTTGTTAAGTAACGCTCGGTCCGGTCAGGTGTCGGATGGGTGACCGTTAAAGTGGCATTACAATTGAGCGCTTCCGTGCTTCGGAGGCCACGTTAAACCGTCGGTCCCGGCTGTTGTCATCTGGTAACAGTCGTTAAGCCAAGATAAAGGCCTTACAGTCGGCTTGATAAACTCTTACACTAGAGGTGGCCACTAATCATCATTCGATAAGAAGAAGAAGAACGAAAGAAGGTGGTACCAAATGAAGTGATGATACTGAAACAGGTGATAGTTTTACTGAAACTAAAATTGGATCATAGGTTTTTTATTTTCTCCGTGGAACCTAAGTCGAAAAAAGAAAACAAAACATACTCCCATACACAAATCACAATGTATTGGTCATCTGACAGACTTACTATGGATGGATAGACGAAAAAAATATGTTTTTCGACCTATGTACCTTGAAATATGTTGTTCAGCTTTAGCAACACTGTCACTTGTTTCAGTATCATCACATCATTTGGTACCATCTTATATTTGCATTGAAAAATCAGTCCTATTTATAATACTACTTATCTGTATTTTATTTTCGCTGATAGCAAATTCAATAATAACTTACCCATCCTCTATTGAGTCCACGACAAAGTTTTCGCAACTGGATTCGTCGGAATACTCGAACGAAACATTATCCACCATTTTTGTCATTGTGAAGTTATAGAACACACATTACATTAATTTTTATAAACTTAATTTTTACCGAAGTAAAAACATCACTTTTGCACATTATTTTGTTTTGTAACATTCCTATAATAAAACCGAAACAAAACAATTTATCAATCAGACACGAGCACGACACACTTTTTATCTATAGGTACTATTGAACATAAAGATAGCGTGTTTTCGATAGTAATAATAAATTAGAATTAAAATCAGCCGTCCGCCTGATTTGAGATGAACGCAGTGATATTACTTTATCATCAAACCTTTATCGAAAACTAACGATGAAGATCACGAGCAAAACATTATACACTGAAGCGTGTAAAATTTAAAATCGATATAGTCAACTTTACGCCATTGCAATAAGAGTTAACATAATCCCGATTGTCGCGTGTAGCACAAACGATCACGTTTCACGTATCCATACAATGCAGATGCAGGGTCAATAGAAATGTGTAGATGAGCGAAATAAGATAGAAGTTGCAAGTTAGGAAATTTTTTGATAAAGAACAGCTGACTTGATTATGTTTCGTGTAGAGTCTTTAAGATAAGTTAACCTCTCACGTGTGATTCACCGGCTTGAAGTTTCGCCGTGTTAAGTAAACAAGAAGAACAGCATTAACGCGTTTTTCGTCATGTTGCGGTAAAATTAGAAACTCCTAACTCATTTGGCCCGTTATTTTACGAACAACGCAACTTAAACAGCTGTAGAGAAATTAAATTAATTGAGTGCGGTGTAGCGCAGACGGCGCGCTGTCCGCGATCGCGCGAATCACTGTTGCAACCAGCACAAACGTGGCTAGAACGTATCGATTCTATATCGACCACAAAGCAATTTATCGCTTCGACGATAAGATAACGGACCTTCGTTCCCAACCATAACAGCACAAACGGATTCAGGTAATTGTCCACCCGAAACAGTGAAGAGATGACCTTTGACGTAGGTAGTTCAATTAAGCAATTGAAACCAATTTACGCGCAATCGATTTAGACTGTCCAAATATAATTCGGAGATATCGAATGGAATTGAGTGTATTGACATCGATGATCGTAAAAGGGGGGATAGATCAGGCGATTAGTGAAAGAGTACATTCGCGTTCACCGGTGGACGAGGTGTGTGCAACGGTGCAGTAATTGGCGACCGTTAATTAGACGCGGAAATGCGGACTTTGTGTTGTGACGATGTAAAGAACAGTAGTTTGTAAACACTACGAGTGTTCTGTGGGACAAACTGAACAAAAATATTACTACTACTGTCTACTACTAACTGTCTTTAAAAGGGATAGTTATGCTACCATTTTTTAAAAGTGATAACTTGCTTGTTCCAAAATACATCAAAGTAATTATATTAGAAACCAAATGATGCGATGGTGATGATACTGAAACAGGTGATAATGTTGCTAAAACTGTTTGTTTACTTGTTCATATTATCCATATTATATTCGACTGACATCGCTGACTGAACAACATTATCCAAGGAACATGGAATAAAACACTTTTTAACGAATACTAGCGCGGTTTTATTGAAATTACTTTGGTAATTAGTTGGTATTTGGTCTGATTTTTTATTTTCCCTAGGAACATACGAGGCTGGATTGATAAATCCATGACTTTGTAATGAAGAAACACTTTTTTTTTGAATATTTTGTTTTATTTCTCTACATAATCTTATTGTTGCTCTGCGTATTCAGTCCAAAAAAGTTCCTATCTCTTTAACTCATATTTTTTTTCTTTCATCTCCCGAAAACTGGTAACTGAGATGACGGCCCATTTCAGACACCACCTTGATGAAGCGAATTTGAAAAAAATATACTGTAAAGATTCCTTTTTAGGAGTTTCTTTTTAAGATACAAAAATAAATTATGAAAAAAAAATATTTGTTCTTTTAAAAGTAATGGACTTATCAAACCGCCCTCGTATTTAGGTCGAAAAACGTTTTTTTTTCGCCTTTCCATAGTAAGTAGGTCAGCTCAGCTGACCAATACATTTTGTATGGGTGTATGAATTTTTTTTTCGTTATTCGATCTATGTTCCATGGAGAAAGTTGTTTAGTTTGTATCATAACATCATTTGTTTCCACCTTAGGTAGGTATATGTAATTGTAGTCTATCCAGATTTCACACGAGTGTACGCTGTACGGTTGTCAGATAAAATGCGATTAATTTAACTATGTACCTACAACAGAAGCGGCAATTTCACTCGAGTAGTATGGCAAAGAGTAAATTTTAAAGGTTAAAATACATCGTTTCGTACCGCAAGCGCTCTGAGTTTGTCCACTTCTGTTGTACATAGTTAATTTAATCGCATTGTACAGGTCCTATTATTTCTAGGACAGATGGAAGGAATCGGAGTCTGGCACTGTTGGAATTGCCAATCTGACCTTGCACACACACATTTGCAAAACTTTTTACAGACTATGTTTCTATCGAGAGTAGGGCATGCATTCCGAGATTCCGGAATCTCGTAACTCCGGAATCTCGGAGAGATTTTATCCGATATTTCAATTCCGGAATTGAGAGACCCAATATCGTAATTTCGATATTGATAGATATCACTAAGTGACATTTTTATATTCATTTGCTTTGCGAACACACACATAAACACTCATCCCACACTGGCCCTCAATCATCCGCATCCCCGCACGTCAAACAGACAGACTTATTAGTACTTTGCTGCCAGATTAGGCTAATTATTATGTCGCCCGCCAATTTGCCATTTCACGAATGGAGAAAATGTCAAATTTTTAATTTATGAAATGGAATATACAATACAGTTCAAATTGTATATTGACAGTACAAAAATACAAAAAATACAATTATTATCAAAATTGTAAGACTGTTTCTTAAATGTATTGCTTATCGAGAAGTAGGAAACAAAAAATATGATCTCGTTTCGTGCACGTGTTCTTTTATTTGAAATTAAGCTATAGAATAGAGGGTATCCCGAGAGTCATATTAAATGATTATTTTTAATAACATGTATTTCTTATTCGGGCTAGATTTTAAGCTAACCCGCAAGTATTGGAGTTATAAAAACAATATTGTGTTTTTATAACTTAGGTCACTACTAAATTAAAAGACTGATTAACGTAACCGTAACATGATTCGTTTGATTCTCTGATTGATACTTAGTTGTTGATTTGATTTAAGTTTATTGTTTTGTTTTTTAATTGTTTAATTTGATCTCAGCTTTATTGCCAAATATGAATGTTTAATGTTTGTTTTTGTTTGTCTTAATTTTAGAGTCTTCAGATGATTAACAATATTGTGTTTTTTAATAACATAAGCCTCCAGTAAAATAAAAGACTGATTAACGTAACATGACTTGTTTGATTATCTCATTGGATACGTAATTTTAACCGAGAAAAGAAAAATTAATAAAAAATTTCCAATACCGGAACTAGTACCGGAATTCCGATATTGGACTCCAATATCGAAACTCAGTTCCGGAATTGAGACCCTTCCGATATTGCATGCCCTAATCGAGAGGGCATTAATGAAAGGGTTAACAAGAACACAATACTTCACTTAACTTATATTTTTAAGAAAGAGAGTTATCTCAAAGTAAGAGATAAATCAACAACGTTTGATTATGCTTCGTGAATATTTCTTGACATTTAAGGAACATGAGGAGATGTTATTAACCTAGCCAGTAGATAGGTACTTAATTTCTCAAACAGTTACAAAACGACGTATGAAACAACTTATAATATTATTTTTAAATTTGAGATTTTTGCATTCACAATGTTATTTTTACACAATACTCTCACTACTCTCAGCGGTCAGAGCATTGGACCGGATATCCAAAGGTCGCGGGTTTGATTCCCGTCTGAGTATTGATCTGGTGCGAGTCGTATTTTTTCTAGTATATTATTTAGTATTGTGTAAACTTATAATATTCAAAATAAGCAATATCAACTACACGTGAGCATAATCTGTCACTATCGCTACATATGAATCGAGGGCAAAGCTGGGATAAATAATATGCGTTGAATGGGATCATCACAACAACAGTACCAAAAGGTTACATGGCATTCATTTATGCACTTTATGAGTTGGTAATAAAGTCGGTTTTATGACAAATAGTCTGTTAGAATAATTGCATACACAGGGTTCTGTCTAGAGGACTTCGCTAGCGACAATTTAGTATTTACATTGATGGTCCGTATTAGTACCAACATTGTCCATCAGCCATTTTTTGATGTCCCCACTGCTGGGGCACAGGCCTTCGCCTTGGATGGGCCTTAACCCACCACGCGGGCCCAATGCGGATTGGTGGGTGTTAACGACTGCAAATGCAGCCGGGACCAACGGCTTAACGTGCCTTCCGAAGCACGGAGGAGCTCGAGATAATAAATTTTTGGTCACCCATCCCATGACCGACCCTTGCAAACGTTGCTTAACTTCCGCAATCGCTGGGCCAGGCGCTAAACCACTGCGCCACTGAGCTCCTCTACTATTATGAAAATTACACGTGTATGCCTAGACAAAGTTGATGAGTATAATTAGGGTTCTGACGTAATTCGGGATATCGATTTTTTTTATCGTTCTGAAAAGTTTCAATATAAGATTTGCTTATATCTGCATAAACGTAAAAACAGTTAATGAGTAATTAACTGTTTGTTAAGACTTTTACAACTTTAGATTTCTTACCGAGCTCCGCCACAAGAAGGCTGTTTTTCCTTTATGATTTGTTTACAAATTAATCATGCAAGTTTTTTTAAGTGTTGGCAACCATTGACGCACATGTTTGTATCACCTTTATCACGGAAACTAAACTGTACGATTTATTTAGAGCACCGATAAGCAAATATGTAGTTTGGAAACATTGCCGAGGGTCATCATTCAAAACATTATCAATTATAGTTTTACGTTACTGTGTAAATATTCCTAAGGATTCCAGCACATTATAACTGTAGAGTTACCAATCCTATGTTGTGGTAAGTACAGTCAACAGAAAAAATATATTGTAATTTGATTTCGAAACAGTCGGCGCCGCGCCGGGGCGGCGCCTGTTTATATACTCGTAGGCTTCTAGAATAACATACAAAAAACCCTTTTTTTCATTTGCATTTAATAATTAGAAACTTGAAAAGAACTATTTTTCACGTTATATTGCAATATGTTGACGAGTGTTCAATCTAACATTAAAATGAAGATGCACTCTCTATTGCAATTATTGGACTGGCAAACATTTCCAAGAAAGTTGCACGAAAGTAGTGCAGAGAGATTGCAATATAACATATTTTTTTTTTTTTTTTTTTAATTGGCTCTTACTTTTTTTTACTTTGTAAAACAGACAGACACGATTACTTTTTGTGGTTTGGTTGGTATTCTAATAACAACAATATTAACATTTTGTCATAACTAATACTTAAAATATGTATTAGTGGATATAGTACGTTTAGTGAACTGCAAAACTAAAAGGAACTGATAATTGGTGGTCAAGTTTCTAATTATTAAATGCAAATGAAAAAAAGGGTTTTTTGTATGTTATTCTAGAAGCCTACGAGTATATAAACAGGCGCCGCCCCGGGGCGGCGCCTGTTTCGAAATCAAATTACAATATATTTTTTCTGTTGACTGTACTTACCACAACATAGGATTGGTAACTCTACAGTTATAATGTGCTGGAATCCTTAGGAATATTTACACAGTAACGTAAAACTATAATTGATAATGTTTTGAATGATGACCCTCGGCAATGTTTCCAAACTACATATTTGCTTATCGGTGCTCTAAATAAATCGTACAGTTTAGTTTCCGTGATAAAGGTGATACAAACATGTGCGTCAATGGTTGCCAACACTTAAAAAAACTTGCATGATTAATTTGTAAACAAATCATAAAGGAAAAACAGCCTTCTTGTGGCGGAGCTCGGTAAGAAATCTAAAGTTGTAAAAGTCTTAACAAACAGTTAATTACTCATTAACTGTTTTTACGTTTATGCAGATATAAGCAAATCTTATATTGAAACTTTTCAGAACGATAAAAAAATCGATATCCCGAATTACGTCAGAACCCTAATTATACTCATCAACTTTGTCTAGGCATACACGTGTAATTTTCATACAAACGAGATAACTTTGAAGCCTTGGTTTTCTGCCAGGGATGTACTGTGCTGTGATCTGATGATGGCCATCCAGGGAGTGAAATAGAGGAGATTCAGATCGCTATACACACCCAACTGATCTGATCAGCATTCTAAAAGAATGATGGGTCAGAGTTCTCAGTTTCAGGATTTCCATACATTTTCATGCTATTTTCGCGGTTTTTTTAAACATGACCATTAATCTTTTAGAATGCTGGTCAGATCAGTTGGGTGTGCATAGCGATCTTAATCTCCTCCATTCACTTCCTGGATAGCCATCATCAGATCACAGCACGGTACATCCCTGCAGAAAACCAAGGCTTTAAAGTTACCTCGTTTGTATGAAAATAACACCTGTATCCCTAGACAAAGTTGATGTGTGTATTTGTAGGTACAAAAAGTATAAAAAAGTGTCCATGTTCTGATGTCCATTCATGCAAGGTCGACAACTTATTCGAGTTTATATTCGGTAACCAGTTTTGGGACTAATTAAAAGATACGAAATACATCACACTCCCAAGATCCGATGTATTTCCGAAAATGATGTGATTGACTATACTGAAACAGCTGTTAATAGAGTTGCTTAAACTTAACAACTTTTTCTAAGGAACATAGGTCTAAAAACGTTTTTTTTTTCATAGTAAGTTCCTTGGTTAGTTATAGGATTGGAATCAAACTATTTTTTATCATTGTACAAACCACAAGGTGGTACAATTAATAACCCACAATTAGGTCAAGTTATTAAATACTATAATATTAAATACGATACGATATAGGATTATTTTCTGAAGTTAAAGCTCAATAAAATTTATTCGTGTCGTTTTACAGAATGAATACTAACTTAAATTTATAGGTAGGCAAAAAAGAGGGGGGGGAAATCCTAGTAACACTTTAGTGCCATCATTATGTAAATACATACTAGGTACAATATTAAATATTATCGAATATTTTCTAAAGTTTTCGCTCTATTTTTGACTTTTTGTGTCATTCGTTTTACAGAATAATTTCTTGAATTTTTGATAATCAACAAAATAAAGGAATAAATTGAAAATAGCTAGGTTCGTGCCATTATATATTATGTGTCATAGTTATTCCAAGTTTTTTTTCTACATACTTACCTACCTACCTAGGTACATTTTGTAGACGCGCACATGGCCGGTTTTGTCAATATAGTTCCGTGCATAATAATATAGTGACTGATACCACAAACTGTCAATAGACAAGATAAAAACCAGACATACGCACATTGGTTTGTAATTTGATCAAATTTTCCAAGGTAATAAATACTGGGGGTACTGCGGTGATAAGCCTCTATTATGAAAAGGTGTCAAAACCAGTGATTGATACGTTAATGTCCTTCGATGTTTTAAAGATAGGTCTGCCTAATTAAAAAAGAAAGTGTTTAGGTATAATGCGAACCTACTTGTAAGAAAAGTTTATGCTTACGACTAAAACCAATTTATCAACAAATAAACAATTTATCCATCTATCTATCTCTTCATCATCATCATATCAGCCGCACGACACCCACTGCTGGGTATAGGCCTTCCCCAAGAATCTCCACAACGATCGGTCCGGCGCTGCCCGCATCCAGAAAATCTAAAATAAACTTTAGCAAGTTATTCGTAGTAATTTCCGAAAAAGTATTAAATACTGTTGGAGGATGCGAAGACTGGCTGGCAAGGACTGGTACTGGCCAGAAAGTGTCATGCATGTAATCTGCTACATTGGCTGATGTCACTTCTTGTTAAGGGGCCATAATAGGAAAACTTAAACCCTGTTTTAGTAGGATGAACAATAGAAATTTCAATAAGATATACCTCACTCCATCATAAGCGTATGTAACATATGAGAAAATCGCCCACGACTGGTCTTCCTCCGACTGTTGGGAGGAAAGCATCACTTCACTATCACACACAAAATCTTTTTACATTTTACACATAAATGCTTTTGTTTTTTTATCACCATGACATGCGTCGCCGTTATTGGTACGCTAACAACTGATTAACGTTGGCGAGTTTAATCAACGTTTAATCATGATGAGATAAAACGCCCACAAATTACAGTCCATTGAAAAGCGACAGATCCCGAAATACAAGTCACTTTATTTATTGTAGTAGGTAATGCTTGGGTATTGAGAATGTGACTAAAACTATAAACGAAGGAAAAACACAGTGACTCCTTCACTATAATGAAAAATAAAGTGGTTTAGGATTTCTGTTGCAGTGCGGTTCCATCTTCGGCCATATCGTCACTAGCTACATCTGCCGGCCTAGCATGACAACCGTAACACGACATGAAGATATAATATAGTGATGGGTGCCGATAAAACGCTATATCACGCGATATATATCGTGTTTCGTTGGTCGTGCTAGGGGGGCAGGAGAGGCGAAGACCAAGCACGACCCATGTGGATAAAAATAAAGTACACTTGAGAGAGACTGCGGCACGGTATGCCGCCGGTGGCCGTACTGAACCACAAACATATTCCGAAGAATGTTTATAATTATTTTTTTATTGTCCATCAGCCATTTTTGACGTCCCCACTGCTGGGGCACAGGCCTTCCTTATGGGTAAGGAGGATGGGCCATAACCACGCGGGCCCAATGCGGATTGGTGGGTGTTAACGACTGCAAATGCAGCCGGGACCAACGGCTTAACGTGCCTTCCGAAGCACGGAGGAGCTCGAGATAATATTTTTTTTGTCACCCATCCCATGACCGACACTTGCGAACGTTGCTTAACTTCCGCAATCGCTGGGCCAGACGCTAAACCACTGCGCCACCGAGCTCCAAATTTTTTCATTATTTTTTTATTATAGTTAATAGTTCAATTCAATGTTGATATGCATCAGTCAATGCTCTATTATGGTGGTGGATGGATAGAATAAGGGATGAGTATGTACAGGAAAGTTCAACAGAGGCATTAGTGATCATGGCGATGTCCGTAACATCCCTGTCCCTTTTGTAGATGTGGCATATAAATAATAGGTAGGAAGAAAACAGAAGAAAAAATGGAAACGTTGCAAAAAAGGGAGTGAGATGACGGAGAAAAAAACGGAGTAGAACGACATTCTGGGTCGACTCCAAATAAATTAGAATAAGGGCAGGAAGAAGAAATTCTATTGTGGGTCAAGAACGTCTTATATAGTCCGTATAATATTCCGTAGACAACACAGACTTTAAATTTTGTGCATTCCGACTTCCGACTACGGGTCGCAGCGCAGTAGCCGAACACACAGACTAATTTTGTGCATCTGACTACGGATCATAATTTATAGCCCGTAGCAGAACTCAATGACTTTTTTCCTACTATACGGGTCGTAGAATCGTAGTAGCCCGTAGCAGAACACAGACTTGAAATTTTGTGCATCTGACTACGGATCATAATAGCCCGTAGCAGAACAGACTTTTGTGCAATCCGTTTTGACTACGGGTCGTAGACTCGTAGTAGTCCGTAGCAGAACACACAGACTTAAAATGTTGTGCATTCCGTTCCGACTACGGGTCGTAGTAGCCCGTATGTTTTCGGCTTACATATTTTTTTATAATTTCAAACATAGTTATTTTGTCAAATATAATTTGCATACAATGAAGCAACAGTAACCTTTTGTAGGTAAGTAAATATTTATGTTGTTTTCATTCTGTCTCTTGTCATTTTGTATGTTACCGTCAAAACTTAGCTTCCAGTTTTATTTATTCTTATGCTTACATGGAAATTCACCCACCGTATTTACTTCTTCTTCTTATTTTTGTTATGACAATCTACTCCTCTTCAGGGAGTAATTATTGCCAGTGTCAAGTGTTAAATAATTCAGTGGTATTGTTACAGTTTACATTAGAATGCGGGTGCATCGCATTCCAATGCTGCTTGGAGCATTTGGCATCAAATATATCGATACAGATTACTCAGTAAGTTCTGCCGAGGTAGCCACCACTATAATAAAAGTCTCAGCTTCACACAACCAAGATCGCGCCTATTTCAATTATCCCACATGGTTTGTTCAGATGTACTTGTACCACAAAACTGCACCAATTTTAAGACACAATATCCACTATGAACCAATTTGCAAATAATTAAAATAGCCACCGAACTAAACTAGACAATATGGCGCCAAAAACCCCGTATTTAGGTACTTATCACTGTGACAAAGAAGGTATTGTTTTTTTTTTACTTAATTAGTATGATTGTTAGTTTGGGTTCAGACACAGGTGTTTTTTGCATATAATAATGTGTTAAAAATTAACCAACTTACCGAAAATATCCTACTCACCGGGGAGGCGTAGGCTGAGGATAATAATATTTTTTGTTGTGCGTACCACTTATCAGAAGAGTATCGGCCGCGTTCGGTGATCAATGCGCGGTCGTGACGACCGACGAGCTGAGAGGCCGTCATCGAGATAGCGCGCAGTGATCGATCATTGAATTAGCTTGCCGCGCCGCCTGCCGCGGCTGGCTGTGCTGTGGCCGGGTCGTAAGACGGAAACCAACTTACTTGTCGTGTTTGGTGCGGGGTTGAGGCTCGAGCTGAAGGGGGGTGGCGGGGGCGGAGCGGGGGGCTCCGCACCCGCCACCCGCCGCGCCCGACGGGAAGTTCCCGGTTGACCTGTAACAAATAACATTCGATGATTATGATGTACTTATACCCCAATTTACACGAAGATGGTATTTTTTCATGCACAACGGGGCCGAAAGTTTTAAGGCCGAAGGTGGAAGAGCACAACACCCCCGGAATCTTCATCACTGAGGAACTGGCTATCTTACTTCTGATTGCCGAAACACATCAATTTTCAAATTGTTGTTATGGCGTCAGACTTAGTTAATATGGTGGTAGCTAGCCAGGTGGACTTGAAATACGCCCTACCACACAAATTGTAGGTACCCTGGGAATCGAACCCGGGACCCCTGCGTCTTACACGGGTGGGCGAGCCACTATAGACCACAGAGGCGGTAAAAATAACGTTATATGATGGACATGTGGTGTCTGGCAGAGTCACAAACAAGAAATATAGCATATCTCGTAACCGAAACATTACAGTTTATTCGAATACTATAACCACATTTCATTTTCTTGTGCTATTTTGACTTTTGTTGACTATTTTATTTGTAATCCAGGTCTGCTCGCACTTACTACTGGTCGGTGTAGAGACTCCAGTTTTATTTAACCCTTTGCACCCTCAAGTCACATCACATCTAGTTATAGCCCATTATATCTTTGTAGCTTACTCTTCAAGCACTAAATATGAAGCATGGTCAACTAAGGATATGCGTTCTTTTCTTTCAGCCTTTCAGTACTTCTCTCCAACCATTGACAGGACTTCTTATATAATATATCCACTCCGCAGTCTTTCTATTCTTCTAAGGTCATGCATGAGCTTTGAATTAATATATAAGAGGGATGGTCCTTCGCGCCGTATAGCGAGGTCTTAATTTTATAACAGTAATTCTGTTTTATGTTAAGAGCTTTTTTATAGTATGTGTTGTACCGGGTTCAGGAGTCAAGCACGTAAAGGAAATACTTACGGATTTTATTGTAATAGAACTAATGTACCATTAAGTAATAGGTTGTAAACGAAATAAATCAGCAACAAATGTTGAATAAAACTTATGATATATATGAACAAAGTAAAAAATAAAATCTTGATTTTATTTAAGTAGCTTAGTCGTAAACTTATGCATTTTGTGTGGAAGATAACTTCCAACTTATAGCAACAATACTAAATATTGTTTTTCATAAATTACATTTTTTTATCATTTATTTATATCAAGACAACATCTGTCAGATCAGTCAGTAATTAATGGAACAAAGATTAATATCCGTATTCAAGAAAAGGATCAATAATTACAAACAACTCAACAGCATTCGACAAAAGAGTTTCTATTATTTTTTTTTATCGTTGCTTTTCAATACAAGTTTCAGAGAAGAGTAATTTGTAAGAATGTCCTTTTGAAGAGATATTGTGCGTGAAACATTAATGAAAACGAGAATTACAAAACCTTTAACAGCTGAAACAATGTAATTTTGTACTTGAAGCGTTCAAAAGGCATGAGGTAGGTAGCTTTATTTCAATAAATATTCATAAGATGACAATTCGTTTTATTTTAATAATGAACATTTAAAATTCAATTAGGTATGTACCTACACTGAGATCCCATCGTGTTTGTTGCTTTGTGTTTTAAGTCGTCTAATAACCGTAGAGACTCACTGAAAAGGAAAAAATATATACCGCACCCACGACTAATTCTTTTCAAAAGTTGCTAGAGAGGTAAGGAGGTTTGCTTAAGGCCCCTATATAGCTCAAATAACCTCAGTAAAATATAGTTCGTTGTAGTAGTAGTTAGCAAAAGTGCCCAAAGTGGCCACTATTGCTCTTTTGCTATCTACTACTACAACGAACTATATTTTACTGAGGTTATTGTTTTTAAATTAACTAAAGAACTTTAGCTTTAATCTGTACATGTGAATTTTCGATACATTATGTACTTAGCGAGCAAGAAATCTTATTAACTAAGATGAGGGCGCCACTTGAGGGTGATAGTCGCCTTAATTAACTCTTCCAAATTGAGGATAAAATAATCGTACGAAATTAGGTACTATTCTATCAAAAGCAGATATAAGTAAGTCTATCATAAGTAGTTGATACGGCTTACTATGTGAAAATAACCTACCTCTTGTATTTAAAACTTTTTCTTCGCACTAAACTTGACGCCTGGTTGGATGCTGGATGAACTACATTTCTAGGTCTTTTCAACAAACCATTTTTATTGCTAACCATTGCCTATCTACACAAGCACGACAAAACAATAATAAGATTAAGTCTAAAGCATAAGACTTTTAGAACAATGAAAATTAAACATTATCACACTATACAATAACACCGAAAAACAATAAATGTACGCACGTGGTCACCGCACAGAAAACATTCTTATCAGTCCAATTAATAACATTTCATCAATGACTTATAATAATAAACGCACTTAGAAAACAAAAAACATGTTCATTTATTCCCAACATCAAACACGAACGAACCAAGTGACAGTTTTACAAAACTGTAGGAATGAACACAGGTGAACAAATACTTAGTTGTGTTAACTTGTGTTGTTACACAAAGGTCAACTAAATACTGAATAACTGGTGAGTTGGTGACACGTCATCGATTTGTGGTGTTCGAAGCCTTTAGACACCATGTTGACAATGACAAGCTATTGCAGATAATTAATCATGCATTGTTATTTTCGCATTTTCATAAAAGTTCTTTCACAGGTAAAAAAATGCGTGTGTGTGCAAAAAGTTTCCTGAACAAAAGCAAGTTCAAATGACGATCGCTGAAAAGACTAATAATGTGTACAAATAAACTACCTATATGAAATTGTATTGCTCTGTATTATGTTAACTGTGTTATGTTACTAATTTGTCAATAAATCATAAAGCAGATATTATCAGAAATTGGTATCAAACATTTTCTGTCCTAGACCAGAAGTTTAATATAAAATGATTTTACCACAGCGATATTAAGTTTCATAGGGCTACAGGAAATATTGTTTTTACCTACATGATATTATATAAATAAACTAATGAAAGGATATACGATCAAGTCAATGAAACATGACTATCATTGTGACCACTTCCTACAATTTAAGTAAGTATTACAATGCGAGTGATACTTCCTTGCTCACAAAATTAACTTTAAAACTTATTTTTGTAATATAAAAAGTTAAAAACTACTTTTTGGTAATATGATAACGATTCATTTACTTATTAATATATAAAATCGATTCTGCATAAATCCATTTAATGCTGAAATCGTTATTGATTGCATGCATTCCCGAGAAATAATAATCCCTCACGAAAAACTGTATTATACTGTGTACCTAACCGTAAGCAAGCGTATAATTCATTTAATTAACTTAAATAAGTAGAATTTAAAAAAAAATTATGACTGAAGTATAATTTGTTTCTGCATTTCTTGCCCCACAAAGTCATATCATTCATAAAATAGTTTTACTGTTCAAACTTTTACACTTATTAAATTACAAACGAAAGGCTTTATAGCTTTGGAAGAAAGTTTCACGAAAATGATAACGAATAGCGGGATTTTAATCTCCGTAACATGCAGATTAGCAGTGACCTCTAAACTAAACCCAGTGTTAATGAACTTTTCCATAGTTTTCCCTAGACAAATATTAAAGTAGGTTCAACTGGACAAAAAATGTAGCCTTTAAAAGTAGTAGAGTCCGAATATCCGGCAAAGGGGTATGGGCACAAATGTATAGACTCTGGTCCTGGACCCAATAGATATAAATAGTACATAATAATATATCGTTAGAAAGGTATATATTCTCATAGAGCACGAATAGGTATGGCGCTTGTCCTGAAATGTTGTCCTGACTTGATATTCTATGGACCCGACTGTAATATCCGAGATACTTACTGAAAACACATCCTATCCTACTAATCCTACTAATATTATAAATGTGAAAGTTTGTGGGTTTGGATGTTTGTTCCTCAATCACGCAAAAGCGGCTGAACGGATTTAGATGAAATTTGGCACACAGATTGTTTATAGCCTAGATTAAAACGTAGGATACTTTTTATCCCGGTCAAAGGTTCCCTAAGGATTATTTCCTAATATCCACGCGGACGAAGTCGCGGGCGGAAGTTAGTACTTTATAAGTCGATATCTTGAATTGGACAACAAATCCAAAAGTAACCCCATACTAACTCTTTCTCTTGAAAAGACCTATCCAACGATGTGCCCGAACCCCTTTGAAAAAAAACTGCGGTATTGTAATCTCCGTAGCTTGCGGATCAGCAGTGCCCTCGAAACCCAGTGGACCTGTGTTAATTAGTGTCCACATGAGTGACCTTTGCCTTTCCAAGAGACATAAGGGTCAGTATTGTACGCTAAGAGTTGGTTATCTGCTTCGAATATCATGTTTCAGGGTCACCACCGACAATTGAGATAATTTAGTATCGGTCCAAGGTAAGTTAGAATAAGTTAAGAGAGAAAAATAATACCTAGTGCCTAACGATAAGTACCCTTTCTTTCAATGTTATAGAAAATAAATGTCTTGTCATTGAGTAATAATATAATATAAGACACCAATGCCACGGTAATGAATGATAATGATATATATCATTTTACCGTGCCAATGCAAACCCTCCTTTAACTTTTCTTGTTCATTAACTTAATAGAGCTATCATGAATAAGATCTAGGACGAACAAACAGCAAGTTATAATATATATATATATAAGTTGGGAAGACAAAGTTAGTTGAGAAGATGAAGTTACGACTTATATTGTAGTGAGTATGAGCAACAAAGTCATACTCAACAAATAATATTACTTCTTGAGGCTACTGACATCAGTATGACTTTCGCTAGTGATTCTGTTGATTATTGTCACCAGTAATAAACTGTTGTGTCTTGGTTAACATTCATTGCTGTTTTTAAGATTAAAGGCGTATAATATGTAAATGTTATTTTTAATTGAGAACATTACATTACATAATAATACCTAGATCAAGCTAAAACCGTTTTAAATTGTAACAAGTTCTTTGAAAAAGTTCTGTTATGAATAAATCGCAACAAAAGCTAGGCCCATGTTTACATACAGTGGCGGTCACATAATTAAAGACACCATGTCGATTTTCATGTAAACGAGGTAACTTTGAAGCCTTGATTCTCCGCCAAGGATTGACCTAGTTGCTGTGATTTGATGATGGCTATCTATGGAGTGAACAGAGAAGATTCAGATCGCTATTCACATCCAACCCATCTGGGGCCCTATTTTTGAATCGCTCGACTTTTTCGTTCAACATTCGACTCAATCTCATGAGTCAAATGTCGAACGAAAATCAGTAGAAAAGAGCGCTCGACGCCAGTAGAGTGATTCAAAAATAGGGCCCACGCTAGGTGATTGCGCAAAGTCAATCGTATTCATTTGACAGTTCATATTGTATCATAATATAATTATGTCATCCCATACAAATTGCAGCCGATGGAATACGATATGAACTGTCAAATGAATACGATTACATTACGCAATTCCACCCCTGGGGTGCGATTGCGTAAGTTAATTAATAGGAGATATAAGGATATGTTTAAAAAAACGCGAAAGTAGCAAAAAAATGTATGGAAAATCCTGAAACTTAAAACTGTTATCCTTATATCTCTTAGAATGCTGATCAGAGGGCCTAGCCAATGTAACATTGGCAAATCTTCGTTATCGCATCACTTTCGAAACATGTATGGAATTGACATAAGGTTTCGTTAACAATCGAATTTTAAAACGTCAAATCCATACATGTTTCGAAGCGAAGCGATAACGAAAATTTGCAAATGTTACTTTGGCTAGAGGAGCAGATCAGTTGGGTGTGTATAGCGATCTGAATCTCCTTCATTCACTCCCTAGCTGGCCATCATCAGGTCACAGCTAGGTGAATCCTTGGCGAAGAACCACAAGACTATAAAGTTACCTTTGTATGAAAATCTACTGGTTTCTTTAATTATGTGACCGCCACTGAACGCGTATATTATGTTTCAACAAACAAATCAAATACAAAAGAAGACTTCGCTCCTATAATGTGTGCAAAATGTCAAAGTCAAATGTCATGGCAGTGTCAATAGAAACCAGCCCGCATGACGCAAGGAAGGTTTCTGACCCGAATTCACTGACTCATCATAATTTTCGTGTATCATTATTGTAACAATTGGTTTCTTTATCATCTTCAGCCTTGAAAACCAAGTCTATAGATAATGTATTGATATTGTTGACGTCACTTTTACCAGTATAGGTACGGGGGGAGCTATAGTAGCTATTCAAAAGCAAATAGAATAAGATCTAAAGAATGAAGCCATTTAAAAAAAAATACTCCCTGACAGCATGCTGGATTGTTTTTTTGAACTTCTATTTATTATAATTTAGGTCGGTCTTGGATGGGATTGGCTAGAACATAATTTGACTACATTTTTATTTGCCTAAAGTTAAAAGTGACTAGGTATCTATTACATAATGCAGGGATTGAAATACCGTTAAAAAAATAACGTTAAATAACGTTAAAAATACCGTTAAAACATTTTATCGGTAAATTTACCGGTATAAATAACGTTAAAATTATTGTAACGGTAAAATTATATCGGTAAATTTACCGGTAAAAATAACGTTAAAATTATTGTAACATTACCGTTAAATATAGCGTTAAACTTTACCGGTAAAATAATCCGTAAAAAAAAGTAACGTTATTAAACAATATTAAATAATATACTAGAAAAAATACGACTCGCACCAGATCAATACTCAGACGGGAATCGAACCCGCGCCGCGACCTTTGGATATCCGGTTCAATGCGTTATTAATTGGAATAACGTTAATTTTAAAGTAACGTTATTTATTGACATAACGTTAATGTTAAAAGTAACTGTAAAAAAGTAAGAAAAAACGTTACTTACATTTAAAAATAACGTTATCAATCCCTGCATAATGGTTCGAACATTCAAATCTACTGAAACACAAATTGAAATTTTAGCATTCACCATGCTATTTTCATACATATAATCAGATACTAAATAATATACTAGAAAAAATCAGTTGGAAGAGCATTGGAACGGACTTCCAAAGGTCTCGGATTCGATTCCGGCCTGAGAATATGATCTGGTGAAGAGTCGAATTTTTTCGAGTATATTATTTAGTATAAACATATTATATTTATTGTTCTATTGACCTGTTTTCTTGTCAAAATGAAGTTATTCAACTATTTAATAAAATGGAACAAGAGACCTAAATTCAACACACTGAAATCGTAGCGATGTTAAATGAAGTAAACCTTTATTTTTGTGTGAAACGAACCAGACATTCTGTCAATGGCTTTAGTAGAGTTTTTACGACACAGCTCAGTAACCGCTGCCGCTGTGTCGGTAAAAATAAACCCGACTGGAGTTTGGCGCCTGTTGGTCTAGAGGCTATGTTATTAGGAACATTTGCATGGACAAGTCATAACCATAATAATGAAAAACATTAATAATATCATGTTGCAATAATTTCAATACGTCTTCGAATAAATATTTAATGCACGAATTGATATCAACATATTTACCTACCTATCATTAAATTTAAAAGTCTGTCGATTTTCTCTTGAGAACGGAACACGCGAAAGCTATTAGAAAATACGTAAGCAAATCATAAGTTGGTAAGGGTCCCCCCAGACCTACCGGTTTCTTTTCTTTGCTTTGCTGTTCTACTTTGCTGTTTAGACCGCCGGCCAACCAGGGTCATTTTCAATCTATCGCATATTGGGACCAGACCAAATTGGCAAGATAGCCATTAGCTTGGTGTTATAAAATATCACCGTCTGGGTTGCGAAGCAGGAAGCTTCTGGGAGATATGCCACCCTGAACATGGTCTCCGATTGCTAAAAATAAATCGATCACATATTTATATAAATTGTGAACGGGGTCGTGGGTGACATCATTACCTACCTAAACAATTTTTTGTGTATACATAACGATCGTTTACGGAATAAAGCTCACAAGAACATACATATATGTGAAATCTACTTAGATTGAAAATATGCGATAGATTGAAAATGAGCCTCTTGGCCGGCGGTCCATTGCCGAACAGCAAAGCAAAGAAAGGAAACCGGTAGGTCTGGGGGGACCCAGGTAAGGGCCCCGGGAAAGACAGCACAGGACCGATCATCGTGGAGATCCTTGGGACCTGTACCCAGCCTGTACCCAGTCGTGGGCATCGTACGGCCAACAATTATGATGGTGAAATCATCAGGTTGTAGGATATACCTATTACTTATTATCATCACATATCTATCTCTGATTCCATTAGATAGAACTAACTGAAGCACTCTTGATAAACATATCAATTCAACGACGTAAAAATTCATCTAGCTAGACAGAAGAAAATATATTAATATTTGAAACACATTTTTTTTTTAATTTAATACGCGGCAGGTACTCTTTCATGTCTTTGGATATTAAAGGTAAGACAGACAAACAATGCAATCTATAGGCCTTACAACAGGGGTTATTGATTCCCTTTAAAAACGCTTTTCATAAATCTTACATAAAAATCGAAATTAACGTAGATTTTTCTCCTTTATTACATAAATATACCTAACCCTTTTAAATATGAATTTGAAATATGTTTTATTACCATCTTTTAGCTGTCGAGTATACTTTTCCTGCTTCACACTACGTTTTCCGGAAGATATTACAATTACAACTATAAGGCTTCGTTCCCACTGTGCCGAATCGGCGAATTTTCCGGAATCCGGCTCCCGGACTAGGAGTTCACATTATACCGGATCCCGCCAGAAAACCGGAGACTCAAGTCCTCACCTGTCACGCCGAAATGACAAATGACTCGCGGACGGGGTGCGGGCGTGGTGAGCGGGGTACAGGGATACCGGCGCGAGCTCGTTCACTCACATTAGGCCCCGGTAACGATCAACTGCGATTGTCAATTATTTCGTCAATGCCATTGTTAGAGCAACTGACAATCGCTTTAATTGCACATGTAAACGATCAATTTTCGCGTCAATGAGCGTCAATTACGTTAAAAAATGTAGAACGCTTCCATCAGCTTCGGCCTTATCGTCACTTAACATCAGGTGAGATGAAAGCCAAGCACTATCCTGTTGTTTCTGCATAAAAAATAAATAAAAAAATGACAATCGCAAATTATCGTTACCGCCGGAACGCTTCCGGCGCGTCCAGTGACGAACGCTCCGGCAAAATGTGAATAGCTTCACATAAATTGTACAGCCACTAACTAGCCTTTCCGGCAGTTTTACCGGACCGGCAAATCCGTCGGTCCGACATAGTGGGAACCCGCACTAACTGTATTCAAATCAAACTGCTTTCAGTTATAAATTGTTATTTCATAACAAGGCCTTGCGTGTTTACAATGGAACTCTCAAATTTAGCGAATATGAGAATGTGTTTATCAACTATTGCTGGCCTATTGACCTGACATTCGTTATCACTACAGTCAGAATAGTTAATGAAATCAGTCATGAAGTCTTACATTATACTCGTATATTGGACGATGCAATTCGCACGAGCGCAAAATGTAACGCTTAAAATGTGAAGCAGAAATATATGACTAGAAAAGGATCGTTTAAAGATTTTTGTTATATTTTAGCGAATGTTGTCAGGGAACTACGTGACAATCTCTACGTATGTGGAAAACACACTGCCTAATGAGAGCGAGAATGCTAACAGTGATAAAGTACTCCCCATCCAAAATTACGACGACGGCGAAAAGTTACTTCCCATTCAAAATTACGACGATGGTGAAAAACTACTCTCCATTTCAAATGACGATGGCGAAGAGTACGAAGTTAGCACCAAGAAACATACGCAGGAAACTACCAAAAAGGTAAGATCTTATAATATGTTTTATCCACTAGCTTCTCGCTCGCGACTTCGTCCCCGTGGACATTCGGAAAATCCTAGGGAACCTTTGACCGGATTAAAAATAAGTAACCTATGTTATAATCTAGGCTAGGTATAAACTATATGTGTGCCAAATTTCATCCAAATACCTAACCTAACAAAAATCCAAACATCTAAACTTTCACTTTTATAATACTAGTAGGATTCTACTTTGCTTGAATCTGCAGTGCTTAGAAAAATCGTTGCAGCAATATGTTAATATTAATCGCAATAGTACCCATAATGCTGATTGCTTATAAACTCATTATTTTGTATTCTGTGACGTAGGTTTCAAGTAGAGAAGTTTACTGAATCCTGCCGTCTTTTAAACTCAATTGTTCTCAATTTGTGATAAAGGGTTGCCGCAACTTTGAGGTGGGTGACGAGCTCTATGTTAGCAACTATATCATCTACAAACTGCTGTGATTCTTCGATTATTTGTTTGACACCATTATATGTCATGAAACGACGTTTACTTTCTTTTCCAGCCATGTGTAGTCGTGGTTTTGTCTAATTTGCAAAACCCAAACAAGCAGTCGCTTTTGCGCAGGTACAGATACGATGCTAATGGTAAGTGCAATCAACTGTTTAACACATTTATATACCTCGCACATGATACATAATTAGGAAAAGACATTATTATTTTAAGCTTCTAACCAACTAACCTGGGAGGTTACTTTCGAACACGAACGAGGTTCTGAGATTGAATTGGCCACGAGTAAATGTCAAAACAGTACAATGGAAAACAAGTGTTTCTAAATAGTAGATTATACACCAAGGGGATAAAGCACTGTTTTATGTCACGGGCGCTACATTGAATCCTGAACGTAACGAAGGACTCCAAATTTAACTCCCGAGCGCAGCGAGGGTGTTATAAGTTAATTCCCGAGCAAAGCGAGGGAATTAAGATTGAGTCCTGAGTGCAGTGAGGAATTCAAGCGCCCAAGAAAAAAACAGTTTTATCCCGGTGGTGTATGCTCTACTTTTCTCACTTTATGCGAGACACGATTTGACAAACAAATGAAGTTCGTCTCAGTGCGAATCTAGTGGGCCACGGCCTCGGTCTTCGAAAATCGAGTTGGCCGCGCCCGCTGAGGACACATTATGTTTAGTGAAATTAGACTTTATGGACATAGCAATAAGAATTATGAAAGTGAAAATCACATTATTGACCAGCGGGTTATAATAGAACATTATAACCCGGCTAAAGCCAAGAGATATAATGTCTTGCTTTCGGTAAGGTTTACATGACATATAATTCGGCATTGTCGAGCATGTGGTGTGAAAAGTACAATAGATATTACGAGCACTACAATATGGGCACTTCGCCAGATACTACCACTACACTACTACACTACCACCAACACAAAATACATATACTGCTAAAACTCCTTGCAATATAATCACAAATAAAGTCCAAGAAAATTGAGCAAACAATGAGTTGAAACTTGCAAGCTCAACTCATTGTTTTGAAAGGTCATTGGGCATATTTGACCTGCTTGATGAAAGTTCGCGTACAGAAACCAAACCAGTTTTAAATTAAAGAATTCAATCCCACTTTTCAAAATATGTATTATTTATTTATGTACCGACCGGCAGAAAAAAGTTATTTTAAAGTATGTGTGCGAGTATATGTATGATGTTATTAAACTTTTGTTAATAAAACAGAAGTTTTAACTTTCAGCATTGTGAAAATGTGTTGTACAAGCATAATTATCGTTCGTTTTATCTTTATTTATTTATTATGGAAATGATATATGATATACTTAATGATAAAAAAATTAAGATGGCCTGCAAGAATGCGATCCATATCACTGCGTAGCAGATACATTTATCTACATAATATATCTAGCCCTATTTCATTTGTGTACGCCATAGGTCAAACGTTCGAACAAAATGCCCATTGACCTTTCTTTAGGAAAACTCAAAATACATATTATGTCATTTTTCACGATCTGAAGTATCTAGCTTCTATGTACTATTATTTACTCAGTAGTCGTATATGATAATTACGTTATGAAAGGAAAATAAGAAATATCGGTATTCTGTCTCTGAAATATTTTTCTCTTATAAAACAAAAGGAGTTGGTCCTCAGAGGAATATTTATTATGTTCAGTGAAGCACTTTCCATCCTCCATTGTCTGAATGTCACAATGTAAAATGACGTCTTTTATTTCTTTTACATTTCGGATCCATTTGCTGGTAAAAAAACTAAAGATAGGACTTTTCTCCATCGTTTTTTCATAAATAAAACTGCTCAATAAGTAAGTACCTATAGGTGATACTTTTTAACAATATTCTTTTAGGTCCGATTACAATACTTCCTACATCAACGATAGGTTTGTTAAATAATTCGTTCAAATTATGCGAAATCACAGAATAGATATACGAGGGTGGGTCAAAAAGTTCGCGGAATGGAGGGGAAAAATTAAGAAATTAAACACAAAATTATTTTTCCTTTTCAATATATTCTCCCTTAACTCTAATACATTTATCAGATCGGTGAATTAATTTATTAATACCCTCGAAAAAAAATGTTTTATCTTTGTCGTCAAAATAGGCCGAAATTGCGCTTTTCACCTCTTCATCGCTGGAAAATTTCTTCCCTCGAAGCTCTTTTTTCAATTTTGGAAACAGATAATAATCGCACGGGGCTAAATCTGGGCTATAGGGAGGATGTTGCAAGATTTCAAAGCCCACTCTTTGTACAGCAGCCACCGCAACTTGTGCCTTGTGTACGGGTGCATTGTCGTGCAAAAGGAGCACCCCTTTGGACAATTTTCCCCGCCTTTTCTCCCTCACAGCATCTCGCAGTCGTTCCAGCAGTGTAGCGTAGTAAGTTCCAGTTATGTTGACACCCTTTTCCTTATAGTCAATAAGAAGGATTCCCTCTGTATCCCAGAAAACAGTGGCCATGAGTTTTCCGGCCGACGAAGACACTTTGAATTTCTTCGGGGGTGGTGTGCCCTTTTTGTGCCACTGCATCGAGTCGTGTTTGGACTCAGGCTCATAATGATGAACCCAAGTTTCATCTCCAGTCACAATCCGGTCTAAAACTTCGTCCTTGTTTTCACCACAGAGAGCCAAAAACTCGCGACAACACTCAACTCGCCGCTGCTTTTGGTGTGGCGTGAGCATTCTCGGCACCCATCTTGCGCACACCTTTGACATGCCAAGATGATCGTGAAGGATGTTCAAAATGGTTGTAGCTGATACTCCGATCATTTTTGCAAGCTGCTTCTTCTTCAAACGGGCATCTTCCAATATAATTTTTTCAAGTTTTTCAACGTTTTCCACCGTGGTCGCCTCGACAGGGCGTCCAGGCCTGGGATCGTCTTCAATCGAATCCCTGCCTTGCTTGAAGAGGTTGTGCCACTTGTAAATCATGGTTTTACCAGGACAAGCATCCCCATAAACAGAAAACATCTCATTCCAAATGGTTTGAGGAGGTTTTCCTTGCTTGGTAAGGAACTTTATGACTGCACGAAATTCAATTTTTTCCATGTTTTAAATTTTCTTCCGGATTGACTTGTTGATTGACGTGTATCTCAGTGAATAATGACCTGTTTTTAATAAAAAATTATATTTATACCCTTAATGAGTGGCACAACTAGTGCAGGTAAAAAAAAGTGACCTTTTCCCCCTCCATACTCCCCATTCCGCGAACTTTTTGACCCACCCTCGTAGGTATGGCAAAATAATGTTTATACTCATTTTGTATATCAGTATCTTTTCCTCCTTTGTTGGTCGACGTATTTTATTTCTAATCTGTCTGTATGATTTCCGGTACAGGTGTGCTCATCCCGAACAGCGTGAAGTACTTCATCAAGTTGCCACAGGGGATCCGTTCGTCCCCCCTCCTCGTACCACTGAACGATAAAGCGATCTCGCCTCAAGGAGGATTTGTCAGGTGCGTAGCAACTCTTCAACTGGATTATTATCATCTTAAGACATCGTGTTTGAGGCAGTCAAGGCAGTGTTCTAGTAAAGCCGCTAGATGCGACAGGCGTTTGTGGAGGTCCTTGGTTAAGGCTGCCACTGCCAACCGTCCCACATTAATTTGTCCTTATCGTTCCCCTTTATCAGAATCGTCCCACATTGTCCCACAAATATCAAATTTGTCCCACATTGAAAACCACGGCGCAATCAGCACATTGCGCACAAATCTCTTAGGCAACTTAGTCGCCCAGCAACTGTTTTGTCTCTCACATCAAGTCCACGGGTTTATATGGAAGCGCGCACACGGGGCGACGCGGTCGTCGGCAACTTTTATATAAATCATGTGAGAGACAAAAAAGTTGCGGAGACAAAAGTTGCCCGTGTGCGATAGCGCTTATACTGAAACAAAAAAATTGAAGTGGTAGTGTTTTTTTGCCCATTAATTTTGGATTTTTAGGTCTATCCCCCATTTTGTTTTGGGAAAGTTGGCAGCCTTACCTTTGGTTTGGTTTGATTTTTATCATAACAAACTTCTCTTTTCGTCTTCTGTCTTCACAAAAGTTTGTAAGGTAAAGTTAAAGCTATTTGCTCATTCCGAACAGAGAAAAGTACTTCAAGGGTGCGGTCGGAGACATTGATCGTCAGTAAACGATAAAATCGGGTTAGGACCAAGGGTGGAATTGCGTAAGGTAATCGTATTCATTTGACAGTTCATATCGTATTCCATCGGCTGCAATTTGTATGGGATGACATATATTATGATACAATATGAACTGTCAAATGAATACGATTGACTTTACGCAATCGCCTAGCAGGGACCGGAAAACCCCTTTCTTGGTAGGGTTTGGTCATAGATAGGGAAACTCTATTAAAAAACTTACCAAATGATAGGGTTTCCCTTTCGATAAGGTTAGTCGACGTTATGCTTACCGTATTGTTGGGTTTTTGAAAAAAGTCTATGAAATACCCAATCAAAAACCCTTTTAACGGTAAGCGGTTCATGAAATACCCAATCAAAACCCCTTTAACGGTAAACGGTTCTGGTCGTTCGGCCCAGGTGGAACTAGGTGTAAATTGCTTGAACACGTTTTAAAACCCCTTCATAAAGCCTTCATAGGGTTTCGTCGATAGGGTTTTCGTATAAGTGCTTACTTGGGTTACCCTTTCGATAGGTTACCGTATTGATAGGGTTACCGTATTGATAGGGTTTTTGAAAACAAGTCTATAAATTACCCAATCAAAAACCACGTGACTTGCTCAGTAGCAATTTTAGGTACAAAAATGTTAAGTGCGCAAGCCTCGCCTCAAGTTTTCTTCGCTTCGCAGCAAGTGATGGATTTCTATCGAATTTATTTCAACTTTAATAAGCTATTTAATCATTGTGCATGAGATACAATTATTTTTAGCGGACTTTTTAAATAATTTCCTGTTTCCCTCTTTCATGAATCAACGATATTGAACCGGTAAACCATAATTATTACTAACATAAGTTAAAATTAATTTAAGTACTTACTTACCTACTGATAAGCTTACTAACATTATTAGAGCGAGTAACAAAGACAGTTTCATTTCAGGTATTACAAGGAAGTTCCTCCTATTCCACATTTGTGGGATTGACACTGGACACTGTAAGAAATTGAAAGAAAAAGAAACAGAATTTCAATAACTAAACTGAAAAGCTGTCTGTACCTATTCATCAACTTTTTATCTCGTGGGGACAAATAAAAATCTTTATGAATCTTTTTTTTTTATTTCCCGAAAAAGACAAAGATTTATATGTACGTATTTAAGGGTCAGTATCAGGGATTGAAATACCGTTAAAAAATAACGATACAAAAAAATGAAGTTAAAAATACCGTTAAAACATTTTATCGGTAAATTTACCGGTAAAAATAACGTTAAAATTATTGCACCGGTAAAATTACCGTTAAATATAGCGTCAAACGTTAAAGTAACGTTATTAATTGGAATAACGTTAATTTTAAAGTAACGGTAACAAAAAGTAAGAAATAACGTTAAAATTAACGTTATTTACTGAAATAACGTTAATTTCAATGTAACGTTATCTAAAGTAACGTTATTTATTGACATAACGTTAATGTTAAAAGTAACGGTAAAAAAAGTAAGAAATAACGTAATCATTCCCTGGTCAGTATAGTAACAGTGCTGTCTGTACACATTTATTACAGATTTTAAACGGCTTTTATTCGCAGCTAGGCTATTGAATGGCTATTCATCAAACGTGATCAATGTGATCATGAACGTATAACGTGCTATTAACGTGCATTTGAATTAAGACTTTTTTAACGTTTCGCAGAACATCTTCCAGAGATTTTGAGATTTAGTATACAGAGATAACTTTTAACGAATATTTCATCTGTGACGCAATAATTAATTATCTTTGTTTTATGTTATGTATTTATGTATGTTTGTTTTTACATCATATTAACGAATAAAAATCATAAAACTGATTGTCTGATTCAACAGTTTAGAGTTAGACAGTCCATTTTGGTCGCTGTAACACATCGATAATGAATATCTTAAAAACGGTGGCTAAAATAATAAAAGATAAGTAGTTGTTTGTGGGGCATTGACAGTTCCGTCTATTTATAAACTGGAGTAAATCTAATCCTAGAGAACATCTACTTTAGACATAAAGTACCGCAGGCCAAAAGCGAACTTTGGAAAACCGCCAACTTCCATACAAGTTTTGTGTGGAGGTGTATTTGTATTCAGCGGACTTAAAAAAACTGATGATTCGATAAAGCGTAACATATTTTTTTTCAAACAACTGTGAGTGATAATGAGGTAGTTAATTATTTTGCGGAATTTCGCCAACACATTCAAATGTTTTAATCTAAACTTACTTTACTTAACGTTTTTAAACTTTACGTTTTTTAGGGTGGATTCGTCCAAACTTCAATATAAACGGGAATAACTATACCAAGAATACATCTATTCCACGATTTTTTTCTCGAGTAAAGAAATGGTAATTTTTCCATGCAATCCAAAGATAAGTTACTCTTGGGATTCTTATTCCTTCATTAATGAGTGAATATGTGAATGAACGTATTATCCTGCCAATTGTCATTGTTCTATAAACAAACTATTTAAAAGGCAAAGTCTTGTCAACTCTATTTTGTCGCCTTTTACGTATCTGTAGCGGTCAAAGTCAAATGTCAAACAAATGTCACTGACATATGGCACGCGGACGCCATTAAAATAAAAAATAAAAAAAAAATACTCGCGGATTAACTCTGTTATTCCCCGCGAAATGGTGGTATAGCGACTATTCCCGAATAGGCAAAATACTCTGAGAATAGTGTGTGGTAAAACGTAATTTCGATTTACTCTTGAATAACTGGTCATTTTATCTAAGAATAACAGTTATTCTCTCTTGGTCGAATCCGCCCAATAGACTAGGTATAACCGCATTTAATTGCTTTTGAATTTACGTACAACGTGCAGGCAGATAGGTAGGTACTGTTACGTAATTTGTATCTAAATGTAACTTGCTAAAAATATATTTCAAGAACCTAGGTTAAAGTGAAACCGTATAGCAAAATAATCCAATATTCTGCGATGTCATAGATATTCGACTAACAAATTGCATCAGAGGGCCTAGCCAAAGTAACATTTGCAAATCTTCGTTATCGCTTCGCTTTCGAAACATGTATGGGTTTGACATAAGGTTTCGTTAACTATCGAAATTTAAAACGTCAAATCCATACATGTTTCGAAGCGAAACGATAACGAAAATTTGCAAATGTTACTTTGGCTAGGGGGGCAGGTGTAAAAATATCAATGTAACTTAGAATAACCTAAGCAATGACAAGTATGTTTTCAGACACGTTCTAAATGACATTTAGCACGATGCTTACTTAGAAAAACCATTTACAATAATGATTGCTAATCAGTATCATGTCAGCGTAAGCGGATACCTCAATCCTTAACTTTACTTGCAAAGAAAAATTGTAGAATAATCACGTTATGCACATCAATAAAATATAATACTTATATGAGATTTACAACGGCGAAAATCAACTGTGTAAACTGTAAATGGCAATGCGCAGGTGACTGAACAAACTTATCTGATCCGGTGGCCGAAACTGGATCAAAGTCTTACCATATTACACAGACCATACAACAAGTGTCTTAATACATTATTGTTACGCCATCGACTACACAGACGACAGCGACGCTGTCACCGATGTTTCACATGCGATTCATTTTTAAAAGCGACTTGCTATCTGACTAAAGTCGATCGTCACAGTCAACAAGTGACTAAAATCGACCCATGAAAACAGCCCATATGATGGCAGTCCGCGGCTTCAGCTGCGTGGACAGTTATTTTTCTGTCCCTGTTGGGAACAGTATTTTTTTCTGGACGAAACGTAGGTCAAGGTACCCTTTGTCCTTTTTTTTTTACTTTCATGATTAAGACGTGAAAGCGTAACAAACAAGTAAACAAACAAACACACTTCCGCAATATAACATTAAGTAAGATTAGTTAGGATATTCCATACACAAATTCACGATAAAATAGAATTCTTATGGAGGATGTTAACTTCCCTTAAAAAAATTGTTATCTTTAAGTATCAATATCAAATTATCAAAGTCGAGGCTAACGTCTGAAATTATGCAACAGCGAAGGTGCCTTGAGAAATTACGTACCTACCTAGTTACTATTTATTTTCTAAATTCAAAGAATTATTTATTTAATCTTTATTTTTATTTAATCTTTATAGCTTATATATAAAAATATAGCAAATGGCGGACTTAATGCTAAAAAGGCATTCTCTCCCAGTCAACCAGAGAGGATGTGACAATAAAAAAATGTGCAGGCAATAAAGCGGATATGAAAAATAATAATATTCAAATTACACATAAGTACTATAACATAACATATATTAAATATATGTTATAATATAAATATATAATTATATACATACATATGCAATAAAAATATTAATTTAATTAGATAATAAAGGAAGTTAGATTCCAAGGGAGCTAGCGTAGAGAACCAAGATAATGTTCTCGAACCAGTCTCTTAAAAGTGAACTTGCTGGGAGCTTTCTTTAATTATTATAATTGTTATGTTTATTATTTTAATTATTCCTCGTCTTTAAAATTTTTGTAAATTACGTTTTTCTCTAAAATAGTTTTTACAGTTCTTTGAACTTTGACAAGTCATTTATAGTTGTTTTGCTAGCAAATTATTTAAGAGTAACGAGTACCTAATTTACCCTAGCTAGGTGATCAGATATAGAGAGGGGATCAACCGCCCACTAATAATTAGGAACTTCCCTCCAGTCCGTGGACACATGACATCATCATCAGCATAAATAAACATATAAAAAGCTATAATTGTTCCATTAACGAAACTTACTTGCTTTTCTGTCCGAGCTCAAAAATCAAAATGGTTTGGGGTTGAAGTATGAAATACTATGGAGGCTATTAAGTTGGTACTTGGCGGATCCAAAACTACATGCAAAGAACTGACGTATTTTTTATTACATTTTTAATTATCATCAATGAACAAGGAAAATATTGATTTAACTGCTAAATTGAAAATTCGTTAAAAATAGACAGTTAATGAATGTTTTCACTGTTGTAATGGCACAGAATATATAATAGTACTAATGGTACGTAAATAAGTTATATTGATGCTAAATATCAGTTATTTAGTAAGTGCTATTCTTTCTGAATTATATAAAGAAACATCCCCTGTAATTTTATAAAAAAAACTTCTGGCTTATGTTTGAACATACGTCATACGTTGGTTCATGGTTGCATTGCACCGGACTTCAAGACAAATATTTATTTCTGTATCAGCAAAAAGTAGGCCAGCAGCATACACCAAGAACCCAACATACTTGCGACATCGCCGCACGTGTGCACACGTTTTAAAACTGAAAGAAGTATGAACATTGTACCTATGTTGTATGTCTACCTAAGATTCATTCATCTTGACGACTTTGGGCTCTCACTTTGGAGAATATTGTTATTATCTCTACACTGTAATATGTAAAACTAGCGACCGCCCGCGAATTCGTCCGCGGGGACCTTTGACTGGGAGTCTGAGATAAAAAGTAGGCTATTAGTTAATCGTAAGTACCTATATGTTAACTGTTTGTGTACTTTATTGACTCTTCAGACAGCTTTATTGTTAAACTGTGCTCTTCATCTCACTAAACAATTCAAATTATAACATTGAGACTTTAACATGATTCATGTTATTTTTAAATAACATTATTATTTTATTATTATTTTCATATTATTCTCGAAGTAGAACTAGATCACTTTATAAAAATACATTCAAGCTAATTCAAATAAAATTTCAAGAATATTAGGTAGAATAGATAATAAATTATTTAGCAGATCATTTCCCATCAGTGGGTATTGTGCAGCAGATAAAAATAATATTACATTATATGTATTTATAAATATATGGAATTGCAACATAAAAGATACAGTCAGCGTCAAATTGCTATGAGCCTCTAGAGTAGACAAAATGATCTGAGAAACAAAAAATCAATTTGATCTACTACGCTGTATCATATTGTTTGTAAGCAAACAAGGTGTTTTAAATATACTAGGTACTACTATACTACTCATTGTTTCATATTTATATGAGCATTCGGAGTGTTCAAAATTATCTTAGCAAACAAAGCTGTCAAAGTTATATCTGTGCACAATATAATAATGCATTATTAAACGTATTATTTTTATTTGGCTCGCATAGTACATACCTTGTTATATTATTTTATCCTCCTTTTATTTTTTTAAACAATACAGTGAAAAATAAATTGAAATTAATGAAGCATTTGAACACATACAATGGCGGTCACATAATTAAAGACACCAGTAATTTTTATACAAATAAGGTAACTTTGAAGCTTGGTTCTCTGCCAAGGATTGACCTAGCTGTAATCTGATGATGGCCATCCAAGGAGTGAATAGAGGAGATTGAGATTGCTATACACACACACCCAACTGATCTGATCATCATTCTAAGAGATATAAGGATTATGTTTAAAAAAACCACAAAATCAGCATAAAAATCTATGGAAATCCTGAAACTGAATCTCTGATCCTTCTATCTCTTAGAATGCTGATCAGAACAGTTGGGTGTGTAAAGCGATCTGAATTTTCTCTATTCAGTCCCTGGATGGCCATCATCAGATCACAGCTAGGTGAATCCTTGGCAGAGAACCAAGGCTTCAAAGTTACCTCATTGGTATTAAAATCGATAACGACAGGTGTCTTTAATTATGTGACCGCCACTGTATTAGATAGAAGTATGACTTTATTTATACGACTGAAGATTAGCAATAGTTTGTTGTGAATTTCTGCTACATTTGGCCAAAGTAACTAAACAAGGTGTAAGTAGAAACAGCTGTGTAATTAATGGTTGTGTGTGTGTGTGTGTGGAGTGGTGGTGTGTAATCAAGGAGGTACCTAATTCTTTAAGGTTGTGCCAATTTCAATCAAAATTAAGATTATAATAAAAGTTTATTGAACATGCTCTTTTACAAAGCTGTGTTTATTTGTAAAGTAATAGGATCAATATTTTTTTATTGATAAATATAATTTAGCTTTTGAGCAAAGCAAAACTTATAATTAAGTACCTATTAAAATAAAAAAAATAGTTTTGGCAATAATATTGGTTGTGTGTTGCATTAATACCTAAATAAATGTGAATAATTACCATGTTTTCCTTATGGTCAAAAGTCTACCTCGTCCAGGCCTCCGTGCACTCACATCAGTCACTGAGAAACGGTCACTGAAGCTCCTTTTTACATCCTGCTGATTCGACAGTTCACCAGAACTAAGCCGAAGCGCTTTACCAGTAACCAAAGCCTCACATTTCTTTGGCCTCAATTCCACAGATTGTTCACTGGCCAAAGGCAACGATACTCTTTTACCATTCTGCTTTTTCTTGGACAATCTCAAAGCAGGTTCTTCACTTTCATCAACTCTGTTTTTGTACTCATCTTCACCGAACCCTTGAACGAAGCAGAGCATAATGTCATCGGGATAAGACTCCTTCATTTAGAAGGTCATTATTCGACTCATCAATAGCTCGAATAAGGTCAATGGTAATTTTGTGAGACTGGTTGTCTCAACTCAAGTGGCTGACATTAAAATCAGCTCATTTTCACCAACGAAAAATACAATTTGATCACATAAACAACAACGACACTTATTAATTTCAATTTTCACTTCATCACTGAGTTAATTTCGCGATATTTTACCCATTTATTAAAAATTATCGATGTGAAGTCCGAAAGAAACAAATCTAGGCCGCCAAATGTCAAAAATCCAAAATGTCAAAATTGTAAATGTCAAAATGACGTTTCTTGTTCGTTCGGTAACTGAGAAAGAAATTTTGTTCCGCGTTCGAAAACACAAGTGCAAAGCGAGATCGTTGGTCGGGAACTGAGTGAACGCATTGAGCAACCGGTCTGCCCCGCGCCCGCCACCCGCAACCGCGAATAGCAAACGCAACTTGAATGAGAATGAGAATTACTCACATTCGCAAAGTTTTGTATAAATAATTTGTTTCACTAAAATAAAAGTAAAGTCAGTCACACACACACACGCGCACACACTGAGCTGACTTTATTCAATCAATAAGCAAAACCCAATTTTTTTCGGCAAAATATTTAAAAACCAAAACTTTTTACGCGTGCAAATATTGTGCAAAGAAAAAATAATCGGAAAAAACTTTCAGTTTCTTGAAAAACTTTTAGCGCTATTTAGACTAACCTACCCGTCTAATAGATATGTACACTAGGTAGGTAGCTATTTTATCTGCGTCCGTCAATGTCGAGATTAAATAAATACCTAATATTTATATTAAGTAGGTAGGTAGTTTCCTTGTTCTTCGTCCACTTTTTGACATTGAAATCATGTTTTAACGTAGGTAACGTAGGTAAAAATATAAATACTTAGGTAGGTTAGGTACTATACTTACTAAGAACAAACAACAAAAAATGTTGCACGATGGTTGGAATAATTATGTAGACTATTTTGTTTAAGTTCTGTGTTGATTTTACTTAGGATGCAAAATTTAGCTTGATAAACGAAATATTAAATTATTTCAAATGCGACATTTAAAATCGTCTCGCATTTCAGCTTTCAGCCTAGTTACGTAAAAGTTTATGGTTTTAGATGCAACAAAAAACCTGTTATATTTACTGCACATCATGGATCAATATGTAAGGCCATAAAAACGGGATCACCTAGGTTACAAAGAATCAAAACATTTTACCCCAGTGCAAGGAAATTAGGAGGGTTCCCTAATTTATTACTGACTCAAATAGGTACATACTTACATGGGGATTTTCTTGAATCGTCATGCATTATGGGCTAGAGGTAGGTGTACCTTTTTTTCTAAGTAGACTTTTAAGAAATAAACTTGAAGTTTCTATTCGGTGTGAGAGAGCAAAGTCATACCTACCCTACCAAGCCTGCCTAGCATGACCGATTTATATCGCGTGATATAGCATTTTATCGACACTGAACTGTCAAATTCCTTTGACTTTTTGACAGTTAAGTAAACGTGATAAAACGCTATATCACGCGATATTAATCGGTCATGCTAGGCAGGCAGCCTGCCTAGCATAACAGATTTATATCGCGTGTTGATATTATTTTATCGACACTCAACTGTCAAACTACTTTGTCTTTTTGATAGTCAAATGTGATAAAACGCTATATCACGCGATATTAATCGGTCATGCTAGGCAGGCATCTATAGTTTATTATGAAGATGACGTGAGGTCGTCGGGAGATGTGGCTGCGTTATTTTGGAAAGAATCGAGGCCAGTTGGATGTCAACAGTAGTCAACATTCTACTCTACTATGTCAACACTTAACACCCTGTGAGGATAAGCTAAGCCTCTGTCTATCCTGTCCATACAGTTCGTTTCACAATGTCGTTAAAAAATAACGAAATAATATTTTTGGTTAAACAAAATAAAACTGGGACTAGTGTCACAGAATATATAATAGTACTAACGTCTAGTGTGCTAATATCTTGAATTCTAGACATCGGTGAAGCATTTTATATTGCTTAAGTTAAGTACAAGTTCGTATATAGTTACCACTGAATATAATCCCGATTTTCTTTGTGTAAAGAAAATGGATAATTTTCTGGAAATGTATTTTCAGCACTGTACCTACCTATAAAATATTAAATCGAGTGAACAATAAACTTTTTATTATTATTATTGAAAAAGGTTGTAACTTTTCACAGCTCATATTATTATTATTTTTATTTATTTATTTATTTATTTATTTATTTATTTAGTACACACACAATTTTTACATGAAAAAAATAATGGACAGAAGAGTAGTACAAGGGCACAGCTTATTTCATATTGAAATTTCTTCCAGCTGGCCCGGGACAGGAAAGAACATTGAGAACATTGAGAACATTTTTTTTTAAAAAGGTTGTAACTTTTCACAGTTCATAGCTGGTTTTACCTGCAATAACGGGCCTAGGCCAAGTATATTACAGGGTGTGGTGATTTGATGATATGTTTGCTGGAAAGTGTGGGGTTATGTTATTTTCGTCAATCGTTATTATTATTATTATTATTATTTAAATAGGTAACATACCTAGTAACTACCTACCTACCTACTTACTTAGATGAAAATATTTTTCATTTCTCATATTCGGAATGTGATGTATATTTGAACTGAGCATCGGGTCCAAAACTCTTCGTTCCACCCTAGGGTGGAAAAGTAATTTAAAAATAGAACTGAATTTGGCAATGAAAAAGTTTACAATAGTTAAAAACAAATGGTTTAAAAAAGTTGCAGCCTTGTAGGGCGCATTCACGAACAACAACAAAACATGGTATAAACAAACAGCCAGTGCAAAATTAAAAACATATGGGCGGAGCGGCCGGCGACGCGACGTGTTCCAAATTTAAAATAAGAAAAACTATAAAATATTGGAGGCAGACTTACCTAACTCTGTGACTTTGAGCTGTGTGTGCCTTAAAGTTTTGTGTTGATTTTGTATTTACTAAAAATGAGTTTAAAACTAAAACAAAAAGTTCAAATAAAATAAAAGAAACAATAAAACTACGCTGTAATTCGCCTACAGGAAACAACTACTTCAGGAGAGTCTCTGCCATGGACTTGACGTCTTATCGAAGACCAAAGAATATCTCCAACTTTTACAGGCATCCAACAAAGCCAAATCTGTCATCATAATAATTTATATCAAACTGTAAATATTCCAAGCAAGAATTTAACTTTAAATTTCACAAATTGTTCTAATTTTTCTAGGTTTTTAAAGGAAAGTTGGTACTTATAGGTAATAATTATAAGGTCTACCAATGTAGTTACTAAGTAGGTACATGTTTTTAACATTTTGGTATAACTAAGACTTTTATTACTTTCCTGAAATTCGAAATGAAAAGTAGAGTGTTTAACACAGGTAAAAGTCATCAATTCCTTTTGACCCTCGTATAACAATCTACTATTATTGAATGCATGTATTTGAATACATTAATAATATGGTAGATCTACTATGCAACATTGTAACCAGAATCATTCAACGAGAGTTATGCATAAGACATAGGTAGGTAGGTAATATAACTCCTACCTCTTCGATCATTACCTACGTCAATGACATATATTCGGTACAACATTGAATATTTACCAACATGCATCAATATCAACAAACATCGATTCATCTCGTCTGCTGTTTTTTTTCAGCTCTTGGCACGAAAGGGAAGGAGTGTCATGTCGTCAGATTGGCGTCCAATCCATCCCACGCAACATTGTACCTATGACGTCAATCGTCTAGCGGGAGCAAACACGCCGCCCCTGTGACGCTCACAAACTACGACGAACTAATTTGTAAAAACAATTTTACGTAAATATTTATGAAATTTTTACACAAACACAAATTTTTACATTCTAATTTTTTCGCGGAAAATTAACATATCTCTTTTTTTCTCCGAAAGCGCTCTACGCAAATGACGAAATTCAAATGCAATTTTAAACGAACAAAAAGTTGAGAAGTCATAGAACAAAAAATGTTATTGTTTATGATGTTTGTATTTATTTATTTATTTTATTTATTTATTACCAAAAACTGTGTACTTACCTACCTACCTATACATTTTATATTTTACAAAAAAGTAGATACTATTTAAACCTCAGAGTATGAGTATAGTACCTACCTACCAGAAAGATTCATAAGTAGGTAAGTACATGATTATGTTAATTAGTAATCTACTCCTGCGAGTAGGTATGTTGGTGTTCAAATTACCCTGTATTAGGTCAGTACTTAGGTAGGTAGGATAGGTAGGTACCTACTTGATTTTAGAAAGGGAAGTTAATTAAGTACCTACCTACCTAACCTATAATTAATCATCATCATCATCATCATCAGCCCATCGTCGTTAATGCTCACCAAAAAATAATGACGAAATAAACTACTTACCTACTTATTTACTTACAATTTTATCTTAGTGGAGGTGCGTATGTCTTAATGGTCGTGTCCATTACTAATTTGTATTCCTTTAAAATGTAAAGATAAAATTTCACTGTTCTATCAGATCAGCCTATTACTTATCGCGATATAACAGGGTTATTTGTAAAACACCAACAACGTCGCAGGAGTAGATTATACTACTTATCAACAACAACATTTGTTCTACGACTTTTCCAAAAACAGACAAAAAAAATTCGTTTCCCCATACAAACAAGTATTCTAGGGCCAATACTATTTTTGCTATATATTAATGATATAACTGACGTAACTAACCATAAGTGCATCATGTACGCTGATGACATCTCAATTATAGTGACCTCAAATAAAAATGTAAATAATTCAATCGCTAATCACGAAGCTGACATAAATAAAAAAAAAAAATACAAATACAAAAATATTTATTCAAAACCAGAAAAATTACATTTACACTGCCATTAATGAGGCCCTCTTTTAGATATAAAAATATCTGTGCCAAAAGACCCCGCTCCTCCATAGCCATACAATTACATTTTCCAGTTTAGGACTTAACAAAATATAAATTAAATATGAGAAAGAAAAGAAAAATATGTTATTAAGCTAGTAAACTATAATATTTGCTTTAATTAGCTACACAGTAACTTTACTAATTGAATTTGAGATGTGCTAGTGTGTGTGTGTGTGTATGTGTGTATGTATGTGTGTGTGTATGTATGTGTTTATGTGTGTGTGTAAGTCTGTGCGTAGGTATCTGAAGTAAGCAAAGTTTTATACAATATTAGAAATGTAAGTGATATTGTTTTAAACATAATTATTGCTCAATATATAACAGGTCTTCTGTCTCACTATAAGACAGAGTATTAAGTAAGTCAGTTAGAATATTTTTAGCATTATAAAAAGTTTTAGAGTATATGTTAGTTGTTTTATTTAATTTATTGTACAAGAGTGCTGATAATTTATCAAATTGACGTCTCGCAAAAGCCGTTTTAGTTGGTTTCGCTTGGGCAACTATACTTCTCAATCTTTTCACTTGTTTAATTTGGACAAATTTTAATAACTTATGTCTTTTTAATACAACGTGTAGTACAAAAAGTTTTCTTACAGAGAGGACACCACTCAAAGAATAAAGTTCTTCAGTGGGGAATCTACGTCGTTTGAAATACATAACCTTAAGCAGAGCCCTTTGAGACCTTTCTAGTTCCAAAAACTTTGTTTTAGTTGCCCCACCCCATATTGGAAGACAATAAGTTAACACAGACTGTACAAGTGCAATGTAAATAATAGTCAATAAGTTTTTCTTTTTAGTAGATTGAACATTAGTTGAAGTTGGTACTACATGTCTTAGGCCTTTAAATATCCAGATCAATTTTCTAATTCTATTAGAAATTTGCTCTATTTGTTTGTGCCAAGATAATCTTTGATCGACTACAACCCCTAAGTATTTTGTGTCAGAGACCTTATCAATAGCAGGACAATCACATACATCTACACTACTACCATCATTATTATTACACTTGTGTATTTTTATCATGAAATCATTTGCAGGTTGTGTTCGATTTGTTATACCAAAACAAATATAATTGGTTTTTTTAGTGTTAAGGGTAAGCAAATTGTTATCAAGCCAGCACGCAATTTCTTTCATTCCCGCTTCCACTAGGACACGTAAGTCATCCCATGAAGATCCCCTAAACACCACTGCTGTGTCGTCAGCATAGGAGAATATGTGAGCACCGTTTAGTTCCATGTTGCAAAGGCTATTTATGTAAATTAAGAAAAGCGTAGGTCCCAATACGCTACCCTGAGGGACGCCATAACCTACGTCCATATCGGCGCTCACATAGTCTCCAACTTTGACCCGCTGTCTTCTGTTGGAGAGGTAGTCTCTGAGAAGTGCTAAGGGGACGCCTCTTATACCATAGCGTTCAAGTTTGTGCACAAGGGTGGGGACAGATACGGTATCAAACGCCTTTTTTAAGTCAATAAATACCGCCAAACACTTATCCCCTTTGTCTAGTGTCTCGACAACTAACGAGCTCAAGGCTAACACAGCGTCTTCAGTAGATTTTCCCTTTCTAAACCCAAACTGAGATGGAGATAGAAGATTAAATTTGTCAAGATATTTCAGGAGTCTGTTGTTTATTAGTTTTTCCAAAATTTTGGAAATTGAGGGTAGCACAGATATTGGGCGATAATTATTTATATCCTCCCTATCCCCCCCCTTGTGCACAGGAGTGACAACTGACTGCTTAAGCAATGTTGGGAAGATCCCAATTCTAAAACATGTATTAGCTAAATGGGTGATAATTGGTATAATCTCATCCTTTGCAAGCTTAAGATAGTTTGTTGATATTTTATCCCACCCAGTAGCACTGTTAGGCTTTAAGCTCATTAGAATGGAATTTATTTCGTCACAGTCAGTGTCAAAAAGCACGAAAGATGATGACTGAGAAAGTTTTATATCTGAGTGATCCTCAAGGGAGGGAGTGTTCTTATTCAGTATATCATCAGCAAGTTGTTTTCCAATTCCAGTAAAATAATTATTTATGAAATTCACGCTATCATTAGGAGTAGATTTTATTGTTAACAGTTCATTATTATAATTTTTATTCTGTTGTACGTACGTTATGTTTTTTATACTATTCCATAGACATTTAGTATTTTTAGTTGCCTCACCTAATTGCTCTCTCTCATATTTGTGTTTTAGTTTCTTTATTAATTTGTAGCAGAAATTACGATATCTTTTATAGGTGATTTTTAGTATTTCATTAGAAGAATCATTACGAAGTTGCCTTTGTAATTTATTTCTGTTTCTTATACATCTTAATATACCTGGAGTTATCCAAGGTTTAATGTTTCGCTTAGATTTGGGTATACGAACTATTGACGTATTTTCATCTAGGGATTCTCTTAATTTATTAATTAATAGTTGAATTATCAATTCCGGTTCGTTGCTATATAGTATGTTAGACAGATTTTTTTCTTTTAAAGATGAAAGAGCGTTTTCAAAATTAATAACTGTTTTAGTTTTTGAACACTTTACAGAGTTTTTAATTTTCGAGAGACTTAAAAAGGTAGTTAGGTGGTCAGTTACAGAGCTGTTAAGGATAGCAATCTCAGCAGATATTTTCTTTTTATCAATTTTAAGGATAAAATGATCTAAGCAGCTTTGTTTCCTGGTAGGCAGGTTGTGTCCAGGTAATAAGCCATGCAGTGATAACATAGTTAAATAACTATGTCTATTATTACTCTCATAAGTACATTCGTTTTGTTTTGTAATGGTATTAATGTTGATGTCTCCGGCAATTACTATATTTTTATAAGACTTTAAAGTATTCAAATGGTCACTAAGATGTTGTATAAAGGTATCTGCATTTCTGTTGGACGGAGAGCGATAAATACACAAGAAAATGTGATTTAAAAGTTCAAGCTGTAAACATGATGCATGCTGCAGTTTAATTTCTTTTACATGTGATTTAATAGATTTTTTTATAAAAACTACAACACCATCATTTCGATTCAAATGACATGCGGATGCAAACATATCATAATTATCAAGCTGTGGAATAGGTTTTTCATGTGTGAGGCAGCATTCTGTTAAGAGTATAATATCAGGGTCAAATTTTAGACTGGTTAGCAAAATCGAAAAATCATCAAAATTATGATAAATGCTTCGTATATTTTGAGCAATTAGTGTAAGATTACATTTTTTAATAGATATGTGGTTAGAGAGCGCATTGACATCGCACTGAACAGACTTGGCAACTTCAAAAAGGTCAATTTCATTTATCGTATTAATAACACTATCCATAATCAAAAGCCAAGAATACACAAGTCATCTTCAATGGAATACAATGCTTGCCGACCACATAACACCTATATGTTGATTCACAAAGATCAAGCTGTATTAATGCACATAGAAAAATTATTGCATTATAAAATGATGTCAGTTTTGTGTAGAATAGTATGTTATCCTTTAATCCTTGTACAGTAAACATATAGTAAGTGAGATATATGTATGATTTATATAGCGAGGTATTACAGTTTATTTTAGATAATAATATTATGTTGTGTGTTTTGGTGTGTGTAAGGTTTGTATTGGTGTAGTAAAGTTTTGTGTGTGTAAAAGTGAGTGTAAGTAAAATTTGTAATGGTACAAATTCATATGAGCGGTAGTTTGCCTTTTTCTTATTTTTATCAAAACAGAGTAACAAACAAGTAATGAAAAAATCGAGTACTGAGTAAAATGTATGATTAGCATATTTAGAAAAAGAAATTAGGTATTGTGGAACTATCTTTATATAAAACAAAGTAATAAATAAAATCAAGTAGACCGATAGGACATGCTTTTTATGTATATCTAAGTCTAGTCAGGTTTCATAAAAAAGTTTTTGTACCTGAGCTTCACTTTTTAATAATATTATTGGGGAGTTATCGTCCTTTCTTACATAAACCTTCCCATATGAAGTCCAAACAAATTTAAAATGTTTAGATTTTGCCAGATCTCTTGCAAGAAAGTGCAGACGGGCGCCTTTCGCTGTCAGTTGCTCCGCTACGAAAACTGGGGTATCCTCCGATGTCCGAAGGCCAAGATGTTTTGCACAGAGTTTGCTTTTGTGTTTCAGGTTAAATGATTTGGCCATTTTTATTATATTAGTTTTGAGGATTGTAGACGAGGTCTCAACAACAATAGGTGTATTTTGGATGCCATCTTTCCTTCCTCGCACCCTGTAGATGTCTTTAATATCTGTCGTCTCCAACTTACAGTCTATAGATTTAGAAAGGCACATCACCATGTCTAGTAAGTCATATCCTTCGTCTCACTTTTATTTTTTGGGACATTTTTCAGCTCAAAGTTGGTCTTACGGTTATTTTTCTGTATATCTTCAATTGTGTCCTCTAATAAACAAATTTGTTTTTTATCTTCTTTTATTTGACTTTCTAAAGATTCTACTTTCTTTTTAAGCTCTTCATTTTGTGCCGTAAGAAAGGAAATCGAATTTTGAATATCCTTATTTGTACCTTGGATTTCCTGTAGTACGGGTTTAATCGCCTTAATCTCACTAGCTTGTCCCTGTAGTAAAGACACAATCATTTGTCGCATTTCTTCTTTAAATACGCTTAGCTGGGACGTTACACTACTATCCATTTCGTCTCTGGTTCTTTTTTGACGTTTAGGCACAAAGTTAGGCGGAGTAACATTTTCATTTCCAGATATATTTAGATTCGATTCCGACATTGAACGGTTCATTTTATTTTAACGCAGGTAGGTTAATAAAAACAGCACGAGAAAGCCCCGGTACAGTACAGTTATTATAATTGATGATAAGACGTATTCACTGAGGCCCGGCTTCGTAGCACAGATATGATCGTAGCTCCGTGGATCTGCCGTAGTTCGTAGTCACAGTACCGGTAGTGAGATGCGGTAATAGAAGTGTAAATTCGTCAATGCGAATTAACGCGTCGCTAGCCGTATGCGTAGCGCACGGATTTCACATTCACCAAACTTCACACTCACGAGCACAAGATCAAATCCAAGTGTAAACAACATTTACTCCAATCTATTACTGTTAAGTAGTTAGTTATTTAAATTATTAAGAGCCGTCCTGCACACACGACCACTCACAGTGGCATCCGAGAGGGGAGAGGACAAAATCAAAGAATGGCTAGAAAGAAACAATTTGACTTTAAATTTAAATAAATCAGTTTTTATTCAGTTTAACAAATCAAAGCACGCTAAATACAATTTTAAATTAAACATTAATAAAATCAAACAAGTGTCTCATACAAAATTTTTAGGAGTTACTATTGACGAAGATTTAAATTGGAAGCACCATATCGATAACACATGTAACAGAATAAACAAATTTGCTTATGCTCTTAATCAAGTAAAAAAGGTCACGAATAAAAAGACGGCTGTTATGTCCTATCAGGCTTACGTAGAATCGGTCTTGCGGTACGGTCTTATTTTGTGGGGCAACAGTACAGACTGGAAAAGAGCCTTTATAGCTCAAAAAAAATGCATCAGAGCAATCTGGGGAATTCCTCCAGATGAATCGTGTAAACCATTGTTTAGAGATCTTGGTTTATTGCCGCTACCCTCACTGTACATTTTAGAAATCTGTAACTTTGTGGTCAGAAACAGACATTTATTTAAAAAAGCTAGAGACTGCTCAAACTCTAGACAACGCAGATACCCTCATACATTAGTTCTGAATGAAATTCCTAAATATGTTCGTTACGGGAAAAATTGTTTAACAATGAGTGTCAGAGTGTTTAATAAAATTCCTAATGAATTCAAATCATTAAGACCTGAATCATTTAAAAAGGAATTATTTAAGTGGCTTATTAATAAGATTTTTTATAGTGTTAATGAGTTATTTGACCAACGAAGTTTTTGACTAGGTATAAAAATTATATTTGACTATAAATAAAATAAAATAACCTTATAAGCATGTATAATGTTACTGATAATTTTAATACGAAATATGACTTAATTTGAATTATTTTATTTGTGAAATTGTTTTGTTTAGGTTCATTCATAATGTCATTTGCTTGCCATATTAAAATTGGTAAAACATGAGGCCATTTTAAACACCTTAACACCTTTATACCATGTTTTGTGCAAATAAAGATTTCTTATTCTTATTCTTATTCTTATTCTAAATGTCCGAACAGTTGATCGAGTTTTGTATAAACGTCGATTTTTTGTCTGCTTTCGGAAAAGTCGTAGAACAAATGTTGTTGTATATGATGTTACTATATATCTACTCCTGCGAGGTTAAGATAAGATAAGATAAGATAATGCTTTATTTTCAACACCACAGTAACATATAACAAAGAAATAAGAGCTCTTATCGCTAAGAGCGATCTCTTCCAGACAACCTACGGTAGGTACGGAGGTTGTTGCTGTTATACAAATAACCCAGTATAGTACATATTATTTGTTCCTCCTCCACGTAATAAATTATAACACGTAACTCATTTATTCTAGTATGACTGTTTGTTGCCACAAATAAATGAAAAAAAGAGGCCATCGGCGTAGGACGGAGGGGGCACCCCAGAAGAACAGTCTAGCGCCCATCACCCCAGAAGAACCCTGATACCTAGATATATTTTTCTATTGCCTTTCAAAACTAACACGGAACTGCCAGGCCCCTGGTAAAGATCTCTAGAAACGCCCCAATGAGAGATCGCATCAATAAAAAATATTTTCTACTCTTAATATAACACAATTAGTAATGTCTGTTCTATGAAAATTTTACAACGCTCACTTTCAACTCAACGCATCAAATCTAATTCCTTAGCCAACTTTCATACAAACAAGGTATTTAATTCATTCGCAATGTTAAATCGACTGTGAAAATTATGTAACTCACATTCCTCGTAAGTACCTTGTTTACCAATAAACAGAGGAATGATATATAGTCAGGTGGGGTAAGTGAAACATACTTTATTTTTATTTAAGAAGGTTTAGTACAGCTGTAAAACTCGCAATTAAAGTAGCTGTGTAGGCAATGTACTCCTCATTAAATCAGCCTTTAACGGTATGAATATAAATATCTAAAGACTTGCATTAAGCAACAAAATCACGAAAAGAATATAAAGGCTAAGAAGTGTTTCACTTACCCCTGACAAGGGGGAAGTGAAACAGTGGCCAAAATAGCTTTAAATATTGAGTCAATTTAATTAAAAACAGGACAAAAGGATCATTTTAAACCGTTAACATCCATAATGTATCAAATTCTAATAAAATAGGGTCCAGTTTCAAAGATTTATCAAAAAAACGTAATTTTCATTTTATAACATAACTTAATTTTCTTTTTGGTTTACTAGCTAGTTTAATGATCGCAGCGATATCTGTGTTGTATTGAGGGCAGTAATTCGCAGTCTGTCGCAACTTCCATACAAAAAAGGATTCTATGAAACGGACACGAATTTTGATGGCGACTATATTTTGTTGTAATAACTGGCTGTTTTGAGTTTTTGGTAATCAAAAATATGTAAGACGTGTGTCAATATTTAAACTTACTTCAAAATAAACCTTCAAACAATACAGTCTTCCCTTTAATTTATAATATATTTGTCTCACTCTTCCTCATTCATTCTCGTTCTTTGATGATAGGTCATCTGTCAGAGAAACATGGCGGCAACATTTAAAGTATTTTAACAAATAAAATTAATTTGTGTAGGTAGTTAAAAGTTTGTTTTATAATAGTTTATTCTCATAGCGATGTGTCGATAAATCAGGAATGACGAATTACCACAGAGAAAGCAATACTATACGTAAGAAGAGACGGAACTTCATAGACCAAAAAAATCTACGAAATGTCAAATACTACGATAGTTTCTTAGATATGGTTGGGTGTTTCACTTACACCGGTGTTTCACTTACCCCACCTGACTATAAACTTATCCTAATAAAATTGCAATATGCATTAAAAAGAAAATAAGTGTAATACTTATATTATTATGATCTCTGCTGGCAGTTTTCCTATTAAAATGTAATTTATCAAAACAATAGACCTATCCCAATATCCCAAATAGCGAATTCACGTCTAGGTATGTGAAAAAAATGTGAAAAAAGACAGATTTTACTAAATCACATCACATACCTACTTTGCTTACATTATCAATGTTTGTCGTAAAGAATCTCGAAACAATATTTTGAAAGGAAGCGCTTATCAGTGTTTTAGTTCTGATAAAATTCAGATACCTATCATGTAGATGTAGAAGCATGTTACAAAATCGTGACAGTACGCAAACATCTCGACATGGAGGGAAATAAAAGAAAAATATTATTATCTCGTTGAAGTTTTTGGTTAAAATTTTAAAAGCTTTCAATTTAGTTAGTCTACCTACTTACCTATGGATTAAATTCGTTATTAGAAAAAGAAAGTTTTTGTAATCCCTTGGCAACATAAATCGTAAAAGTATTATTATTATTATTTTTGTTATTTATTTACTTAGATAATTTATGGACCAAGAAGATTGGTCCATGACACAGCTCTATGGGCCTGCGTAACTATGTGTATACCAATATGATTTTAATTTTTAAAGTTCTTGGTGTGTTCATGGGCGTAGAGAAGTACGGGCCATAGGGGCAGACCCCCCTTAGAGGAGTGGTCGTTCGCTGGTAATTCTGAGGAGCTTCATAGATTGCGATGCTTCTTATTTCTTAAGACTTTAAGATATTCTTTAGACCAAAGAAAACTAATATGCTTGAAATCTAGGATTTTCTGTCAACAACAATCCTGGCTACACCCTAGTGTACATTAGGTAAAAAACGGTTAAAAAGCCACATAATGAGGAGAGGAGGTTAGTGCTTTTTTCTTTTAGAACCATAAAAATAAAGCATTTACATAAAATATGTTAATGTAAGTACGTTGTAATTTTACCTTCGTCTCCACACTAAGTTTTCAGGTGATGTACTCGTACTTCGGGTTCCCTTAAGTAATGCCTTTCGAATGCCTGCGAGGGGAAGGCTATCCCTTCTGAAGGCGAAACGAACTGACTTCGGGCAAAATCCATGTTGACTGTCAACTTGACAGTTCAGTTCGCTTGATGGACTGCCTTCTTTCATTCCTTAGAGTCCATATTCAATATCAATTTATTTAATAAATGACTGAATTAGTGGGTGTTAGGAGCAGAGCGTCTTTCTTATCTATAAAATAGCACAGTCCTGAAATCGTTTTCGCAATAATAGCAATAGCATTACACTTGCACGCAATTAGTTATTCACACCATAGTAAACAAAACCATAAACCCTAAAAACCGCGGTTTATGGTTTTGTTTACGTCACACAAAATGTCCTTTTGAATATAGAAGGAAAGAAAAACAAAACACTGCTTAAATATACCATTTAGGTACTCACTGTTTGTTATCGCCCGTGAATAACTAATTTAATAACTCGTATTAGGAATCCAATTTCGAAATTGGCTGAGCCAGTAAACAGGTGATAAAGTTGTTCAATGGAATTTTTACAATTTTTAACCTAATGGGGTTTTAATCAGACGTCCTTATAAAGAATAAATTGGATGTAACTGAGCTCTTCAGAAACAGAATGATACCAACTGTTGCATGGAACGACATACTTATTTACCTTTCTAGATATGCCGGATAATGTGTAAATAAATACTTCATTTATCAGATTGTGTAAGTAAAGTATGATGTACTTACCGTACTTACCTACCGGTTTTATTGCCTTGACACAAGAGTATAGTACCTAATGTGATTTTATGCGAAAAAAAATACAAAATACAAAAATTAGTTATAAGTAAGTAGTAATAAGTAGCATAGTCTACCTTTATCACAGCCTATATCGTATACTTAGATTTTTTACTGCGATTACAATTAAAAATACGATCAAGTGAGTGGCAAGTATAAACCACTTACGGCACAGAATAAGTATATAATTGCTTACGTTACGGCCTTATTTATGATCAAATAAATAAGGCCGTAAGTGATCATAAAAGCTTATTGCTAAGTAGATACAAAAAAATCATCAATTTACGAATTTCGAAAGAGGACGAATTAAGTTTGTACGAATAATTAGTAATTTATGTGAAACTGAGAAATAAGAACCTGAAATGAAGAAACTGAAATTTAAGCATATCGCATAATAAGTGTGATTTTGCTTATTACATTTTTTGGTGTGTGTCAAAATATCCAAGAATGATAGGTACGTCCTCATTCTAAAGTCAGATACTATTTAAACCACTACCACATGAAAGTCTAATTTAATTTTATCAAAAAATCTTGACACTGGCAAAACTCTACTTGTAAAAAGTAAATTCAAAAATAGAAGATGGACTCACTGGCTCGGTAAGGCGGGTGTGGGCACGCGGAGGTGGTGCCCGCGGCGAGGGCGCTCCGCGTCGCTGCCGTCGCTCGCGTCGTCGCCCGCGACGCTACCCGACCCGCCCGCCGACCTGTGGTGCGACATCAACCTCTTTATTATTACAATCCTCCTTTGTTTTTTACACTTTTTAATTTTCGAATCCTCCCTTTTCCTTTTATACGCGGGGCGAATAAAACCTTACACAATTGAAACTTATTAATTTTCTGTTATTGACAATGAACCCTCATTTCTTTTTCTTTTTCGATGTTCTTTTGTTTCAATATTAAAAAATATAATAGGAGCTAGCTAAGACGGTTAAGTCTGACTAACATTTATTACCTACCTATCTTCCTTCCTTATTATTACCTAGGTAGGTACTTTACAAGAAGATAAAACTACTTAAATAGGTTTTTATTTGTTTACTTAATTAAAAAAGAGCATCTAGGCTAATTATGTCAGGTTGTTACTTTATCTTTAAGTTTTTAATTTTCCAATCCTCCTTTGTCTTTTACACCAACTTTTTAATTTTCGAATCCTCCTTTTTCCTTATAAACGCGGGGCGAATAAAACCGTAAACAACAAAAACTTTTTAATCTTTTATTGACAATAAAACGTCATTTATGATTTTCTTTTTCGATATTCTTTTGTTTCAAATCAAAACAATATTCTTACGTATAGGTAGGTAGGGTTATTGCTTTCTCTGAGAGCTGGCTATGACGGATATTTCCATAACATTAAAACCTATCTTTCTTCTTTATTATTATTTGACATAAGTAGATAAAACTATTGAATTTGCTTTTTATATTTTGCATAACTCTTTTGTTTTTATAATAAAGAAAGAGCATCTATCTAGGCTTTAATTACGTCAGGTTGTTACTTACCTTAACTAAAATTTTGTTAAGGCTAAATTGACCTATTTTTGATTCAACAATAAACAATCAAATATTCTATATTTTGAGCAGATAAAAATATATGTTGAAGTTTCATAAACGATCTTGATTATTTTACGGTTAAAATACGATATTCGTATCTTCACTTGACTATAAAAATATGCAAATACAAAGAATTTTTTATTAATTTTATATTTTTTGGATAATACTTGAAGTTTATTAATCCCTTATTCACGAATAATGTAATAGAAAAATAGGTAATGACATATATAGAAGAATATTCAACGGTTACTTTTTCAAAAAGTGACTTTATGCTCAAAATAACAACAAAAACATTGAAAAAATGAAAAAGTGGGGTTATTTTCATTACTCTTCACACGTAAAGGAAAAGACAGAGACAGAGTTTTTGGAATATACTGGCCTTAAATTAGAATGTTGTCAATTAAGCAGTTATGTCATTATGTTGGATTTACAAATCAACGTTGCTCTGGTTTAAGAAAAAAAAGCCTAAAATAATTTGTATTTTAAGAGGATTGTCAAGCAAACGGTCTCCATTCAAACGGCGATAACGTTTCCCACCCTCTAAACCTTAATCTACAGTAATTAATTTTTGGTATTTTTTTGAAATGCCTAAATACTAGGGCTGTACGTTTTGATTTTTTTAATATCTATAATAGATTTCGAAATATTTGCATTTTAGTGATTTCATACAAAACACAGAAGTGCCAATATTTTCAAATCTACAATGAATATTTTAAAAATCAAAACGTACAGCCCTAGTTTTTAGGCATTTCAAAAACATACCAAAAATTCATTGCTGTAGGTTAAGGTTTAGAGGGTGGGAAACGTTATCGCCGTTTGTATGGAGACCGTTTGCTTGACAATCCTCTTAAAAATCGTTATTCTGATTTTGCTCGTAGCTTACTCCGGCGGCGTAGCACTTGCTACGTTCGTAGCTCTTTTCGTGCTATTAGAAGTTCAATGCGTAGCGTAAACGTATATTTTTTCGATCTACTTATTGCTAATTATTTACGTTTCCTCGTTCAAATACGAAGTTCATTGGTTTAAAACATACATGTTTTGTTTTGTTGCTAAGTGACACCATGCGGATCGTTTGTAAAATATAATTATTATAACTTTACAATGTGGCGTAATATTACAACTTATCTAAGTATTCTAAAAAAAAAGATAATATTGAAAGCGAAAAATCTAAGCGCGGCAAAGAACGCCCAAAAAATAGCATTTTTTCTATACAGGGTGTATTTGTAACCAATCTTCAAATTTTAAGGATTGCACGTCCATGAAACTGAACAACTTTCTCCATGAAACATAGGGTCAAATATGTAAAAAAATTGCTTTCATACAAATCAAAGAGATCACGTGATCAGTTTGGTATGGGATGACCAAAATTTTATGGCGTATTTCGACACATGTTTCATGGAGAAAGTTGTTCAGTTTCATGGACTGAACCCATCCTTAGAATTTGGAGAGTGGTAACAAATACAGCCTGTTTACATAATAATAATATAATAAAAAAAATCCGAGCTATTTAATTAGTACATTGCTATTAGCACATGGTATCTCAATATAGGTATAATACTAGCATTATGAGACGAGCAAATACGGCATAGAAAGCGTTAAAGCGGTAAAATCAATTTTGTGGTTGAAACTTCAGAAAGCTAACTTTTACAAGTTAAAAAAAAATATAAAGTCTAACCCCCGCGGTTTCTAAGTACCTGCATAGCATAGCAATACCTAAGTAATTATTCTACGCACCTAAGTAAGTACCTACTCAGAAAAGATAACGGAATTTTATAAGAGCTAATTAATTTATAATAGGGATGTTGACTAATGAATAAAATAACGAAATACTAATAAAAATCGTAAACATATTAAACTTTTAGAGTAGCTTGTATCTCTCTTGGTTTTATATATTGCATATTATTTGTTTTATGACCCTTCAAAGTTGGGTGGACAAGTCCATTTAAAAAGTATACAATTTATTAAAATAAGTGATACCTTTAATTAGTCCGTAAAATGTATAGCAAATTTGTCGAAGAAACCATTTTGATAAACACAATATTTAATATAGCTGCTGAACAAATTTCGTATGCGTTGCATACAAACTAGCACGGCGTGACGTCATAACGTGCAAGCCATTAGTATGGAGCGTTTTTGATCGAGTCCATTTGTGTGCATTTCACACTGTGATATCTCGGGCAGTTTTCATGCTAGCGAACTAATTCTTTTACCAATGTTTCTTTTTTTGAGAGGTAATTTATGTAACATAAAATAAAAAAATAGTCAACATCCCTATTATAACAGTTCAACATATACAAGGTGTTTGGTAAAAGCCTATAAAGCCGAATATGGTAGATAGGGATTATCAAACTGAACAACTTGTACTATGGGAAATACTCTGAAATCGCGAAAAAAAAACAGCTGGTTCATACAAAATTAATAACGAAAATATCAAAATGTACGAAACAGCAGTTTTTTGCGATTTCAGAGTTGGTCCCATAGTAAAAGTTGTTCAGTTTGATGGTCCCTATCTACCATATTCGGCTTTATAAGGCTTTTACCAAACACCTTGTATAAGTTAAAGTACTTACTTACAGTTTTTAAAGTTATTTGATATTCGTGGACAAAAACCGTAAGTTAATTTAAATGCCAACCATAAAAATGTGTAGGTAGGTAGGTAGGTACATTAAAAATAATAACTACTAACTTTTTCGGTTTATTTCCGTATTCAACCTATTCTATCTGGAATATTAAAAAATAGCCACACAGTGCTGAGCACACATGAATGAAGTGCATACACAATCGTAGGTTTACCTACACATGCAAAATAAATCATTCTTATTATACTGCACTCCAATTTGTACCTTGACTTGGGCATGATAAGCTCTAAAGTTGCAAGCGGGTTACTTGCTACTTATATAAAGGTTCGCACGCCATGCCGTAACCTAGAAATAACAAGATGGTGGTGATTCTTTTAAATAAGCAATTTTTCTGTTAATAATAAGCATACATTACGAAATAAGCAGTCCTAATAAATATCGTATAGTTAACTATTTTATTGTCAAGTAAAGTAAGTAGGTATTGACCATTTCTACACAAAAGTTTAGTATTAAACCTCCTTTATGAATAAATATAAATGGATTGAGTTTTTCTATTTTTTCATACTCATATTTATTATTTCATGAGAAAAGAACTTGGCCGGGTGTAAAAATCGATTTTCAACAAAAAAACATTAAAAACGATCAAGCAACTTTTTGTGTTCTAAACTATAAATGTAAAAAACGCTACACGCCTTTCTAAAATTGGACTAAAATAAACCCTGGTTTAAAACTGATGTGCCGCTCTAACGAGTACTTACCCTTATTTTTAAACTTATTTTAATTTTAGTCCAAGTTTTGAAATAAGGGGGTTCGAGTTTATTTACAAAAATTGGTACAAATATTTTGTTTATGTGAATTCATTTGTTTAACCAACTTTGAAATTCTAATTTGTAAATAAACTCATAAATTCATATAAAACACACACGGCCTTATTACAAAAGATTTTTAAATATTGTTTAACTAAACACATATTTAAATGTGATGCTGTCACTTGTTTGACAATATTGTTTGGCAGAGACAGCATCACATTTAAACATGTGTTTAGTTAAACAGTGTTTAAAAATCTTTTGTACAGACAGGACAGCGTACAGCGTAATCAAACTTACCGAAATATTCTCTTCAAGCGACTAATGACTCGATATTTTATGTACACTTTTAACACACAGTTCCTATTTTCGAATAAAACAATAAATCGTCTACGAAAACGTCATTTATTTGGCACTTCCAATTGTGATACTTCCATATTCTAATGTTGGCAAAATCTAAGTCTAAATGTGGCATTCGAATTCATTAAAACTGCACAAGAACCTGCTCATAAATTATTAATTTTCAAGAGAAGTTCATCGTAAATACACAAGTATTACGAATTACACTTGGCAAATTCACAAACGCATTATTTTGTTTTGAAACAATAGGGATGTTGACTAATGAATAAAATAAGGAAATACTAATAAAAATCGTAAACATATTAAACTTTTAGAGTAGCTTGTATACCTCTTGGTTTTATATATTGCATATTATTTGTTTTATGACCCTTCAAAGTTGGGTGGACAAGTCCATTTAAAAAGTATAAAATTTATTAAAATAAATGATACCTTTAATTAGTCCGTAAAATGTATAGCAAATTTGTCGAAGAAACCATTTTGATAAACACAATATTTAATATAGCTGCTGAACAAATTTCCTATGCGTTGCATACAAACTAGCACGGCGTGACGTCATAACGTGCAAGCCATTAGTATGGAGCGTTTTTGATCGAGTCCATTTGTGCGCATTTCACACTGTGATATCTCGGGCAGTTTTCATGCTAGCGAATTAATTCTTTTACCAATGTTTCTTTTTTTGAGAGGTAATTTATGTAACATAAAATAAAAAAAATAGTCAACATCCCTATTGCCAAGACTTTAGATTCACCTATTAGTTGTGTTTGACAGAAATTATTTATTATACTCGTAGATATTACTTATACCTAATTGGTACCATAAAAAATAAACAGAGTCATCGGAATATAAAAAGTGAGTAAACAATTTACTAATTTAGCATACGATTCTCTGTGTTCGATACTTACCTAACGCATTTAAAATGGATGCCCAGAATTTATTTTTTAATTTTATGTCCTAAATAAAATAAAAAAAATTCTGGGCATCCATTTTTAATGTGTTACGTTAGGTACGTATCGAATACAGCGGAGAATCGTAAAATTAAAATATTACTGTATTATAGATTTGTTTTTTTTTCTAATTTATACGCCAAGGCAAATTAATTAATTAAGTAAGTATACAATTATATTTTTTACTAAATAGAATTCTTATACACCTTTTTTGTGGGAGTTTTGTTTATGACAAAATAAAGCAGAAATATAAAATTCGTTAATAAATCCATACTTATTAGAATTCGTGTTGTTTACTTCAGATTTCCTACCCCACCCACTTGATATCGGAAAAAGCTAATAATATTTCATTAAAAAAACAAATGAAGGCACCACAGAATAATGTTGGACAAATAGTTCTATAGAGTCGTGATAGAATCGAAAGATCAAGCGGTAGTTGCATCAAAATATAGGGGTAGAGGGGTTTCAGTATGACATTGCCGTTTTGTATGGAGAAATTTAAAGAATTTGCATAACATAGTCTTAATTTATTTAACAACCATGAACGCTTATGTTTTAAAACTTTTATGCACAAATTTTTAAAACACTCAGCTAACTAATTATGCCACAAACAAGTATCGGCTAAGTTACAACGGATTAAGTGTTTATTTCTGCTAACGACAAAAGGAGTAACTTTTAAGATACCAAGAAAATCAGAATTTATTTTACTGCTGATAGTGGGCCGTCATGATCATAATTCAAAATATATAACGCGTAACGGCGTTACTGAAACATTTATTATCATAGAAGATATGATAGCCTCTGTGAGTGTGAAAAAATCGGCAATTTAATACTTTAACCCCTATTATTATGTAACTTGTTAGGTTGTTGCATCAAAACCTAGAAAATGCATCTTTTTATAACGACACTGTGACGTACCGAGATGACATACAAGTTTATAGGATTACAACATCGGCTGTATCAATTTGAATTTCGTGGCATTCTGGAAAAAATAAAAGCTATAAAATAAATGAACTACTTAGGACTTCAATTATCTTTTAGATAGTATTTAATGAATAGAATTGTGGTAAATTTGAGATACCTAATTGACAAATTTGACTCAAATTAATGGTGAACTATTTGAAGGTTTGAAACTGTTTTTTCATGCGTTTAGTATCGGATAGTTTTTTTATCGGAAATAGAGTACCTACCTACCTGATAATCTATTAGTGTGAGTGGGACTCTGTGGGACAGTTATGACTGTTTATATTTGTCGTAAATTGCTGAATCAAAAAAATAACGAAATCTGTAGCATATAAAAACAATTACTACTATCTATATAATGAAGAATTATGTTTTGGATTAACATTAGCAGAATATGTTTTGGAAAACCCTATTTAAAAATGGCAAATTACTAAATTCCCTTACCTACGTTTGCATTTAGGCATCTACCTTTCTAACTTATTTGATTAGGTACCTTATCTACTTATGTTTTTTTTTCTTCAAAAGACGAACATCAATGGATTCACGGCTATGAGAACGATATTGCTTATTAAAAACGATAAAATGACACAAACTTAAGTAAGTATATACATTCTTAGTTTCCTTGTTTCATTTTTTGAAAATTATGAAAAAAACTTTTTGAAAAATTTGCAAAACATAAAATTTAGAGTTCTTTAAATATTTTTTACGCCACTCAATTTAAGATGTGATTAAACATTTTAAAACTGATGTTTTTTTTATATCCTTGTAGATTCTCTTACATTAATCAACGTAAAAGTTTTAAATCAGAATTTATGTGACAATCAAAATATAGAGTGAATTAATTCACTGCGATGCTCCACGTTTTGAATCACTTCACTATATCAACGAATATAGACGTTCAATCAAACACAACTAATAAATGGATAGCAAATCAAGTCTTGCCATACAATATTCACACTGATATCTAATTAAAATTATTAAATAACTCCGTGCCCACAATAAAATTCACATGCATACTGTACGAAACAAGTCGTGGAGCTGTCATCTGAAGTTACACAAAACACAGTTTGATATTGAACTTTAAACGAAGTAAACATAGGTTTAAATTAGAGTTACTCCAGCTGAATTCTGGGGAAACATGCGCAATGGTGCATTGCGCAGAATATTGATTGCAATCATATGTATGGTGGAAAAATGGCGGCAATTTCATTTTATATCGTGTTTTAGAGCCGTTTTCTGAAAATGCGAAATATTTTAAACATTTCAGTTCCATAAAGAATGCCTAATTTATTACTTTGCTATATTTGCCGGTAACAATTGAAGGTTACCTATTCTTTTGTTTATTTTTGTCTTTGAAACTGTCATCGCGATTTTTGTGGATTAGTTGCGTGACTACGGGGTTAGGGGTTCCGGTGTTTGATCAGTATCGTTAGTAGACTAATGGGTTATCATTATCTTGTTGTTAAATAGTTGCTTTTGTGATTTCTTGTCTGTATAACCAGCGTGAGGCATTGACCTCTGTTTTGCTTACCATCTAATCCAGACCAGACTTGTGTAACGTAAAATGTAACGCAATGTAACGTAATGTAAAGTAGGTAACGTGGAATGTAACCCGAACTCTGTGTGGACCAGCGCCATGCGCGCACGTAACCAGCGAGCTTTACATGAAGTTGTAGGTCGAACCGTCCCTAGACAGAATTCACGTTACATTTACACGATACGTTACATTACATTACACAAAACTGGGGGCTTACCATCAGCAAATAAGAAACCATTCAGTTCAAAAGCAGGCCGTAAAAAAGACTGCTTAAGGCCTGCTTTCATACTAACCGTTGAGATCATGGTACGAAAAAGTAAAGCCGTTCAATATAAGTCCTGCTATAAGAGCTCATAGTAAGGCCCCTGGACCTAACTTTACGTTATAAACTACTACCTATAGTAAAATATAATTGAATGAAATATAATTGAAAATGAATATTGTTAAAATAAAAAAATAAAATAAAAGATAACATACAAAGCAATATGTAGTGTAGAAAAGGAAGGCATAGTTAGTGGACACCCAGAGTAAATTTTTAGTCGACGATTTTTTATATTAAATATTGTATAAATTATCCAAATACAACAGAGGTTAGTTATTTTAACCTAAAATCTTTATAAATATCGTTAATATCTTTTTTAGGAAAAATGAGCCGCTTACGGCTTCATCTCCCATCCCAACAAAGTTTCAACGAGGATTAAATTTTGGGGTCTTTATTTAAAAAATCGTTCATTTCCATTGCTTCACTAATGTGGCATTTACTGCTACTGCGCCTACGCTAGATCAAAGATTAACTTGTTGTAGAGTTTATTTTTTATTTTTAGTATAAACCTATCGATTTAAATATTATTTTTAATACTACTTACTAAAGTATTAAAAAAAGGTATATACCTATGTATTTTTTTGCTGAATACTCTCAAACTTTTTCTACAATCACCAATTCACATCGTGGCTATCAAAAAAGTAAAAAAGGGAGATAGCGCTTTTTTAAAACAATGACATTATCGAAGGGTAATTTCATTCAACTCAAAAGCATATAAACTTAATTTCACGCTAGTATAAAATATAAATAAGTTTATGCTCAAAAGTAAAAAAAGTATTGAGATATATTTTTTAACTTTTTTTTATTTGGCATTTTTGGCTCAATGTTTGTGAATGAGTACAATGTCAAGGCCATTGTGAAAATGATATTATTGGAAATGGAAAGTAGAAAATAAGTGACGTTTACGTTTTTATGTGAGCGGTTTTCAAATGATGAATGCGAATGCTTCGCGATGTTTGCATTTTCACGGCCAAATTTTCACGGTCAGGGAAAGCCAAAAGTGAGAATTTTATAGCTATAAATTGGCAATGAAAAACAATACAGTAAACTATTATACGTAAACATAGTATTGTATTTAATTTAATTTATGATTCTTTTAAATTAATGTCTAATCAATACATTTTCTAAAGCGAAGTTCAATAACGCTTTTGGAAAATGTAACTTTAACACTACGGAGATTGCCATCCAGGGGTGGAATTGCGTAAGGTAATCGTATTCATTTGACAGTTCATATCGTATTCCATCGGCTGCAATTTGTATGGGATGACATTTAATATGATATAATATGAACTGTCAAATGAATACGATTGACTTTACGCAATCACCTATGGTGGTCCCGCTGTCTACTTATATACTCTTCGAAGCCTAAAAATAGTAACTATTTGCCTCACTAGATGGTGTTGATACTCTTCGAAGCTTAGTAAAAAAATCACAGTCACCTATTTTTATCAACGACATCTATCGCGCCTACAGATTTTTGTCATTGTGAAAAGCCCTCTCACGTAGGTGACGACTTGAAAGTATTTGATTTCTTTTAGGGTGTTTTTGAAGGTCGAAATTGGCAAAAAAAGGAAGGAACCGAAGCGAAGCGAGGGCGGATCGCTAGTATATAATTTTTGGACTTTTTCGCCATCTACTATATTTTTACAAAAAAAGGTGGCAACCCTAGTTATGAGTATAATATCGCAATATATTGTTGAAAAAATTAAAAAAATACAGCACTCACTTGCTTTTTAAATTTGTTAATTTGTTAAATTTTCTTAATTATTGCACATCAAGTTGTCAATTATTTATCCTTCATAATGTTAGTTTAATTTAAGTATTAATGTAATATTATCGTCTATTCCTAAGAGTGACTCAATAACAAAATATGTTATAATAGATTAGTTACAGGCACTAAGGTCTCTAGCTGTAATCACATTTACCATGTAACCATTTTGTTCTACATGACTGCTTGTTGCCTTAAATAAATAAATAGGAACCATCAAACTGAACAACTTTTAGCTTGGGACCAACTCTGAAATCGCGTAAAAACTCAGCTGTTTCATACTTGATATATTCGTTATAAATTTTCGTATGAAACAGCTGTTTTTTTTTTCGCGATTTCAGAGTTGGTCCCATGCTAAAAGTTGTACCTACAGTTTGATGGTCCCTATCTACCATATTCGACATTATGGGTTATTTTGTAACACGTTGTATATTTATGCTATTACAGACAATGTTGATAATGGTACTCACGTGACAGAGAGAGTGGGCAGCCCCGGCGCGCCGCCGAACGCCTGCAAGGAACGCCTCTGTTGCCCGTGGATGTCGCAGTACACCAGCTCTGGGGGGCATGCTGGATATTAGCGATATTAACTTTTAAACCAACAAAAACTCTACATTTTAAATATTAACTTAAAATAAAGCAACAAAAACTCTACATTTTAAATGATTGTTTTAAAAACAGGATTTTACTCCTGTTCTACATGTCATTTTCAACTTGAAGAAAATTGTTTTAGTAAAAAAAACCGGTCAAGCAAGAGCGAGTCGAACTCGCGCACCGAGGGTTTCCGTACCATCATAATAAATACACTGCAGAGCTGTAGAATAATAAAAAAAATATTATTGCAGTATGTGGTCAGCACCATCTCTTGGCCGATAGTGGAACTATTTTTTTTCTTAGGCCAGCGCCATCTCTTGACCGATAGTAGAACTAAATAAATTTTTCTTAGGTCAGGGCCATCTGTTGACTGGTAGAGGAACAAAATAATTTTTTGTTTGTTTTTGAATTTCTAAAAAAAGTGTGTTATATTGAGACATCGTTTCATTTTTCCTGTAATCTTTATATAAACTACTATAACATAGAATTATTTCAGATTTTTCTCTTTGCAAACTTCGGAGATAAAGGGGGGGGGAACGGTATTTTTTTTACATTTTTCATCATAAGTCGAAAACTATGCGGCCTAAAAAAAGAAAAAAAATGTTTTAAAATGTGCAAACGGCGCTCTTTTATATGATATCCCACATGACCTAGTCGCCCCACTTAAAATTTTAGAGACCTCTTTTCAGTCCCTGTTGTAAAAAAACTATTTATTTATTTATTTCTTTCTTATTTGCAAAATAGTTGGACAAAGGTCATCTTTAACTATTCGAAATTTCACGTTGATACCATTAGTAGTTCTCGAGATATCCAGCTGTGACAGACAGACGGACAGACAGACAGACAGACGGACAGACAGACGGACTTAGTCACACCATAAGGGTTCCTTTTTACCATTTTGATACGGTACCCTAAAAACCAAGGTAGCGAAAACCGTTTATCGGTATTAACTTTAAATAAAGCAACAAAAACTCTATATTTTTAATGCTAGTTTTAAACGATCAAAATTAATGCTAGTTTTAAAAACACCAAAAACTAAAAGAAGACAATGTCGGAAAATTCCTGTTCTACATGTCATTTTCAACTTGAAGAAAATTGTTTTAGTAAAAACCAAGGTAGCGGAAACCGTTGAGCTCGGAAAGCGCTGTCAGACTGACTCAGAGTGAACAGAAATAATGTTGTTAATAGCCATTATTAAAATAGAATTATACTGTATTTTTCGCACCATTATTTATGACGACGCTCAGCCCACTATCAGAGACCGATCTCCCTCGAACCCACAGGGGAGGCCTGTCATTTTTGAAGTAGGCCCAGCGACGAGCCACCGACCACAGCACCAGACGGTTGAATCTGAAAAAAAAAGATTTGAAAACGTCACATTGATGGCCAAGGATATCCATGGCCAATGCTAATGGAGGGCCTAATGGCGTTATAACTATGGACCCCCTAAACGATCAAAATTGCTTGTCAATTAATCATACATTGCAATTACCATTGGGGGCGTGGCCTACTTTTGATTGGCCACGGTAATCTATCTATTCTATGGTGCTTGTCAAGCATCGCTCCTAGACGATCAAAATTTGATTGACAAGCTATTTTGATCGTTTAGGGGGCCCACTATCTCTGTCTCCGCACACGGGCCACCACTAACCACAGCCACAAACGACGCCTTTCTTAAAAGCTTGTACGTGTGTAGGGTTGCCAGATGACAAGTTTTTTTCTGACGTGTCAGGAATTTTCTTTAGGCATCCGTCAGGAAAACAGGGAAAAACTGTAGTTGTCGGGAATTTTTGAAATCCCAAAAAGTGTAGGTAAGTACTTAATGAAAACACATAATTTTTTAATCATTTTAGTAGAATACCAATGTCAACTAAATGAAGAATGTAGATGAAGGTCTACAAGTCTTTAGAATTATGAAGAGTAAGAGGTAACTAGGTACCTATTTTTGTATCGAGCCAAAATCATTGAACCGTGTTTCTGGTTCTATAGGTACCTACGTGTCTGGAATACCTATATAACTTGTTATAAAAAACTCCTATTTAAAGCCGAATATGGTAGATTCCATGCATACAACCCCGGAAAATTATTTAAAACCTGAAAACCGCCACTTTTTCAAAATCTTTTCATGATGAACTTCATAGTGGCAACTCTAGATCTAAATTGTGTTTTGCTTTTGCCCACTATGGCAAACAATAGCCTATTAGCGTCTAGGGCAGTTTTCGAGTATTTCAGATCCGTAGAATCTTTCAGCAAGCGACCTATGCATTTCAGCATTACATCAAAAAGTGTGAATTTTCTTATAAGATCGCCACGGCGAAAAAGAAAAAAAATAGGCTCTGTTAAGTTTCGCACTTGGTTCGAATTCAACTTCAAGGCACGTTTCTTGCTATATTTAGATGATGTCTGTGTCTTCCTATCGATTTTCAAACAAGTATCTAGATAGGTAAGTAATTCATAATTTTATTAATTTTTACTAATAACATGAAATTATTAACATGTTTGTAAAGGTGTATTTTTTTCAATCACTATTACCTATTTATTTTGTGGTTTAGTCTTATGTGGTAGGTAGGTACTTGTTTACGTGGAGGTATCGTATTGTAAGAATTATTATATTCAACGGCTCGTTTTTCCTTTTCACTGTGGTGATATTATTATTTATTGCACCTATTCCAAAATACCTTTCACTGTCCGTAGTTATTTATTGCAAATTAACAATATTTGTTATTTAGTGTAGGTATTTGGCAATGGTTACCCACTCGTGTTAAATTAACGTAATTCTGACGTAAATTATGTCTTGTTCAAAAAAAGAAAAATATGTTTATTTCACCTTGAATTTTGATCATGACCGAAAGTGGCGCCCTCAGTGGTTTTTATTTAATAAGTTATTAATGGAAAAGATTTTAATAATGTTTATCGTGGAGATTTTAGGGCCCATGGTCTAATATTTTTAGAAGGTATCACTACATGCCTTCGTAGTCATTCGTAGAAGTAGATAGCAAATGTGTCAAAAACGGCCACTTTTAGCAGTTTTGCTATCTACTTCTAGCAGTGACTACGAGGGAATGTAACGATACCGTCTAAAAATACTAGACTGTGGGCCCTAAAATCTCCACGATAAACATTTTTAAAATTGTGTATTAAAATTATAATATATTTTTTTTATTATTATTTTTATTTGCACAAGCTTAACACTATTATTACAGGTCTAGACCTAATGCAATAGTGAAGCTATATTAATTAAATCAGTACATTATTAATTAATTTTACATACTTACATAAAATACCTATATTATTATTATACATTATTAATTAGCTGCCAACATTTTAATTTATTATAAGTATTATAGATTATAAGTGCCTACGATAAATTCTCATAAATTATTAATTATTGTATACATTATCATAACAAATTATAAATAATGCTATCTTAGTGAATTCACACAAGGAACTGGAAAATATGTCTAATTTACAGCTAATCGTATTTAAAATCCTCATCGCTCGTGTCAGTGGTCAATATAATTCACCGCGGCGCCACTTTCGCTCAGGGTAGGTACCACCTTAAGATTTTTTTTTCCTAAAGTTATCAATATTAAGGTAAAGCAAGTAATTAATAAAGACTTCGATTTTACCCTATTTTTTTATTACTTTATAAAAATATCTCTCATGGCATTAGGGCACTCTTTAATACACCTCTATCTATCTATAACACATTGTTTCTTATCGTAGGCATTTTTTCTCACATAGATACAGATTCTCTCATATCTACCATGATGATAATTAAAGAAGCTTCCAGTTACTTGATATTATTTCGAATATCAGCCGGCCCACTATTAGCGATAAAAATATTTCTGATTTTCTTTCCTGTACCCTTAGCACGAACAGCTATCGAAAAAAATAACGCACGTAAAATCATTCGATAGTGCAATTTAGTATGGAAAATTTGTACAACGCCATCTACCGCCGAATAGCGAAACTAAAATTTCCATAGATAATTCTCTATTGAGTAATTTTACGCACGTTTTTTTTCTCGATAGCTGTAACTGTTCGTGCTAAGGGTACCTACTGAACTTTAAAGAAAGTATACTAATAATAATAATAAATTACACTTTATTGCACACCCAAAAAGAATTACAGAAAGAAGGACAGTTACTAAGAAAAAAGCATACAAGAGGCGGCCTTATTGCTAAGCAGCAATCTTATAGTATATTTCTAAAGTATATTTTTTCGTTATATTAGCAGAAATGAACACTTATATCGTTGTAGCTAGCTTAGCCGAAACTTATTTTTTTCACTTAACACGATGTGGCATTAGTTAGCTGAGTGTTTAAACATTTGTGCTTTATAAGTTTTAAAACATTGGCGTTAGCGTTTGGTTACGAAAATGTAGTAGGTATGGAAAATGTAAATTCTTTAAAATTCTCCATACAAAAAATTTAGTTTGATTGATCCGTAGATCGTACTTATAGCCCGTTGGGGCTTCCTTTGACCCATTTCGAGTCACCTTAACCTCCTTCGTTGATTGCATCGTTTCAGCACAAAATGTTTTATCAATTAATTTAATTTATGTTTATTGCCTCAACAGCTATAAGGACTACAATATCAAAAATGTTGTCAGGAATTCTTGACTGAAACCACAGAATAGATAAGTTGGTAGGACCTAGGTATAAGCTGAGACTGAAAATTTTCAAAAATCCTTTCGGCCACTACGTAGGTAGGTAGTACAGTCATTAACTAGGTAGTTAACGAGTTTCTTGTCTGAAGAAACGAACGAGGAAAAACAGAAATAAGCATTTAGGTACTGTTGCTGATTAATTTTCTGAGTTTACCGAAATGTTCATGTTTATGAGTTTCTTCAAGGCGATGCGAATGAAGTCATTTTACAAGAAAGAGATCGTGTAATTTTCTTATTGCAATAAAGAAAGCAAATACTACCTAGGTACTACTAACTGAAACCTACTACTACTAACTTAAAAACATTTTTGTAACTTTTTTGTAAGAAAATGCTGAAAACCACACTGCCCTTCAAATCTCTTCTCAACTACCTATCCTAAACCAAAGGTTGTCTGGAAGAGATCGCTTCCAGCGATAAGGCCGCCTTTGCCTACCATAGATTTAAGTTTTAGTTTGTGACTGTTCTTTTATAATGTGTATGTGCAATAAGTGTTCATCGATCTATCTATCTACTTTATGCTTTTTCAAGAGTTTTTGGCACTTAGCAGTAAAAAATACTCACTTTTTTAAAGGTGTATCATTCTCTGATGAAGATGACGATATGTCACTACTTGTAGAGTTCACATTAGGGTACAATTGACAACTTGTACTTTTACGAATCATTTTGAACACAAATCCCAATATTAACAAAATCACAAAAATATTTTTAAATTTGAGATTTTTGCATTCATAATGCTATTTTTACACAACACCGGATATCCGGATATCCAAAGGTCGCGGGTTCGATTCCCGTCTTAGTATTGATCTGGTGCGAGTCGTATTTTTTCTAGTATATTATTTAGTATCACAAAAATTTTTAACACATAAAACGCAAAATATCACGTTTAATTTAAATCCCGCCAAAAACTCTCGTGTGCGAATTCCACTGAATGCTTCGCGAAACTAACATTCTCAATAAACTATTTGAAAATAATTTGTCATCAGTCTGTTCTAAATTTAAAACGCTTGTTGTTGGCAATGCGTGTGCGCATGGCCGAGGCGGCGCGGCGTCTTACATCGTAACGAGATCGCGTCCACAATTGAATTTAATTGAAAAATCGTGACCTATATTTCGTTGAGATTGAGCATACATTACGCTAGGTACTATTATTTATTAGGTATGTGTTCATAATGATTTCAGGAGTGCCTTGTAAGCGCAGTGGCTGTCCGTGTCCATGGTGACAGGTTCTGCTCACATTAGCAGAAAAAATATCTCTCTTAACTATCTTGATCAGGAAAAAACAACCTCTAGCTGTAAATTGTTATAAAAATGGTTTTTTATTCCATACACCGCGCTACTTAGATAAAAAATGGATCCGCGCCGACTGTCGATTGTTTTTATGTTTTCGCCAAGAAATAATTGGCTATGACAATGGAAGTTATAATTTTTCGGTTAATTATGAAACTAGCTTGCTATTAATAAATAAATTGTATAACTAAATTTACACGCAAGAGCAGGATGAAGCTTTTCAGTCGGGCGGTAGTTTTGGACGCATATGTATCCAAGGTGTACTGACCGTCGAAATGCCTTGGATGCATTAGTATCCAAGGTGTATTGAGCGGTTAAAAGGGTAGGTATCATTAGGTATATTATCACCATGGTACATACCTAAGGACAATTAAGTACCTACCTACCTATTTACCTACATAAAGATAATAGCACAAATAGACCCTCTCCATTTTGTGATAATAGCCAGAGGCTGGCGTATAGGTAGGTACACTATGATGATGGAGGCGTTTTTTTTATATTTTTTATTTACAGGTGAATCAACAGTTATTATGTTAACTATAGCAATCAGTATAGGGTAAAGTGCCAGTTTCCGGCCGTTTAAGGCAGTTGTTGACTTTGAACAGTTGTAACTTAAATTTAACAAATAGTAATGATCCCAACTATTTTTTATGTTGTTGGATATATCCTTGAGAATTACTTGTATTTTTTTTGAAAATTTCCATCAGTCGGTTTTGTCATTAGAAATTATTTTCCAAAAAAGTACGATTTGCCCAGTTTCCGGCCCCCCTGTTCCTATTTCCGGCCCCCCTTTGCCCAGTATACCGGCCGCCTTTCAAAGAACATGACGGCCGGATACTGGGCAAAAGATAAGCTAGCCCAGTAAGCGGCCTGTGACTCTTAATACAGTTTAAATAAGGTCCATTTTTCTTTGATTTTTGTATGAAATTGAATTTCAGATAATATACTTAACAAGTATTGTCCTATGGCTTGGCTTGTGATGTGAACTATTATTTTTGAGTAAAAAAATCGTTGATTGTACTTTTATTTAACATTTACTATTAATTGGAACCTTTATATTGATTCTGGAATCAGCCTTGCAGTTTTTCATAGGAATAGGAAAATTTATAGAAAATCTAAATCTTCGATTAATAATTTTATTACAGTAATCAAGAAGACATGTCCAACAGCCATTTTTGACCGCACACCAGGCCGCAACCACAGGCCTTCTTTATGGGTGGTAAGGAGGATGGGCCATAACCCACCTCGCGGGCCCAATGCGGATTGGTGGGTGTTAACGACTGCAAATGCAGCCGGGACCTACGGCTTAACGTGCCTTCCGAAGCACGGAGGAGCTCGAGATAATAAATTTTTGGTCACCCATCCCATGACCGACCCTTGCGAACGTTGCTTAACTTCCGCAGTCGCTGGGCCAGGCGCTGAACAATTGCGCCACCGAGCTCAAGAAGACATAGGTAACAAATAATAATTTAATAATTAACAAAAAAATAGTTTCTAAAGCCGAATGTCAATAGGTCTCTTATAAACAATAACAATAAATATTATGGGTATTATGATACTGACCGGAAGTACGTATGACCTGTAAAAAATAAAATATTAACAATCAATAACATTGATTGGTATTCAATAATAATATAGGTATAATAATATTTTTGTGTATTTTTTTCTAATTATAATATATAGATTAGTATTAAAGTGTAGTGTAGAAATAAAGAAGTCTAGCTAATAGGCAAGTCTGCTTAAAAAAACACATCGTTCAATGTAGTAGCGTTCGTTTGAGTAATTCGCTGACATACACTTCGGAAATAACAAGAGACAAATAGGTATTCAGCGAGGGTCAACGACCTGGATGGCGGGCACGTCGCCGTCGCTTGTTCACGAGACGCACAATTAATTTTATTAGTAGATAAATTTCAAAGCTGGCCGGTGTACTGGGAGTATTTTGCAGGATAGCCAGTATACCGGCCTCCTAGTGTATACTAGGAGGCCGGTAAACTGGGCAAGCACCCAGTAGAACCGGCCACCCGTTTCCATACAAAAAGAAAAAATCAACTTCTTATACAAGCACATTTAGGCGGCCGAGTACTGGACACAAAGTACTTTAAAATAAATAAAAAGGGATAGCATTATACATTCTTCTATGGAATCCCTCTTTTAACAAAAAGAGACAAAACAATATATCGAGCTCAGTCCCAGTTAACCGGCCCCCGGCCGGTATACTGGAAACATGTGGTTTCGTTGTCTAGTAAGGCGGCCCCCTTGATATTACTAAATATCTGCTTATTAAGCCATATTTAACGTTAAAATAGTAATAAATAACAACATACCTTGAGAACAAACTAAATATTTACCTTTTAACGATGCCCTGAAGGACAATATTGACTATTTGGCAAGAGCTCTCCACTATTTTTTTTTTATCTCCACTTGTGAAATCGACCCAGATGCGGTAGGCTTCAACGTGAAACACAAATTATAAAATATTACGTAACGTTTCGCTAGTGGCGTCCATACCATTCGATAGATCGATGACAGTGCTGCCAGGAAAATATCCAAATTGTTAAGAAATTACCACGAATTTCTTATTTTATTCGAAAAACTGTTGGGGGGCCGGATAACTGGGGGCGGCCGGTTAACTAGGCATATTACCCTACAACACAAAACCAATTTTACAGATTCACATAAATAAAATTAGAAAAATAATATTATCTGACAATAAGAATATAGGTACTTATTTATGTCCTAGGCTTAGAATAAAGTTCTCTACCGCGTCTTACTCTAAGGTTCTCTACAAAGCGCCCTGTCAAAAGTGAGGCAACTAAAACAGCCCAAAAAGGCCCCGTTTTCAGATTTTTTTATTTATACCATTATTACTAATCATACCGAATAAGTACAAAACAGTTTAAATTTTCCTACATTTATTAGATTAGTTACTTTAAAATTATTGGCTTTTAGTTAACTTACGACTAAGTAACGTATGAAGGATATAAATCTGAAACTAAGCCATTCTGGTTTAGTATTAGTTGCCTCACTTTGCATACGAGGACACGGTTTCTACTTAGGTGTTATTAATGTCCTAGGGTACTATGGCAGTATGGTTTTGAGTAGACCGGAATGATTTTAGACGGTATCAATTGGTACCTATTCATCATTACATTCCCTCATAGTGACTGCTAAACTAGAAGTACCTACCTAGATAGCAAAACTGCTAAAAGAGGCCGTTTTTTACACATTTGCTATCTACTTTTACGAATGACTGCGAGGAAATGTAGTGATACCAGGGGGATATCACTCCGCGCTTAAACTTTTATATTAGCCTACTGCTCGCGGCCCACTCCAAGAGGGCCATTGTCGAGGGATATCACCGCGCCGACCGAAACGCGCGGCGTGTGCAAGCGACGAGAGCGCAGCGCGTGAACGTCACGAACGAAACGAGTCAGTCAAGCGCCGAATGCGAAACTGCATGCACTTCGTTTTTGATACTTAATTACTAACGTACCTACCTACCTACCAAAGTTTATTGTATTTTTTGTATACATAATATTTACATACTTAGTTGTATCGAAGTTCGAAATATGGCACCAGTAATGAAAAAAGCTAAAAAATACTAATTTTTTTTCACCCATCCCATAACCGACCCTTGCAAAAGTTGCTTAACCTCCGCAATCGTTGGGCCAGGCGCTATACCACTGCGCCATCGAGCTTCTCTAACTACTTAGAAATACTTATTATTTATGCTCTTTAAATATACTCAGCTCACCTATTAGGTAGATTTATTTTATTTTATAAGTAGGTAACTATTAGTAATTTCATTGTTTATTCATGGGCATAACGAATGTTTTCTATGATATCAGTAACTAGCGAGTAGCAACCATGAAATGTGTCGGTTGAGACAGAGCTATGCGACAGAAAGAGACGCCTCTCTTTCTTCTTCGTAGGTGCATATAATTTTATCCACGCAGCGTTGTGCAGTTTGAAATTGTACTTTATTGCCGTGCAGCGAGAGTAGCTTATTATTTGATGGTCCTCGCGGGGACCGACTTTTGTACGTTAGTACTATTATATATTCTGTGGTGATACCTTCTAAAAATACTAGATTATGAGCTCTAAAAATTCCAAGAAGAGTACGTACCTCTGTCTGAGGGCGCCACTTTCGGTCAGGGAATCGCCTTAACAGTGACGACGAGGCCGAATCCGAATGTAATGATAGGTACCGTCTAAAAATAAATACTAGAGGCCCTTGTATATTAGAATTGCAATATTAATAGTAGATTAGTAGCTAAGGGCTGTGTAAGGCATCAATTGCAGCCCGAGATCGACTGCAGAGAAATCTTTTGACAAACTTGATGACTTTGTTGTGACGCTACTTTTTAACCGACTTCCAAAAAAGGAGGAGGTTCTATGTTCGTCTGTATATTTGTGTTTTTTTTTGTTTTTTTTGTGTATGTCCACCGATTACTCGAAGAGGCTAGACCGATTGAAATGATTCAAACGTTATTACATTAGGTACACTCCCAAGTTGGTCCCATTTTTTAAAATTTGGAAATCGGTTCAGTACTTTTCAAGTAATTTTGAAAAAGCACGAAAATAGTATGATTTTGTGTGAATTCCCTCGATGATTGGTCGTATACTTCTTTGTTTATGAACTGAATAAGATAATTATTTTTTTGTTGGAAGAGGGATATCTTAAGTGTGGTTCTCTGTTTGACCCGTATTTAAGTATGTTTCTCTGCGATTATCTTACGTTTGGCTGAGCCGATTTTTCTACATATATAATATACCTTACCTACAAGGTAAAAATAACTAAAAATAAAAATTGTTTAAAAAAAAACTAAAAACCGACTTCAAAAAACCTACCTCTAAAAGCTGAAAATGAAAACAAAAATAAAACACGTCTATTGAAGTCGGGTGGGGCTGAAGTTCATCTACTTTTTCTATTCTAAAAGCCCCACCCGACTTCATTAGACGTGTTTTATTACAATGATATGCGTATCTAGTGATTTGAATATTATTTCTTGCTTTTTAGAGGGATTTAACTTTGAAGCTTTTTTGTTTTCATTTTCAGCTTTTAGAGGTAGGTTTTTTGAAGTCGGTTTTTGTCTATCGTTTGCGTAACTCTATCGCTTTGAGGCTTTGATTTATGACGTCAGTGCACTGTCCGTCCTTGTCAACGTGTTATGGAGCCCCTAGATAGACGATCAAGCATTTCTTGTCAATCATTTACATTGCATTTACCATTTGGGGGCGTGGCCTACTTTTGATTGGCCACGGTAATCTATCTATTCTGTGGTGCTAGTCAAGCATCGCACCTAGACGATCAAAATGTGATTGACAAGCAATGCAATGTAAATGATTGACAAGCAATTTTGATCGTTTAGAGGGTCCATTATGATTTATGAGGACTGTGCACTGACGTCATAAACCAAAGCCAGAGTCAAAGCGATTGAGTTAGGCGGTAGACCCGCTGGGCACACAGAATATGCCGGTAAATTCTGCTAATGTTGTCGTCGAAATCGTGGTTCAATGGTGTTTGAATGGTAATGCTTTTTGACACAGTTCTTGTTACCGAAACACATTGTGTTTGTTAAACCCAAAACGGTAACACATTGTGACTCGATTTTGGGTTTAAGGAACAAGAACGATTTTGACGTTAACATTGGCCGCGTTCAGAATCACGCTTCAGCACTGTGAGCGCGCTAACGCCCGGTCCAATTCATGCTTACAACGCTCTCGTAAGTTGAAGTGACGTCACAGATGACGTCATCGCATGTGCTAACGACGCTCACCGTATTCCACCAAAGCACTGTGAGCGTTGTCGGTGTAGAAAATTTCGTTGTCAAAGTTCATTCTTATCAAAAATACGTGGTTAAATTGTGAAATTGTTGTGGACGTTGTAGTTATTATTTGTGATTTTTACAAAAGATGGCTGAATTTATTGACCTGCAAGCAGGTGTTTTGCGAAGATACGAACTAAATAATTATATTAAACTGATGTTGAAAGAGCTAGCAGCGGTAATAAGTATTTTGAAGCTTTGATGGTTTATAAATTGGTAGGTAAATAATTTGTTTGAGTGAAGGAACTTGATTCGTATTCATTAAAATACCTATTCCTTAAGAAATATTTACTTTACCGAGATAACCCCTTTTTGAAGGTACTTTGTTCATATAATCCAACGTTAGCGGCGTTAGCGCTCTCACAAAGCGGTCCGAATCAATAGTATTGTGAGCGTGCTGACAGCGTGCTAATGATTTGGACAGAATGCTGTGTGAGCACTGTTGGCGGGCGTGATTTGGAACGCGGCCATTAGCAGACTTGACCCATAGATATAGTATATTAAAAACTTGACCCCATAGAGTACATTATTATACTAGAGATAGAGCTATCAGTCAGACCTAATGATCAACGCCATCTAGCGAAATGTGACAAAAAGTGTACGATATTATAATATAGGTACTAGTAGGTTTCTATAAATCTTGACTTGTAATTTTATGTCATGAAATAAAATAAATTTAAAATAATTTACTTTATAGCTTAGACTATATAAAACTGTGAAAGACACACGATACCGCGATTCAGCACGGGATAGCGACATCTCTCGACTGTTTGACAAACGAAAAATGAGCGCCATCTATCAAATCAATCCGCAACTAAAATCTTAGGCCGCCCTGTCGTCTGCCGACGCATGCGTGCACATCCGCTGCGAGTGCGACTGAGACGCGGCTTGACTCGCGGCGGCGGTGGACGCGCGATGCACCGTCGCCGCGCCCGCGCCCCCTACACCGCATTGGCGTGGCCACGCGCTGTATTTGCCACTGACTTGCTGCCGATTTGCGGTATTTCTCCCGATTTCTGGAAATATGGACCGTAGTCGGGATTAAATCGGGAATCGATTTAAGAGCGTTTATGCGCTATACTAGCGCCGCCAATCGAAAAAAAATCATAGTCCATAAATAAAGATGAAATTGTAAATTATTGTGTTTTTCTAGTGTACCTACTCCAAAGAAGCTTTGTGGTACACTTTATCGCTTAAAACAATATTTTCTATTATTGCTAATAGTGACACAACAGGAAAATATTGTTTGTGCGATAAAAAGTACCACAAAGCTTCTTCGGAGTAGGTACACTAGAAGAACACAATTCACAATTTTGCGTTTATTTGAGCACTATGTTTTTTTTTTCGATTGGCGGCGCTAGTATAGCGCATAAACGCTCTTAATCCGGTAATTTTATGACTGGTTTACATTATCTTAGTCTTTAGTAGAGTGCTTGAGTAGCGTGCGAGTAGATTTCGAATGCGAGTGCTTTAGTAGTTTTGGTGACTTTCCAGTGAGCGTTTACATGCTTCCAGTACAGTGTCATTTAACTAAAGCACTCTACTAAATTTCGATTTATATGCTTCCAGTGCGAAGAAAGTGTCGCGCGGGGGGTGAGCGGGTGGCGTGGGCGCGCGGGGGGTTCTACTGGAAAGCGATGAGGAATCATCGCTTTTCTAGTAACTACTGGAAAGTTGAAAGGCTACTAGAACGTTACTCTCTTTAGTCATAAGACGACCGTTTACAATGTTTCAACTAAAGCACTCTCCTAAAGCACTCTACTAAAGACTAAGATAATGTAAACCAGCCATTAGGGTATTTTGGACGTAAGTATACATAGAAATAGAAATTAAAATCAAATATTGAATGGTACCTATGTAAAACGAGAATATGGGGAAAGACTTTCTAACGACAATAAGGTCGAAAATCGCTTGCACCCGTTTTTTAATTTAGGGAGCTTAAAAAAAGAAAAAAGATCTTTCGTAATCGGCAACTCTGGGCACATTGGCTACTTACTACTTAAGCCGTGTGAACGACTATTCCCTCTAATTTTTTACTTAAAATTAAGTTGCCCATTTAGTTTGACCCACTTGACCCGCTTGACCCACAGCCACAGCCCATAATGGACGCACACAAAAAAATGCGACTTACGAGAAGGAGAACGAGATGACGATCATGATTCGACGCGATTCGTATGTAGTCTTGGACACCTAAACCGTTTTCAAAAGCAGGCCTAATGGACCCCCTAAACGATCAAAATTGCTTGTCAATCATTTACATTGCATTGCTTGTCAATCAAATTTTGATCGTCTAGGAGCGATGCTTGACAAGCACCACAGAATAGATAGATTACCGTGGCCAATCAAAAGTAGGCCACGCCCCCAAATGGTAAATGCAATGTAAATGATTGACAAGAAATGCTTGATCGTCTAGGGGCTATTGTATACAGGACTGCTTATGGCAAGCTTCCATACTAACCGTTGAGGTCATAGAACGAAAAAGTAAGGCAGTTCAATAAGCCCTGCTATAAGAACTCATTGTAAGGCCCCAGCCTTTACTTTCCATGGTTAAAATGTACTCTATGGCGAATGATGGCTCAGCGATTAATCTGATGGAATGCACCCATTGTTTCTTTGTCTTTTCTTTTCTTTCTTCTCTTTGGTTAAAGCCGCGATTACATATTCCAATCTAGCATACCAATTTAGAGTTGCCACCCGTATAATAAGTTAAATTTTAACAATTAATTTAAACAAACAACGCAAAGGTCAACATTGTTTATGTTTTTTTTATTTTCAATTTTCATCTCCAATCTTATACAATGTTTATCTTTCCGTTATAGGGTAAATTCACTTTTAAAATCGAACTTATTATACATTATTTTATTGTCAAGTACGAGTGGCAGGCAACCCGAAATTGAGGCGCGTTCCAAACCTACACTCCGAGTGCAACCTAACCACAACCGAACGCTCTAACGGCGTTCCAAACATTTGAGCGTGACTTTCGGTTGACACAACCGTGTCGTTCCAAACGTCAGAGCGTTGCAACCAAACAACCATCAAAAATGATGGTTGTAAACGCGTGTTTTTATGTCTAGTTTTTAAAATAATCATAGTAGATCCTCAAAAAACGGATTTTATTTGATTTAGTATAAAGAAAAGTTTAAATTATTCGTATTCCAAATGGAAAATGAAGAATATGTATTGACATTGACATTTAAAGTTCTTGCCTGCCTAGCATGAGCGTTTTATCACGTTTAACTGTCAAAAAGACAAAGGAGTTTGACAGTTGAGTGTCGATAAAATGCTATATCACGCGATATAAATCGGTCATGCTAGGCAGGCTGGTTATTCCAAACCTTAGAGCGAGTTAAAAAACAACCAAACAAACGACGACGCTCGAACGTTCTGAACGCAACCTTGGTATGCTAATATTCGGCGTATGTAATCGCGGCTTAACTTAAAAAATAAGTTACTCTATGGTTAAAAATGTCAACCGAATTGAGTTCGTGATCGGATTTTTTGTTAATTTATCTCAAAAATTATCACAATTTGGCTGTTTATTTCATAAATAAATAATCATGATCAATTTCAAAGACAACAAAAGCAAATCTGCGCTCAGCACAAGATGGGCTCAGATGTCGAAACAAGAACAAATTATAGAAAGAAAAAAGTTGGAAATCCAAGCGAAGGCAGAAGCTCAGAAACAGGCGGCGGCCCTCGCTGCCCAGGCTAAACTAACCAAGTAATAAAATTATCAATATTTTTCCTCTTACATATAAGTATTTAGAATCTACTGAGAATCTATTAATTAATTCATAAATGACATTATTCTAAGTAAATAACCTATACTATATCTGTAGACACAAAGGGCTCTCTCAATACCCTCAAATCTTCCACTAATAGGTCAGTTAGATATTTTTTATAGTCTAGAATTTTAGATTCTAAAGTCTAGAACCTAGACTATAAAAAAAAATAATCTAACTGTCCAAATATGGTCCGAGTATTCTCTTAAATTCTAGACTAGACCAAGCGTCTTCAACCTTTTTGAAGTCATGGGGCTAGTATCCTCTGATATTAGTTCGGTGGGCCGCAACACAAGAAAAACATTCTTATTCTTATTCTAAACTAAAAGTGGCCGAAGTCGTTTTAATCTGTAAATAGGTATAATTTGTAGACATGTGAATTTAATTTTGTTAATAGAATGAGGGGCCGCCAAGGACGCAACCGCGGGTTAAAGGCCTTTGTTCTAGACTCTATACGTTAAGACAACACTGACCATTGTTTATATCTTATTATATCTCGAGAATTTAAAATTTATGATTAAGATCAAACTTATTTTTTATATTACAAATCAAACAAGCGGTCAGAGAGTCAGGATCGGGACAGGCTGGTATAAAACAATTGACTCCGATTATTTATATCCACATACAGACGGAACCCTGATTCAGAATTCCGAATGAAATTTCGATAATGTATGAAGATTTTTTTTTTTTTTTTTTTTTTATAATATTAATATACAATCAGTCGCCAGACTATAAGTAATTGTGATGGGAGCTATTCACGTTAAAGAGTGAAGAAAGCCAATGCTTCAGCCTCTCTTAGTCATCAAACACATTTCTTCGTTTTAGTCTTTTGACATCACTTGCATTCATCTCCACCAGCGCTTTAGCAAGAGGATTCGGGTGAGCACAAAGGCGATCCTTGTGTTTATTATTATATTTGGTTATCTCTTCGATAATTGTCGGTATTTCCAAATATTCGTGAATTTCGGTATTCCTGGTGTACCATGTGGCACCACTGATGGTTCGAAGGATGTTGTTTTGAGCTCTTTGAAGGCACTGGATGTTTGATTTAGCGGCAGTAGCCCACAGCTGAATACCATAAAGCCATATAGGCTTTAAGATTGCACAGTAGACCATTATTTTATTATTCAGAGACAGGGTGGATTGTCGTCCTAGGAGCCAAAGCAGATTCCTGAATCTAAGATTTAATTCATCGCGCTTGTGCTTTATATGGTCTTTCCAGGTCATACGGCGGTCAAGGTGGAAACCCAGGTATTTAACGCAAGAGGTTTGCGGCAGTTCATCAGCCCCAAGGTTAACCAATGGGCAGTCACCTTTTCTCAGAGTAAAAGTAATGTGATGAGATTTGGTAGCACTCGCTTTGATCCGCCATTTCTTCAGCCATGCAGTGGTGTCATCTAATTGCTTCTGGAGTTGTGCGCTTGCTAAGTCAGGGTCAGAACTACACGAAAGGAAGGCAGCATCGTCCGCAAATGTAGCAACAGTTACCTTTGGAGATTGTGGTAGGTCACATGTGAAGATGTTATAGAGTATCGGGCCAAGTACCGATCCTTGCGGGACACCAGCACGGACGTTGTAAAATGCAGACATTCCCTCTCTATACATTACTTGAAATATTCTGTCTTCAAGGTAGGACTTGATTATGGGATATACCGAATGAGGTAGTAGATTTTTAATCTTACACAATAGTCCCTTATGCCAAACGCGATCAAAAGCCTGTTGGACATCGATGAGGCAGCTGAGCAGTATTCCTTTTTTTCTAGGCCCTGTCTAATTGTTTGATAGACTCGATGAACTTGCTGAACGGTGGAGTGTTGTTCACGGAACCCAAATTGGTGTTGTGGGATCAAGTTACTTTCTTCTAAGCAGTCCTTTAATCTTTTAAGGATAATTTTTTCCCATAATTTGGATAGCACAGGTGTAAGGCTGATGGGTCGATATGTAGCGCATTCAGTTGGTGGTTTACCTGGCTTATGGATCATTATTATTTGTGATATCTTCCAAGCAGTCGGGAAATGACCTATTCTCATTGTGGCATTAAATAATGAAGTTAGGAAGACCAAGCACTTTCTGGGAATTTCTTTCAGTACTTTCGCAGCGATGTAGTCGTAACCAGGTGATTTGTTATTTGACATTTTAGTTATTTCCGCGAAAACTTCTCTTGGTGATGTTGGCTTAAGAGGGAGACATAGTTGAAAGTCCTGATCCAAAACAGCATCAATCTCCGAGTCATCCTGGTCTGAGAATTCATTTGGCTGAAAGACGGAATGCAAGTGTTTTGCAAAAGCTTCTGCTTTTTCTGTATCTGTACGTGCCCATGTTAATCCGGTTTGAATTGGAGGGTATGACTCCTGGGGCTTATTGATATTCCGTGTAGCTTTCCATAAAGAGTATTCGCCTTTGCCCGAAGCAGTTACGTGTTCCAGTTTAGCTTGGAGAGACTGGTCTGCTGAGTCTTCCAGTAACTTTTTTAATTCCTTGATAGCCTTGTTGAAACAAGTTTTGTCAGAGGAAAGGCGGGACTGATGCCAAACTCTTCTTAATCGTCTTTTTTCTTGAATTTTGTCTTTTATTACGGCTGGTAGGCAGTTTGGTTTCGTGTCATGGTCAAGTACAGGCGTGCTTTTCCAAGCGGCAATTTGGATCTGGTTGGTTATATATGTACATGCCTCATCTATATCTGCCGCAGTTTTCATAGGAAGCCTAAGGTCAAGATTGCTCTCAAGGTAGTCGCGAAATGCATCCCAATCAGTCCTGTGATTATAAATACTTCTTACGTTGCGTTCTCTCGTAATAATCGTAGAGCTTAGAGTGAAGATGGCGGGTGTGTGGTCGGACGAGCCGTCTAGGTTAGATTCGATTGCGGTGTAGAGATGGGAAATATTCTTTGTGATGAAGAAGTCCAGTAAGTCAGGTTTTTTTCGGGGATCAGATGGCCAGTATGTTGGTTCTCCTGTAGATATTGGGTGAAGACGTTCATTGTCAATGCTCAGTTTTAGTTCGCGACCCCTTGTCAACGTAACTCGCGAGGCCCAAAACTTATGTTTGGCGTTCCAATCGCCGCCTGCTATGAAGCGTTGCCCAAGTGTGTTGAAATAATGAGTAAACATTTGTTCACTTATTTTGTGTTTAGGTGGGCAGTACACAGCTGACACAATTATTGTACCAGCTCTATCTGTCAGTTCGACTGTGGTCGCTTGGATATGTTCCGTTACATATGGCTCAAGTAGATGATGTTTGAGATTGTTTCTGATCACCACAGCTGTTCCAGCGTGAGCCGTACATCAGGGTGGGGAGTAACATAGGTACAGTAATTTCTAATATTTATGGACGTGTTCGAAGTGGCGTGTGACTCTGAGATAAGGACGACATCGAGTCTGTTGTTCACGATAAAAGTCTCAAGCTCAAGTGTGTTAGGTGCAAGTCCATTGATGTTCCACGTGGCTATACGTAGAGAAGTCATGGTGACAGTTTGGCTATCGGGGTGGTGATAAGTCCCACGAGGGAACTTATTTGTTGAATTAGTATATCCATTTTTTCGCTTTGTTTTAAAATAATGAGCTCAACAGTATTGCTGATTGATCGTTCTTCAGTGGAGTTTTAACTATGTCTGCGTAAGATTTCGAGCCTGATGCAGGCTGAGCAGGGAACGTAGTCTTTGAAGTATTCGGGGTAATGGTGTCAATTGTTAGACGGTGCTCAGGTGGGTTTGTTGTAGCTGAGTTTATGTCTGTAGTCTTTTTCAGCGCATTGTTATGGTTGGGCGTTTTACGTCTCGCTTGTATTTGTTGGTAGACTTCGCACCCCTTGTAGTTTGCAGGGTGGGCCTGGGAGCATAGGGCGCACCTTGCAGGTGAATTCCTGTCCTTTTTTGGGCAGTCAGAAGTTTTATGTCCATCACCGCATTTGACACACCTGAACGGTCTCATACAATTGTTCTTGGAGTGTCCATACTGTTGGCAACGATGGCATTGAACAATCGTATTTGTTTTGCGAGGATCTTCTATTTTAACAGACTGGTTGTAAATGTACTTAATGTTTTTAACATTTTTATTATTAATGCTGGGTTCAATATTAATGAAGAAAGTTGATGTTGGCGCTTTTTCTGTTCCGTGACGAGCGTTTATTATCTCCCCCCTCACTTTATTTCCAGTTGCTTCGATTTCCTCAATAATAGCACTGTGAGGAGTAGTATGATGAAGATTCTTGATAACGAATCTATAGCATTTAGTATCCTTCCTTGTAAAGGTATGTCCTATGAGACCGTTCTCCCTTATTAGGGTGATGATCTTTTTGTACTCTTCAGCAGAATGGACGAGAATGCGCATCAAGTTTTTATTCACGATTTTTAGGACAAAGTTGCCTTTACTGCTTACTGTTTCAATTAAGTTTTTTAATTTATTTATATCCTCTATTCCATATAAAATAATCGGAGGAGGCTTGTTTGTTGAAAGGGCTACAGGTAAGTTTTCATTAGAGTCCAAAGGTAAATCTTGAAACCTATTTGAGGTCGAAGTGGTATTACTTTGAGGTGGTGTTTCAGCTCGTTTCCTCTTTTTTGATGAAGGGATACGTTGCCAATCAGGAGGTGTAGGTTGCGGCATGACAGCTGTAGCTGTATGTATGAAGATGCCATATGGAAAAGTCCCACATTTGTATGGATTAGCTGTGTTCAGAATTACGTATGTATGGAATTCCGTAACAAAATTCCGTCTGTATGTTGCCACCTGAGTATTCATTAATATAAAATTTCAACCCATATTTGTCGATGATTTGTTTTTTTTTTTTTTTTTCATATTTGTTTGCTAACATAAGTATAAGTTTATTATTATAAATAAAAACCTTTTCCAGTCCTTCTTCAAAAGATGATAAAGGATCAGCAAACATTTTTTCCAACGATGGTAGTTTCATGAGTCAATTCAAAGCTTTACTTGAGAAACAACACCAAGATAAAAAAGACAAAGAAGATAAGGAGAAAGAAAAGGTGGTAGAGGAAATGAAGAAAAGCATTAAAAAGGAAAAAAAAGCTAAGACTCAAGAGACAAATTTTGCCGATGATATTGAAGTACATCCGCATAACTCCAACAGTGAAAATGATGACAAAAGAAGGTCCAGTGATAAAGGATCACGGTATAAAATCATATTTTCTCTGTCCTTCCATCATAACTTCATAGTTCAATATTATGGATCTGCTTGAATTTTACAGTGATCGACAACGGAGATGGGGCGACAGAGGAAAAAACAGATCCCATAGTCCCATGACCCCAGTAGTTGAAGAAAGGATGAGAGGACCTGAAAACATAAATATCCCCTCCTTGATGCAACTAGCCGTTGCTCCTCCTGAAGATCCTAACTCGGACTCTGACAGCCGTCAATGGAATATGCAGTCTGGACCAGATTCAAAAGATGACTCTGATAATTCTAATCAGGGCAATATTGGTCCTGGTCCTATGGGTTCTGGAATGATGGGTGCTGGCCCAATGGGGCCAGGTGGTATGGGGCCTGGTCCTATGGGTCCTGGCCCAATGGGACCTGGTCCCATGGGTCCTATGGGGCCTAGCCATATGGGGCATGGTCCTATGGGCCCAGGACCTATGGGTCCAGGACCAATGGGGCCTGGTCCGATGGGACCTGGACCGATGGGACCTGGACCGATGGGACCTGGACCAATGGGTCATGGTCCTATGGGGCATGGACCGATGGGTTCAGGCCACATGGGTCCAGGTCACATGGGTCCAGGCCACATGGGCCCAGGGCCGATGGGTCCGGGACCGATGGGACCTGGCCCAATGATGAGACCAGGTGGCCCCAACGGCCCTATGCCGCCATTTATGGGTGGGCCTCCCAATTACCCTATGCCTCCAAATTTTATGGGTCCTAACGGCCCTGGTGGTCCTTGTGGGCCCGGTCCAATGCCGCCGAATATGTGTGGACCTAACATGCGTGGCCCAGGCCCCAACGGTCCGATGCCTCCTTATTATGGCCCGCCATACCCCAATCCATCCATGATGGGACCTAATGGTCCGCGTAACTCCATGATGCCTCCAAATATGGGGAACAATGACATGCAATTTATGGGTCCCCGTCCACCCTTTGGACCTAATGGTCCTAACTTCGGGCCTAATGGTCCTAACTTTGGGCCAAATGGCAATGGTCCTCCAAACATGCCTCCATACGGGCCACCGAATTCCATAAATCAGAGTCCTATTCATAAAATCCCGGAGCCTAAACCTTTGGAGACTGTGACCATTCCTCCCCCTGAGCCGATGAAGCTCCAGAACATTCCACCACCGATGCCGCTCACTTTAAACCATATTCCAAAGCCTAAAGACTTGGACCCTGGAAATATACCGGCACCACCTAAATCATCACAAGGTATACACCATTATGTTTTAATAACTTTTGTCTTTGTAATATTATGATCAACATAATACTGCAAAGACGCCTTATGTATTTGATGCCCAATATTATTTACCAAATACCTACTCTGATATTTGAAATTTCTAATGTACTTACTTAATTTGTTTAAATTGATTAATTTTCTTTTCAAATGTCAGAGTCTGCTTGTTAATTAAGGTAAAGGTAGATAGTGATGAGTTGATATCTTGTTCCTTTTTTTTCTATCATTTAATTAAATGTTAATTCAAACTTTGTAAGTTGCAAAAACTAGAAATGGTTTTCTGAAGCAGCTGAAAACGACCAACCATTGCGAAGCTGTTTTCTAGCCTAGTTTCTATGCTTTAACTTATTTTCTAAATGAGAGTGATTCTAAATGAATCCTAAATGAGTGAAAAGTAAAATATTTTTGATACCTTCATTCTTAATTGAAATTAGTTTTTTACTTGTAATTTTAAAATCCAGTGAGCATAAATGCATTTTACAGTGCCCCTATGTTCAAGTAACAAGCAATTTTTTGACTTAACTATTATGTTTCTTGTCTACGTCATTTCTACCGTTACCTGAATTAGCATTAATCAAGGTTCAGATCAAACAGCGAACGCTACTGTTTGACTGAACATTGTGGGGTGTCTGTTGCGGCCGCAAGACAAAATGTTGACTCGTGGTGTGCAGTTCTCTCTGCAGATATGTTCCCGGCGTCCCTCCAGCGAGCGGCCAGCGAAGTCGCCAGCAACGGGGACCACTGGGAAAATGTCCTGAAAGCAATACACTCACAAGACCAAAATATGTGGTAATGCCACTGTAGCCACTTACCGGGAGGATGCGTTCTGTATTCCTTTTTTTGTATTTACAAATTAATATACCTGCGTGGAATGGTGTTACGGATATATCATTACTGTTTACAGATTAACTTAAAGCTTGCTGCACTTCAGAGAACTAAAATCTACGGAACAAGCATTGCGCTCAAAAAATGGCACTACACGAAAAGTAAAACTAAATGGATGGAGCTAAAAATCCTAGCAATTATGCAGCACAAAGCGTCTGAGCGCTGGTTGCTTATTAGCGACCATAATTTGTATTACTAATAGATATTTTCTATATTTAAATGAAAAAATATGATACGATATTTCTGCATATTTTTACTGCCTTCTTTGCGTCTTTTACACCATTGGACTGCACAGGACGTCATTTCTAATAAACTTCCTCTTTCTTTCTTTTCTCTACAATACAAACTACAATTATTGTAAAGAACGTTAACGTCAGTCACCGGGTGCGTGGCTGGCCCAACTAAAGCTGAGCGGGTTGTACTTTTTCGGCTCCGTGGTGCCATTTTTTAAGCAATATTTGTTTGCAATTACACTTCCATAGATTTTAGTTCGCTGATACCATTAGAGGTAACACTGTACCATTGGCACGTTTACAGGTTTAACAGTTTAAAATCTTATTTGGCATTCTCGTGGTATAATTGTGACTGAGCCGTGGATGTTATTGCAGGTTCCTTCATAATCAGAACTCTAACGAGTATAAGGCGTTCCGGGAACTTGTGATAAGGATGCGGAAAGAGCAAGGGGAGCAGAAACAGGAGGTGAAGCCGGAGGATAAATATGAGCCGGAGTTCAGTCTAGAGGACGATGACAGTGAAGATAGCCGGCCTCATGTTAAAGAAGAATCTAGAGATAAGTTAGTACTTTTTATTTAACCCGTCAAGCCAGACAAAATGAGAAACAATAGATTTTCTCTTGCTTAGTGCGGCCGCTGCGTTAAGCGGGATCCCGGCGCGGGGCGACATTTCATTAATTTAATTTCGTTTCATTCATTAGAGCTTACTCATGCACTGCAAGTATCTGTCCGTCAGAAAACCAGCAATATCTATAATAGATTTCGAAATATTTGCATTTTAGTGATTTCATACAAAACACAGAAGTGTCAATATTTTCAAATCTACAATGAATATTTTAAAAATCAAAACGTACAGCCCTAGTCCACTTTTTAGGCATTTCAAAAACATACCAAAAATTCATTGCTGTCGGTTAAGGTTTAGAGGGTGGGAAACGTTATCGCCGTTTGTATGGAGACCACGTGGTTGACAATCCTCTTAATAGTAGACTAACTGTTAACTAAAATTAACCTTCCGAAGTTACAGCTCAGACTCACAGTTCCACTACAACCAGAGCTTCCAGGACCCGTTTAAACGCGAGGCGAGCTCACAGAGCGACGAGGAGTCCGACCACAAGAAGGAAGCTAGAAGGAGGAAGCGGAAGTCGCGGTGGGGGGACGACCCGCCGGCCGATGTGAAGCCGCCCTTACTGGCCATGCCGGCGCCGCCCGGCGTAGCTATGTTGCCGATGATGACAGGTGAGCATGACATTACACTTAAGGCTCGGTTATGCGGAAACATTTGTCTGTCTTTTTCTTTACGTGTAAAGAGTATGGAAAATGAACTAACTTCTGCACTTTTTCGATGTTTTTCGTTGTTTTTTCATCATTATCTGTAGCACAATTATCTTACTTGAAAAAAGTTATTGGAGCAACTTCACAGTAAGGTAAAAGTGTATTTTGATGTAGAATTCAATACGTTTGCACTATTATTTACGCAAAAATATGGCCCGCGACATTCGCTTTTGATGATATTCCGATTTTTTTACAATCATCTGTGAGGTTTATACGCAATTTAATACTTGTAGCTACTAGATAATCTCTTTAGCATGTCGTATGTGTTGTTTAGGTTGACGTGACGACAAAAAATTATAAGGGAAAAGCAAGTGCAACTATATATATATATATATATATAAATCAAAACGTACAGCTCTAGTATTTAGGCATTTCAAAAAATACCAAAAATTAATTACTGTAGGTTAAGGTTTAGAGGGTGGGAAACGTTATCGCCGTTTGTATGGAGACCATGTGGTTGACAATCCTCTTAAAGGGAACGGGTACGCGAACAAGATACTAATATCTCTGGACCCAATTCTAAACGGGGACGGAGACGGGAACACCTTCTACTGTATTTTAAGAATTTTAAAGATTTTCTAAAATGTCCGCGCGAACAAGTCGCGGGCAAAAGATAGTAACATACATTATCTTTATTATATGTTGCAATCTTTTCCCATACCCAACATTTTTGACATTTGCATCTCAAACCCCATCATATTGATACAGGACCGAAGCTCGCAAAGATAGACGAAGACGGCCTGAAGCTGACTACGGTGAACCGCAACAACCAAGCGTTGATGCAGTACGCAATGACCAACTACGGCACAACCAATCTGAGCGTTGAGGACTGGAAGAAATGCGAGGACAACTTCAAACTTAATCTACTTTATCAGGTAATTACTTTAGAACGATTACAATACAAAGTCGGAGACTTGGCATTTCCTTCAAACCCTAATAGCTCAACCATGTCTAAACGGATTTCAAAAAATCTTTCACTAAGTTTCATAGCTAATATGATTTTATATTATATCAATATAACTATAGGACACTTTCTTTTGACCATCAGCCATTTTTAATGTGCCCCACTGCTGCGCCACAGGCCTTTCTTATGGGTGGATAAGAAGGATGGGCCATAACCCACCACGTGGTCCCAATGCGGATTGGTGGGTAACAACTGCGTATGCAGCCAGGACCAACGGCTTACCGTGCCTTCCGAAGCACGGAGGAGCTCGAGATAATATTTTTTTTGGTTACCCATCCCATAACCGACCCTTGCGAAAGTTGCAATCTCCGCAATCGCTGGGCCAGCCCCTTAGCATGACCACCGATACACGATGTTTATAGCGTGATACAGTGTTTTATCGACGTCAAATGACAAGGATTTTGACAGTTAAACGTGATAAATCGCTGTATTATATTGCGTTTCGGTAGTCATAGGGGCAGGCGCTATACCACTGCGTCACCGAGCTCAGAGCTGTCACTTTATATTATAATATACTAGCTTCCGCCCGCGACTTCGCCCGCGTGGATATTCGGAAAATCCCTAGGGAATCTTTGAGCGGGATAAAAAGTATCTTATGTTTTAATCCAGGCTATATATAAACTATGAGGGAGATTACACGATCATGCAGACTGACGCCAGAGTGATGCAAGGCTGCCAACTGCACTTTTTTTCTATGATATTTCATACAAAAATTGGTGCAGTTGGCAGTATTGTATCGTATCAGTCTGGTGTCAGTCTGAATGACCGTGTAATCTCCCTCTATCTGTGTGTCCATCCAATTCTGTTCAGCCGTTTTTGCGTGATTGAGCAACAAACATCCAAACCCACAAACATTCACATTTATAATATTAGTAGGATAAATTATTGATTGTTTTGTTAGGAACTGTATTAATAAATACGTTGTTTCCAGGACATGCTGAAGAAACGCCAGCAAGTGGAGCGGTTGGCGGCGGCCGGCAAGCACAAGTACGAATACGACAGCGACGAAGACACCGCCGAAGGAACTTGGGAACATAAGTATGGAAACATTGTTTTATCTGACTTAAGGGTCAGTTGTATGAAAACATTTTGTGGGAGGTTATCTTTTTATATAGAAAACGTGATCCACAAAGATCATACGACAAGCTAAACAGATTCTGTAGTTGCTACAAATATGAAATTGCGTATAAACCTCACAGATGATTGTAAAAAATCAGAAAATCACCAAAAGCGCTTGCGTAGGTTCATCTTTTTGGTGTAAATAATAACGGAAACGCATTGAATTCTACATCAAAATACACTTTAACGTATTGTGAAATTACTACAATTACTTTTATTCAAGAAAGATAATTGTGATAATGATAAAAATAACAACGAAAAACATCGAAAAATGCATAAGTGAGGTTATTTTCCTTACTTTACATGTAAAGAAAAAGACAGAGACAAGTGTTTCAGCGTAACGGAGCCTTAAGCCTGCTTCACAGATATCAGTTAAGTCACAGTTCCGGCACAGGGGCCCTATTTTTGTATCGCTCGGCTGGCGTTGAGCGCTCTTTTCTACTGATTTTCGATTCAAAAAAAGAGGTTCCAGCACGGCCACCGTGATAATTATTATTTCATACATTCTTTAAGTACACGCGTGTCACGCGTTCACTGATACTGAAAACAAACTGACAGTCTCTGACATTGATAGGTGTTGTATGAAAGAATAATTATCACGGTGGCGCTACTGTGCCGGAACTGTGATTTCACTGATATGTGTGAATCAGGCTTTAAAATTTTTGACAGCAAAGTTCTCATAGTCTTTTGAACTCTTTTTGCCAGTTCTTACATAATTGTTAACAAAATGTCGTCGTTAATAATTTATCACTTTTTAAGTAATCTTATTTACGGTACGGAGGTAACCGGTTTGTTATATTATGTAATTGATTTTGATTTAAAAGTTACACAATGATTGTTTACTAAATAGGACAAGTAAGAAAAAGGACACTACCTATCATTACACATTCACATATTTTTCTTAAATAAAGTCTACATTTTTTTAATTTTAATATAGGCACATCTAGTTTTGGAAACCAAAATTATTGCTTCTTCGATATTGTATGCATATTTGATCACCCATCCGATTACTGACCCGTTTCTCAATCATCAAACTCTTCAAATTAATTCAATTTATGATTCCTTATTGTTTCAGGCTGCGTACTAAAGAAATGTGTGCCACAGAGAGATGGGCCGATGAACTTACCAAGCAGGCAGCCGGGAAACATCACATCGGGGATTTCTTGCCCCCCGAAGAACTCAGAAAGTGAGCTCATCTTTATACTAAAAATTGTCTTATCGTTTTGTTAGGTACTTACCAATTTTATCTTAGATTGAGTCTACCTTTAATTAACAGCAATATAATTACATATAAAGGTAAGCTGAATAGTTTTATTAGCCGCCTAAACTTTATTTATGATTTCGAAAATTGATCATACATAACTGTTATGCATAATGGTCGACTATCAGCAATTAAGTTATTCTGAAAAAAGTACCTTATAATATAAAGTGACTGCTTTTTTTGTTAGCAAAAGTGACCACTTTATTTGTTGTAACTTAACCGATACTTACGTATTTTTTAAAGGCTGAGCTACTAAACTAATTTAGACAACGAAATGCATTTTATTGCTGTGTCGAATATAAAAACTTATTTCGTTTTCTAGGTTCATGGAAAAATATTCAGCTGCCAAAGATGGCAAAGAGCCGGATCTGAGTGATTACAAAGAGTTTAAGTTGAAAGAAGATAATCTCGGTGAGTGTTTTATACTAACAATATAGTGTGAGTCTTTATAAAGTGCATAAATGAAAATGAGTCAAACTATGCTTGATTTTATTGACGGGAAATTATTAAAAAAACTATTAATTTTTATTTTTTATGGTTTTCTTAAAGTTCTTGTTTGCTACTGTGAACAAAACGTTGTAACTTTTGAACTAAATGATCTATCACTATGAAACAAACTGAATAATGATTGGAAATAATAGATCGTCTTAATAAAATTTATGATGAAAACCCACAATTTAGATGTATTTTTTATCAAAAAATAAGATTTTTATCAAAAAATAAGATTTTTATCAAAAAATAAGATTTTTATTAAATCGATTATTCCTAATAAAATTATTTTACAATGAAGTTAGATTTTTTTTAATATTTTTCCCGTCATTAAAATTTAGCATCATTTCACTCATTTTTAACCGACTTCATCAAAAGGAGGAGGTTCTCAATTCGATTGTATGTTTTTTTTTATCGTTGTTCGCGCGTATCTTCGACATTTATGGACCGATTTAGATGATTCTTTTTTTGTTCGATTGAGTTTTCTTGCGAGATGGTCCCATTTAATTTTTTTTCAAATCGGTTCAGTAGTTTACAAGTAATCCTGAAAATACTATGATATTAAATCAACTAACTTGACAATTTTGTTATTTATGAACCGAATTAGATGATTTTTTTGTTAGGGAAGGGATACCTTTGTGTAGTCTTTTTAACCGACTTCAAAAAAAGGAGGTATTCAGTTTGTATGTATGTATGTTTCTCCGCGATTATCTCACGTTTGGCTGAGCCGATTTTTCTACCTAAATAATATACCTACACTACCTAATAATAATAATAACATTTCAGATCTCACAAATCCATATTACAATTATAAAGTTACAAAAGAATACAATTAAATTAGATATTAAAAATAAAAATCATCATCATTCACAATTTACCTTTCCTCACTTGCATGTTAGTCAGTACATGAACCATAGAACAATGGTTCAAGTACTGACAGTCAAACCGACACGACAATGCCCTCAGTATGCTGTTAGGGCTGGCCCGGACCCTGCGCACCAATGATGTACATCGTTTGCGTAAGGTCGAGTAGAAACAGTCGACATGCGACTCTGCAAACATTCCTGATGCGCTGCAAAACCGCGGCAACCCCATCAGCACTCTGAACGCATTATTGTACTGAATCCGAAGCGAGTTGAACTGCTTTTGCGTATATGTCACCCACAGGCTGCTCGTGTAGAATGATGTGCAAAATGCTTTAAAAAGAGTGATTTTAACTTCCTTAGAACAACGAGCAAACCTGGGGGTACCATATTGGCTCTCACAGACAACGCCCTTCGCTCCCTCTCTATGTCTGCATCGTCTGTCAGGTCAGGGTTTACCAAATGTCCCAGATACTTAAATTGCTCCACCCTTTTAAGTACAGTACCGTTCAATGTAATGGACGGCATTGTATCTGGACATTTGCCCCAGGTAATAACCCTAATACAGAAGGTACTTACACTAAAAATAAAAAAATTAAGATTTAAAAAAAAAAAAAAAAAAAAACCGCCTTCAAAAAACCTGCCTCTAAAAAGCAAGAAATAATATACAAATCATTAGATACGCATTATCATTGTTATAATAAAACACATCAATTGAAGTCGGGTGGGGCTTTTAGAATAAAAAAAGGAAGATGTACTCCAGCCACACCCGACTTTAATAGACGTGTTTTATTATAACAATGATAATGCGTATCTAATGATTTGTATATTATTTCTTGCTTTTTAGAGGCAGGTTTTTTGAAGTCGGTTTTTTTGTTTTTAAAAAAAAAAAATCATTAGTGCACTTTAAAAAGACTCACACTGTATAGCGATTTGATCTTGAGATTTTCATTCTAAAATATATCTAATAATAGTAGATTGTTATACAAGACGCTAAAAGTACCCATTGCATACGAGGTATTTTTATTCCCGAGCTTTAGCGAGGGAATAAATAGAAACCGAGTTACAATGGGTTTTAGCGTCGTGTGTTACACTATACTTTTCACTACGATTGCGAGAAAATAAAATACAATATTAAATAGTTTATACCTACTTACTTACTTCCGTAAACGAATCCACTCGTTTTTTTTCCTCCACTTCATAAACTTTTTGTACAATATTTAAATAAATGATTTGTGCTTGACGGCAGAAGATTAAAATTATTTCTTTCCAATTACAGTCACACAATTCAATCAGTTTGTAATTATAAAAAAATTCTAAAGATTTCGCGCCATGGTACCTTTTTAAATTTCTGCTGTAGCAGCTAAGCAACACAAACACGCATTCTACGATTCACTCTGTACACAGAGTATAAATAAGTCTATGATTTTACCGAAGAGATGCTTTTAGTTCCATTTTCAAAAATAAGAATGAGAAACTGGGGGCCTATTACGAAACTTGGTCACGATAGTCGTCCGCAGTTCGTCGGTTATAGTTATTGCAAATTATTTTCAATATAGCTATCGTAGTCCATAGTCTATTGAACGAATAATGACGGATCGTCAAATTTACGCAATCACTTTGCAATATCGCATACGCAAGTGCTTTGTAATAGGAATCAATCAGAACGAAGCACGGACGAGGCCGCGTGTATCGCATTAAACTTTTCGTAATAGACCCCCAGTATTAAGTCGAGCGAGTTTTTATTCGTGATTATGAATAAAAACTTTTTCGTTTTAGTACGCTCATTGGTAATAGACAAACATTAAAAAAGAAAAAACTTTATTCCCCTAGGGCTTATTATGCTATTTTATCTCGACTCTTGTACGTTACAATGACGCACTTTTTGAGCAAGAGGAGTGAAAAATAAATAAATAGTAGATTATACAACAAGTGAAAAAAGAGGGAATTTAGTTCGAGGGACTAAGTTGGATCCCGAGAGCAGCGAAGGATTCTAGAGTTGAATCCCGAGCGTAGCGAGGGATTCAAAAGTAGAATCCTGAGCGAAGCGAGGGATACAAAGGACCGAGATGAAATTTTTTTTCACGAGTTGTGTACTCTAATTTTTACCATTGACTGCGAGAAAACGAATAGCAGTAGGTACTTATACCTAATTAGCTCTATATATTAAATAGTTATCACATTTTTATTATTTAGGTAGGTAATCAGTAATAAGTATTTAAACATTAGAAAATAGTAAAACTAGAAGTTTTGAACAAGTTTTTGAGAAAATGACATAAAACAACCTCGCTAAGAGGGAAATTACATGATCAGTTTGGAATCAGTCCATTTCATCAGTTTGTATAAATAAATTAACTTTGAATTTTACAGACTGAAGATCGTACCAGACTGATGCCAGACTGAACATCTAATCTCCCTCTAATATATAGAAAATAATCCAAAGACGAGACACTAAAAAGGACCTAATTAATTCGGCGGGATATTTTTTAGAAAAGAACCCTAAGATAAGACACTAAAAAGAACCTAAATAAAATTGGCGGGATATTTTTTTTATTTATTTGTATAACTATGGCTTTATCTATGGAATAGCTCCATACTTTCAGCACGTTTTATTTTTTTTCTACATAATTCATACGATGCGCGCTTGTTCCAAATTCAAAATATTTTTATTCACTCGGTGAATAAAACAGCGTATTATTCACTCTCATCGTTGAATTAAACGCACTTTTTCGAGTGGCGATGGTAAAAAAGCTATTATTTAGTAAAAAAAAAGGTAAAAAAACTATGAGCACCATTGACAATTATCCTTTTAAATTATATAATCCTTGTATTTGAAGCTTTGTTTGTTTGTCGTTAGGGTTCAAAATGCTGCAGAAACTAGGCTGGAATGAAGGCCAAGGTCTTGGCGTGGAGGGCACTGGAATAGTGGATCCCATTAACAAGTGAGTCATTAAGCTAGTTAATTAAACGTGTGTTGTTTAAACGTTTGTTCCCTTTAGATTTAGACTCATAATACTACTACGCAAAATACCAACTCGAAATTTTGTGGTGTTTTGCGGATTTGTAGAAAATATACGTTAAATACCAACAACGTATAATCCCACGCAAAACACCACCTGGGACTTAAAATTCTTGTGTCACTGAAGTGGAGTGGCCAACGAAACTATTTCGCTAAGGTTCCCCAGTCTGCGCTCCGTCCACTTTATCGTCACTACGATAAAGAATGAATGCCTATTAACTATGTATGGGGCCTATGCGGCATTGATAATAGCGAACCTTAAACTATAACAAGTTATTATTTATTAAAAAAATACTGGAAAAAATCGACTCAATAAAATAAGCATTGTGAATGCCTAAAATATAAAAAGTTCAATAACAAAGTACCAGGCTAGCAGGAATGTGAAGGAGCTAATCAAAGTACCTATTCATCAGATCCAGTCAGCATTCTCCCGGAGTCCTAACTGCTGGAGAGTTTGACTAACAGGGCAATCAGTCTATTGAAAAGTACCAGGCTAGCATAAATGTAAAGGAGGTCGTATCATACCTGTTCATCAGATTCGGTCAGCATATTCCCAACAGCTCTCAACGGGAGTCCTAACTGCTGGAGACTGGGTCTTTACTGGTAGCAAATCAAAGTACAGAAAGTAGTTTTGGTTAATCAGTCAATTACGAAAAAGTTGGTGTTCAGCATAGTTGGTATTTTGCGTATAATTATGGCGTATCACGTAAAGGTAGTGTTTCGCGTAAGTGATATTGTGCTTCTACGGCTTTCCGAAAAACACAAAAAATATCGACTTTTCATACAAAACTGATTCAGCTGTTCAGACATTAGCATTAGTATGGAAAGTTTCTTCATCCTGCCATTGGACGTCGTATTTTCGGTCGTCTTCGATTTCGATTGAACGATTAGTCTGCTGGAATGCACCCATTGTTGCGCAGGGCGCAGCAGCCGGTGGCGAACATGGGGCTGGGCGCGAACGCGGCCGATGCGGTGTCGCCCGACGACGATGAGTTCGACGCGTACAGGAAGCGAATGATGCTCGCCTACAGATTCAGACCCAATCCTTTGGTGAGAAATCATTAAGGCTCGGTTTCTGTCTTTTTTTTTACGTGTTAAAAGTATGGAAAATAACCTCACTTCTGCACTTTTTTCTATGTTTTTCGTTGGTTTTTCATCATTATCTTTAGCACAATTTATCTTTCTTGAAAAAAAGCTATTGGAGCAACTTCACAGTACGTTAAAGTGTATTTTGATGTAGAATTAAATACGTTTCCGCTATTATTTACGCCAAAAATATGCCCCGCGACCGCAACTAACGCTTTTGATGATATTCTGTTTTTTTTCAATCATCTGTAAGGTTAATACGCAATTTAATACTTGTAGCTACTAGATAATCTCTTTAGCTTGTCGTTTGTTTTTTTATGGCTACAACTTTACGTTTTCTATATGAAAAAAATATGGCCCTCGCAAACCATGTTTTCCTATCATGGACCCTTAAGGCGCTGTGGTAGTGAACTAGCGTCGCCACTACATTTATTTTTATTACTCGTAAACCAAGTCAATATTTAAAAAAAGCTCATGTAATAATCTCTTAAATTGTCTATAATATTTTTTGAATAACTCTTCAACAGTTTTCATTCTTTCTGTAAGTTTTAAAATCCATTTTAGCTCAAAGTGGCCACTTTAGGCAATAATGGATTTTAAAACATACAGAACATTTTTGAAAAACTGTTGAAGAGATATTTAAAAAATATTAGAGACAATTTAAGAGATTATTACATGAGCTTTTTTTAAATATTGACTTGGTTTACGAGTAATAAAAATAAATGTAGTGGCGGCGCTAGTTTCTCTACCTACAGCGCCTTAAACTAAAACATAGGTGTTTAAATACCTAAATTTTCCCAACTTATGACAGAGTTTTCATCGGCTGTGGTCACGGGCTGACCACGTTCTGTCAGTTTTAACATAGCTGTTTTAGTTTAACCTCTAAGTGCCAGAGCGGTCGCCGGCGACCTGACATAATCGCCATTTTGCCGTTCTGTCAAAGCCCAAGCGGTCGTCGGAGACCGGTACCGGTAATCGGTTTTTTCTCTATGTAAATGACTATGATTTTGGTATCTAGAAATGAGAAAAGTATTCATAAATAAAACAATCTTTACAAAATGATAAATTATAGCCTGATTACGAAATTATCGGGTTTTTTGTGAAAGACGCCATTTTATTTCTTTCTTGTCAGTTGGTGGGGAGGGTTTTTTTGTTTTTTAACAAAATGGCGGATGGCGCTGAAGGGTTAAACACGTTTAATACCTGTGATTTTAATCTAACGAAGTGTCAAATTCGATCTATTAAATTGGCCCTAAAGTAATAACACAAGATTTTACGATAAGCTAACTGCTAGATAAATAATGAGTTTTTTTTTACAGAATAATCCACGACGTCCCTACTATTAAGAAGAATGGGTACAGCTAGAAAAAAGATTAAGATAAATTATTATATTAATTGCTTACTATAATAATTATGTTTTATTAAGATCAGGGTTCAGTAGAACATTAAATTAGGTAATTTAACTATTCCCAGTTACATTTGTTTTGGGAACCAATGAGTCCAGAATTTTTAAATGTCAAATTTTTGTTTAAATAAAATGTCTCAAAATTATGTAGGTAAGTTTTATTGCTAAACTCATTACATATGTTGCCCTTTAAAAATTCCTCGCATATACTTTATTCATAGAATAAACTAATCACGTAAAATTGTTTTTACTGTGAATCATTTTATCTAAAAAAAAAAAAATCTATTGAATACTACCTTAAGGGTAAATGAGATAAACATTAACGGCCTTACCACAAAAGATCATAAAACACTGTTTTAGTGTGATGCTGTCTCTTTCAAATAATATTGTCAAAAAAGTGACAGCGTCACATTTAAACAGTGTTTTAGCTAAATACTTGTTAAACAGTGTTTTGTGGTAAGGCCGTAACATTTTGTACTTACAAATTATAATGTAAGCTATGTACGACCGGCAACTCACGTGCTTTACCACTACAGAAAAAAGTATCGCCCCTTGTCGATAGTACCTATTGGCTATTACCTATATAAATAGGGAACTCTTTTTATTAAGGCTTGATGAAATTTTACTTCCCAATTGTATGTAATATTTGTGTTAATGGTGAGATTAATTGTCTTGTAAGCTTCCTCCTAGCGTCGTGTAACTGTAAGTCATTGTTAAATTTACAATTAATAAACGATTTTAATTAAATCTGTAAATCTTTTACTAGTAGCCTTTATTCAATTTTTTTTCGAAATATAGCAGTATAATTTTATATTATTTTCTGTTCAAGACAAATACGGGGTAGAAAGAGTATAAACATAGCGCCTACATAACTGTGACGAGCAAACATTTATTCTGAAAACATCTGTGCACCTTTTCTGTTACATTGCTATTCGTTTTGATCCACTTGTTCTACTGCAGAACTAATGAGTCTTTTTTTCTTCCCATTTCTGCTACCACGGTACTAAATCGTAACACTAATGAGAAAGTCTAGTTCAACTTGCCCTTGCCGGGTTTATTTGAGTGAATTTATTAATCCTTCTTAATTCATGTTAATAGACAAGTGATCCGCCGCATTCACTCGATATGGCGTACTATTATGTATTCTGTGATATGGCAGAGTAAATTTTACAGATTTAAATTTTTTTGTACCGCAAGCTGAAGTTGGCCACTTCCCGTCGTAGACTTTATTCACTTGTGTGAATTTGCTTATTCACCTGGGTGAATTAAGTATACTTCTTAATATTCATCCAGGTAATTTGACTACTTATTAGTATACTTTATTCATCCTGGTGATAATTAGCTCAAGTGAATTAGGTCTACTAAGTATAAGTCACTTGCGTGAATTTGCTTGGGCGAATTAAGTATACTTGGTGATTTAGCCCAGGAGAATTAAGTCTACGACAGAGGTCACTTCGGTTTGATGTACATTGTTAAATTAATCGCAAAAAGTACATTTTGCATATTTTTTTTCAGTTATTTATTATAGTTTGTACACACAGCGGCACCCTGGGATACCAATGTAATATGACCTAAAGTTCGCTGTACAAGTGTACACATACTATTGGTCATTAAAATGTATCATCTAGTGATAATCCTAGTGGATTAAAAATGAAACAACATATATCATTGCATATTATTCTTTTTATATTTTTTTTCATCAGTTTAAATGGAAAATACAATTTCATTTATTTATAATGTTGTCATTTATTTATTGTAAACAAATATATTATAAAAGATTTACATATTACTATCAAAACAAAATATTCACAAAATGGCAGACTAACTAAACAATTACTTAGCTGTTTCATCAAGCATGCTAACAATTGCATTATTTTGAGCTAAAAGAAGGAGAAAGTTTGGCACTGATTCCATAATTCAAATGAAGATGGCATAAATGCATATTGCAGCAAAACTATCTGTCTGTTATGATTGAGTTAGTCTGTACATCCAGATTTTGAATAGGTACCTTTTATAACGATACTCTTCACAACCTCTCTCCAGCTCATGTGTATTGCGTGGTGTAATACTGACTACCTACTAAACTTCTCCAGCAATACTTTGCGACCGACTCGCGTTTGCGTCGTGCCTAAGCTTGCAACACCATCTGGGGCAACGCCAAAGAGAGCCTTCAACTGACTATTGTTTTTGTGGTAACTTGACAGTTCATTTAACTAATCTGCTGCCTCAATAATCGAAATTCATAATGACTTAAAAAAAAACAACAAACTCTAGCTCCTTTCGTAACAATACAAAATCCATTGAATGGATAAAATCAACTCAATTTAAACATTCAAACAAATCATCAATCAATTCAAATTAAAAAGTACCTCTTCTCATGTCTGCATTACCCTGCCTTAACAAAATCATATTATACATTTACATAGTCGACAAACAAAAATAAAAAGCAATGGAAGAGGACATGAGCAAAATAAATCACAAAATATATAAAAAAATATACGAGACTGTGTAAGGTTGCTCTCCGGACGCGCAGCGGACGCTCGAGTCTCGCTTACACAACTATTTCAAGTAGCAAAAGAAAAGTTCCCTTCCACTGTCACATGAAATGAAATGCCGAAAAGAAAAGTATAATTCATAAATTGTACCTATACTTTGTTTATATTCTAATTTTTTTTTACATTTTAATAATTTAAAAACAACCAAGTACTTGGTCGAGAAATTTATATCCATTTTTTTTTTGTGTATTTTATATTTTGATGAAATATTTAAAAGCTAATTAACGTGAGCCGATGTCAGGATTCATAGCTAGTCGTCGTCGTTTAACGCATCTATACACAATAACACTACCGCACTGTCTATACATCTTGACTCATCATAATGCACTGATATTTCGAGGGGCACAAGGAATATCGCAGCATTGTTTCGCGTCCCCGCCGCGCGTTCCGCACGCCCGCTTCATAATCCCTCGCATACAATAAAATAAAAACACTACGGTTACATCCCTTAACGTGTCTACGCGCCTAATTCGTTATCTATTTACATTGACATAATACATAATATTCAAATTGTTCGTCGAATCGACAGTCTTGCGGCGGGCGGCGGCGGCGGCGGAGCGCGCGGCGGCCGTCTGATTACTGTACAGCAAATTTACAATAGTAACATTTGATCAAAATACGCAAACTCAAAGATCTATATCTAAGAATTAAAATAAGGTATCGATCGTGTGTGTAACGCCCGCATTAAGCCGCTATAATATCAGCTATGTTAAGTAATATAACTTAGTTTGCGCATGACAGTAACGCCGTATAATTAACATACATATATAAACAAAATAGGCCTAATTCATTGTTTGAGGTTAAACTATGGGGTCGACACAACCTCACTGATAATATCTACACAAGTAAGTAAATATATTGGCAAACGTAACTTACATAAAATGAAATTGGCGATGTTGTCATGGCGCAAACGACCATATATATTTGGATTATTAGTACTCCTAATATATCACTAACTAGGATTTAAGAAAAAGAGACGTCACTAGATCCTAAATATCGCCTATTCTGTACAATGGACTATGATATTTCATTGAGATATTTTTTCCTTTGTATAAACATGACAAAATACAAATATTTCTGTCCAAACACCCTAATAACTTATTCGGTAACAATCGAGCAACATTACATATTGAATTATGTTCACTCCCTTTGTGACAGTACATTAGATATCATCAATGTAATTTTTTACTTTAAAGGGATATCTTAATGTTTTAATAGTTTAATTTTATAAGTGGTCTGGATTGTAAATACAGTTTGACGCACCGTCCACTCCTACAAGACAATAAGCCACAAGTTACGACACTGTCCCAACACACATTACACTTACTTCCCCTACATATCGATATTAAAGGCCTGTAAAAATATAATCTTTATACACTATCCATGTCAATAGGTGCAATGATGAACAGTGCTAAATCAACGGACCAAATGGAATGCATCTTTCACGATATCATCAACAATTTCCTCGAGCATATTTAACATAATAAGAAATTATTATATTGTGGGAAAACAATAATTTGTTTATAATATATAATCAGTAATATTCAAACGCTACTAGACATTATAATAAAACAATCGATAGTGCTTATACTAGTGGTAACAATAACATTTTCAACTGATTTCTATTTTAAATTCATTTTGTCATATTATTATGTAAGAGTTGTGATTATTATTCTATACAGGTACAGGCCTCGGCACGGATCTTGAGTTGTGAAATTAATTGCGCAGAAGCATAGTCGTCTCTATTGGAGTATCAATAGAGACGGCTATGCTTCTGCGCATTAAATTTCACTGCTCAAGATTCATGCCGAAGCCTATAGTGCAGAGGGCTTTATTGAGACACAAAGATCGTTAAGGAACAATATAAGTATTATAAATAATTTCGAAGCAAGAATAATCTGTTAACACTCAGGATAGACTTGTAATAAGTTGAATTAAAATAGGCAACAGCACTAAAATGGTGTGATAATCGTATGGATATAAATTATTTTGAAAGTCTCTCCTGAGGTACTTAATGGGGAGTATGCTTAAGACACGATTTGTCCATAAATTATGTAAATGAGTAATCAAATTTAATCAAACGGGAAATTAAATAAAAAAATAAATTAAAAAGCGAAGCGAATTTTAATAGTCTAATATCATGTCCATAATATTGAGCATTTTCTTTGAGTAAAAAGCTATACAAAACAAAATAATCCGCAATGAGCAACTAAAGGACACTTACGTTTGAATTGACCAAATAAGTTGACATTTATAATGAAAATCTAATTAGTTCCGTATATATACAAAAAACAATTGACCATTTCAATGAAAAATTAAATGTATAGCCGCATTTGACACACTAATTGACAAAAAATTAACTGAAACAACAGTATCTTTCAACAAGGTTTCGTAAACCTATGCAAATTGTTCGTAATATTTTATAATTAATCAATTACACAAGAGTTCAACAACATATAATAATAATAGGTGAAAGTAATGATAAAGGATGTTATTATAGCCGTTTCTTTGTGATGCACTCAACTATTGGGATTGGACTTGCATAAATGACGGCCTCATTTAAATTTAAATCAGAGTTACTTAACTCTAAATCATTTTCAAATATATGGACGTTACTTACAGGACAAAGTACGCAAAGACGGTTTAAATGCAGCTGGGCCAGAGGTTAGGGTTTGTATTCTCCCTTAGCGACTTTTAATATCCAAATGTATGTAAAAGAAACGAATTTTCAAAGTACCTTCGCTTTTTCTTTAATAAAGTCAGAACATTTCCGTAACACTAATATCTAATGTCGAAATAGAGAAGTATTCTTAGAATATTTTCAAAAAATACAATAAACCTTGAAGCCAAAGCTCTAACTAGTAATTAAATCCGAAAAAATATTTATTTTTGATATTTACTAAATACTTAACCAAAGAGAAATTTTTGGGACATTAAAGAAAGCTTCGACGTAAACATTATGGGAAAACAATAAGAACCTTCTGACGTATCAAAAAAATAATAATGTGGTACTTAGAAAAAATGTTTACTACACACTAATTTAAAAGGAATAGTCATTTAGTTAATGAAAGCTGTCAACTGGCCCGATTGCTGACTAAAATACTAAAATTAATTCTTATTGTGTTCTGGAGGGTATTTCTGAAAGAGGACCAGAAAAATGCTTACATCTAGTGGATGTTTCAACACTGGCCGGCTGTTGCTAACTTTCAAGACATTTATTTGGCAATTAAAATCAATAATATATAATCATAATTTGGCAAATTCTATGGCCTTATTAATTGTAATGAGCTTCGTCGCAATAATTTCCGCAACTTCCTAAACCTACGTCATTTCAAGTGTAATTATTTCCTTTGTGACACTGATCTTTAAAGCCTATCGTTATTTACAAGATGTTCGAAGCGGAAATGCGACGACATCGCTCATTAGCCGAATAAATAATTATATTATTTTGAAAGAAAGGAGAATATTACACTACCCATAACAAAATTCAACAAGAACGAGATAAATCTTTTTTAATACGACACTACTATATACAACATGCAAGCTGGGCAAGACGAATTAAAGAAATGTACGTCCAACATGTAAAATTTGGATGGATTGTTAGAAGCAAAAGGGACGACATCAGGCTACATATTATAGATAAAAATGCATAATTGCTTCAAAGGCCAAAGGTCTCAAAAATTGACTAACATTGTCGAACTTCGAATTGATCCAGTTTTAAAAGTTGACCTTCATTTAGACCTCGCATTAAGAGAAATATAGTAAAATAATTATGCCATCAGTATAAGCAATTCATTTGGACAACAATAACTTTAGACGGCAATACTTTACGAATGGAATAAAACGTGGACGAACGAATATCTACTATTGGACTATTATTACTCGATAATTTAAAATTTATATAGGTAATACATATTTACTATTTACAATGTTAAAATTGACCGGCCCAAGTAGTCTTTGATTAGGAGGACCGATGGTTTGTGAGGAAATATCGAGTGACGACGAAGCGAGCGAGATGCCCGCTGTCGGAACTATAGCTCGACAGGCGAAAAGAAGCACATTTAACACTTGAATGTTCCTACTTAGACACAACTTGTACACTTCTAAACAGAAACAGTCAAGCTTCAAGTTAGAAAAAAGCAAATATAATACATAAACTATACAGTCAATAGATATTGATAAATATCAATATTCCAATTCAATATGGGACCTTCTATCTGTGGGTTTTGACGAACTAAACATCCATCAACAATTTATTGAGGTATACGGTTAAGGCACAGTTCTATAAGTAAATGGAAGAACATGTCTAACTTAAAAATACCTTTCAAACAAATAAGTTATTTACAGAACTGTGTTGCTTTAACCATAAAGTATCCCGTCGAGTTTGCGTTGCCAGATTGGCAGTTAGCCGTGTGTATCACCGATTCTATATTAAATGTAGCATTGGATTCAAGTTCATCAATACGCGACAGATTAATCGCGGTGACTCAGGATCCTCGGTTGTCAGACTGCTTACAGTCAATCGTAAAGTTTGTTTATTCTTATTTAGTAAACAATTTTCACCCAACTCTTTATTGAAAATCATTAATAAAAACAAATGGTTTTCCACGCATAGATTACGAATGAAATTGATAATTGGTAATGACAATTTGATTTAACACTCCGTAGCGCCGCTGACCGCCGCTCTCTCGCTCGCACATTTCATGTTTTCTCAAGATTTCTTAAATCTGAGTGCGTAAATGAAAAATGTGTCTCCGCCACTTTTCGCAATATAAGATTACGGACATTTCAACATATATTTCAGTTTCGAGTTGCTGAAGTACAAAAAGTTATCGTAATTACAGTTCAAATAACCGTTAGAAACGATAACTTTTTGTACAGTGAACAGCCCGCTGGGCTTCCACGACAGGGGAATGATATTCAATCAATTTTATACTTAAATTCAAAGTTAATAAGGTTCAAAATAAATAACAGATTTTTTACAGTTTTGTATAACATCATGTGCTGTTTATTGTACTTGAGCAACAAAATACATGTCTGTTATTTTATATTGCGAAAAGTGGCCGAGACACATTTTTCAATTGCGCACTCGGATTTAAGAAATCTTGACAAAATATTTTTAAACCAGCGACCGCCCGCGACTTCGGTCTGAGTGGAAAGTTTTTTGCTATCCCTCGGGAACAAAACTTTTCATTTGGATAAATGGTACCCTATGTCCTTTTCTGTACCCCTGACAACGTGTATGTAAAATTTCATGACGATCGGTTCAGTATGTAAGACGTAAAGATGTAACAAACAAACAAACGGACTTTCGCATTTATTATATTAGTAAGGATTACGATTTAAGTTCAAAAGACGTATTACAACTGTCCAAAACTGTTTACCAAGTAAGGAGAAACAGACTTAAGCTGCCTTGATAAAATGTGTCACTCAACTATAAACAGGAAAACGCAATACACACCAGCATTCCACCAACGAGGCAGACGATCTCCTAAGCTTAGACTAATTACATTTTGTTGAAGGCAATAACCACATATGGTCAACAAATAATAACTCTAATCCTTGTAAATATAATTGCATTTACAGTCAGCGCGGCATTGACAGATTGACAGGACTGTCCACTGTTCAGAATACAAAGGCTAAGACTTATGTCACCATCCGGGAGATACTGACGTACAAAAATAGAATCTATGTCGGCACTTGTGAAAAAACTGCATTTCTTTCAAACTTTCCATACCTAAAAAAGTTAGGAACACATCTGTTTATGACCATTCCTATGCGGTAATATGACATTGCACTCGCGCAAAGGTCAGCTTGAAACGGTCACAGTGAAAGTGTTACACTCAATTAGAAAACTTAGCGCGCGTAACTGACCTTGAAGCGATGTCCTACTATGTTACATTTGGTCCGTAACGGTCTGAATGGAACGACCCATTTCACTTTCCAAGCGTTCCGAAAGCGGATCGAGTGGCATTGGCATATCATATTATAGTCGTTTCATCTCACGAATGCGCGTCGGCTACGAATGTTGTTAGGCGTGCACATGCACATTGTTCTTCTTCTTATTTTTGTTTTGGCAATCTACTTTCCTCTTGGAAGTAATTTTTGCCAGTGTCAAGTGTTGAATAGTTCAGTGGTAGATATTGTTTCAATTTTCATTAGAATGCGGGTGCATCGCATTCCAATGCTGCTTGGAGCATTTAGCTCTAAGTATACTCATCAACTTTGTCTAGGGATACCGGTGTTATTTTCATACAAACGAGGTAACTTTGACGACTTGGTTTTCTGCCAGGGATGTACCGTGCTGTGATCTGATGATGGCCATCCAGGGAGTGAATGGAGGAGATTCAGAGCGCTATACACACCTAACTGATCTGATCAGCATTCTAAAAGATTGATGGGTCAGAGTTCTCAGTTTCAGGATTTCCATACATTTTCATGCTATTTTCGCGGTTTTTTAAACATTTCCTTCAATATTTTAGAATTCTGGTCACATCAGTTGGGTGTGCATAGCGATCTTAATCTCCTCCATTCACTCCCTTGAAAGCCACCATCCGATCACAGCACAGTACATTCCTGGCAGGAAACCAAGGCTTCAAAGTTACCTCGTTTGTATGGAAATAACACCTATATCCCTAGACAAAGTTGACGTGTGTATATCAAGACAGTTTACTCGGTAAGTTCTGCCGAGGTAGCCACCACTACAATAAAGTCTCAGCTTCACACAACCAAGATCGCGCCTATTTCAATTATCCCACATATTGTTCAGTTGCGTAGACACTTGTACCACAAAACAGCACCGATTTTAAGACACAATATCCACTATGAAACAATTTGCAAAAATAGCCACCGTACTGAACTAGATAAAATTGCGCCATTGTTTTAGTGTGCGTCTGCACGCATTCGTATTACGCACACAAAAACAATGTGCATGTGCACGCCTAACAACATTCATAGCCGACGCGCAATCGCGAGATGAAACAACTATACCTAAAGGGCGAAAACACAGGTGCCATATTTTGCAACTCCAGATGAAAAACTGCGATATACTACTATTAGTAATACCAAAACTTTTCGCTTTCGATAATCGCTCATACATAATTACGTAATTCAGCGATGATACTTCTTTAGCACAAAACATGGCACATGTATTTTTGTGTAAATTGCAGTTTTTTCTATGTAATTTCGACCTGTTGCGATGTTAGTTGCAGTAATAACTAGAGGCAGCGTGCGGGCGGCGGATAACTTGAGTGTCAGTATGCTTGCGTCGTGCTGGCGGTCGCGACGCGTTCCGTTTTTAAGTTGCGCTGCAAGAAAAATAGTGCTGTTAGGAAACGAGGACGTTGTAGCTTAAAATATACTGTTGTTGGGAAACGAGGAGGTAGTAGCTTATATATTGTTGTTAGGAAAAAAGGAGATCGTAGCTTTCACCACTTCGATTCAATGTCTCTCTGAAAGCTTTGATCATTGATCGAAGGGTCAAAGTCTCAAAAACGGCACCTCGAAATAACTTCGGTGGGTCTGCCGAGCTTCAACTTAAAACAGATAAATCGAAGTAAGGAATTTCGTATTGTACTATTTGTTGAAAATATTTGGAAGTAGAAATTGATGTTCGTGTAATATCATGAATAGGGGTTTGCCATTTTGGCCCCATTGGTGCTCGATTTATCTGTTTTAATTTGAAACCAGGCAGACTTTCCGAAGTTCGATAGCGGGTACGGCCCCTGCCTGTTTAGCATGACCGATTTATATCGCGTGATATAACATTTTATCGACACTCAACTGTCAAACTCCTTTGTCTTTTTGACAGTTAAACGTGATAAAACGCTATATAAATCTGGACGCTTATTTTGTACAAAGTATTCTCTTCTTTGTTTCTTACTATTTAAAGTTGAATTTGTAAAGAAAAGTGTGAGAATAAATTTTTCGGTGTACGTATAAACAGTCTTGCCGTCTCCATAGGTTAAATGCTCTTAAGCACATGCACATTATTTTAGTGTGCGTAATACGAGAGCGTGTACGCCTAACAAACATTCATAGAACCGACTTCGTGAGATAGAACAACTATAACATTAAAATTTTAAGACTGGCAACATTACCATATTTGTACCATTTTAAAATGAAGACTGTCTTACTGTCCACCCCATAAAACTATAGTATACTAACTACACTATAATGTACTAGTATACAAAACTCGCTATTGCAATTAAATATATTTATAAAAAAAAACTAACTACCTACCATTATAATCTACATTTTTGTATTAAACTTACAGGCATATCTCCGTAGTCCATTAAATGTGGCGCAGTCTTGAAACGATAAAAATGGAAAGGGTTTAATGTTAGGGAAGGAATAATGAATACTGGCAACAACTGGCGATAACCCGTTGTGTGGTTTTTTGGCCGATTTCAGTCTTTGATCATTCCATACATTTATACATATAAAATTCTAAATTGATTCACTGATGATTGTTGGGATACGCGTAGAGCCCTAACAGCTGAAAGTATAGACACCATTTTTGGAGGGTAGATTCCTTTCATGGTGTAGGTCAGCACGAAAGGTTTTGAAAAATTCATCCCTTAAGGCATGGGTCGCCAAACTTTTTAGCCTAAGGGCCAGATTGACTCCTCAACGAAGTCCCAAGGGCCAGGAAATAGCTAGCTCATCGTACCAACATACTGTAAATTATAGTATGTCGATACGATCCGGCCGCTTTCGCGGGCCGGATTGTTGGTGCTCGCGGGCCGGAGCTGGCCCGCGGGTCGTAGTTTAACCGCCCTAAGACCCCTGCCCTAAGGGGACGAAATAGGGGATGAAAGTTTGTATGGACATCCCTCAGTTTCAAAGCTAGGATGTTCAAATTTTGTGTTTAGGCTGACGATTAAAATATTATAAGGGGAAAGGTAAGAGTGAGGGCACAATATAGAGAGAGTAAAGTAAAGCTTAGCTTTCGCTCGCTCGAGCAACGCACACATAAGACACCTCTCGCCGACACTGTATAACCGGAATCTCAAACCCAGTTCGAGAACGTGACGCAGCGGTGAGAGCTGTCTTAGTGTGTGTGCGATGCTCGTAGTACTAAGCCTAACTGAGGAGCAAACTAGGTGGCAGCACATGATTTTTCTTTTTTTTAAATACATGGAATGGCTAAAGTCCTTTAGATTTTTTTTTTTTCAGGTCAATGAGCAAAACCTATTTTGTCTCTAAGAAATCAGAGATGAAATCTCAATTTTCAAACAAATCGTGTTTGCTTCGTCGCTGTCAAACAAGCAAATGTTTTGTTCCTTCAACCAATAAGAGACGAGCGGCCATTTTGACAGATAATGACAAAACATGTTTTGATTGAACTTGTCAGAACAATAATTTTGAGGTTGAGATTGAGACTTATTAATTTCTGTTAATTTTTCAAAATGGAAGAGTTACATTTGGATGAAGAGGATAGTGTAAGAGTGGGTGATGGAAATTAAGGAAGCAGAAAACGAAAGAAGAGCATTAGGAAAAGAGATTGAGACAGAAGTTACTTCTGTAAGTCTCTCTTGGTGAGGGTGACGGTGACGATAAGGGTAAGAAGGGGAACGGGATACTAATATCTCTGGACCCAATTTTGAACGGGGAAACGCCTTCTACCAGCATTTTAAAGATTTTTCTAAAATGTCCACGCGGGCGAAGTCGCGGGTAAAAGTTAGTAACATAGTAAATAACTTACCAGATGGTCGTATTGGTGTACCATCCGCTTGATATGCGTGAGCTTGCGGTGCAGGAAGTTGACGCGGCGCCGCTGCTGTTGGTACGCGGGGTCGTTGGATACGCGCCTGTACTCCTCTTGGATACGCTGCTCTATGTTCTGCAATACAAACGGGGATATTTTAGATATATTAGTCTTCTTATAAGCATAATGGCTTACGCTACGGTTGGTCGGGCGAGTGCGGCGCCACTTCTGCGACTCGCTCGTACAGCGCTATGTACAGTACAGTCCTATACACAGTACACACACACCTGTTGGTCGGGCGAGTGCGGCTGCGCGCGCTGTAGTTGGTGCTCGAGGCGCGTGAACAGCGCCGCCACTTCTGCGACTCGCTCGTACAGCGCTATGTACAGTACAGTCCTATACACAGTACACACACACACCTGTTGGTCGGGCGAGTGCGGCTGCGCGCGCTGTAGCTGGTGCTCGAGGCGCGTGAACAGCGCCGCCACTTCTGCGACTCGCTCGTACAGCGCTATGTACAGTACAGTCCTATACACAGTACACACACACACCTGTTGGTCGGGCGAGTGCGGCTGCGCGCGCTGTAGTTGGTGCTCGAGGCGCGTGAACAGCGCCGCCACTTCTGCGACTCGCTCGTACAGCGCTATGTACAGTACAGTCCTATACACAGTACGCACACACCTGTTGGTCGGGCGAGTGCGGCTGCGCGCGCTGTAGTTGGTGCTCGAGGCGCGTGAACAGCGCCGCCACTTCTGCGACTCGCTCGTACAGCGCTATGTACAGTACAGTCCTATACACAGTACGCACACACCTGTTGGTCGGGCGAGTGCGGCTGCGCGCGCTGTAGTTGGTGCTCGAGGCGCGTGAACAGCGCCGCCACTTCTGCGACTCGCTCGTACAGCGCTATGTACAGTACAGTCCTATACACAGTACGCACACACCTGTTGGTCGGGCGAGTGCGGCTGCGCGCGCTGTAGTTGGTGCTCGAGGCGCGTGAACAGCGCCGCCACTTCTGCGACTCGCTCGTACAGCGCTATGTACAGTACAGTCCTATACACAGTACGCACACACCTGTTGGTCGGGCGAGTGCGGCTGCGCGCGCTGTAGTTGGTGCTCGAGGCGCGTGAACAGCGCCGCCACTTCTGCGACTCGCTCGTACAGCGCCCGATACTCTTTGTACAGTTCCGCGAACTCGTTCTTGTACGCGCGCCGCGTACTCGAACTCGTTATTGGCGGGTATTGCCTGGGGAACAAACAAAAACTTAATACTTTCACAGAATATAATAATAATAGTACAGTACGAGGCAAACATCTTGACACTTTTTCGATAAGTTCGCGCATTGTGAGCGACCAATAGCGCGCGCCCCTCTCCCGCCGCCCGCGCCCCTCACCGCTACGCAAACACAAAATACGCGTTATCGCACGCAATGGGGATCTCCATACAAAGCTTAAGCTAGATGGCGCTAGCGGCGAAACGACCGCTATCAATGGATTTGATTAAAATACGTCAGAAATGACACTTGATAAAATTTGAAACAGCCAATCAAACGATTTTAGGACAAACGCTTGTCAATAGTCAATAGTCAATAGTCAATAGTTTATTTGCTTAAAACATGGTAAAAAGTTGTTACAGTTATTGGTAGATCACATGTTTTGCTAGTAATAAAAGTAGCATGCAAATATGAATAATAGAAATAGAAATTAACAATCTAAAAATATTAAATTAAATACAATTCGATGTCAATAAGCATTTAAATTATTTAGTACCTACATACAATTTGTTTTCATGTCAAAAAATGATTGAACATCATAAAAGTTTTGCTCCATAAGCCATTTCAACAATCTATTTTTAAAATTACTTGTGCTAAGCATCTTCAGATTTTTTGGGATTTTATTGTAGATTTTGATACACATGACTAAGCAACTTTTGGAATATTTTTTCGATCGTGGGACATCATTTATTATTAGTCTATGTGGATATCTAAGTCTGCTATTATTAGATCTCACGAATAATTCCATGTGCTTATGGACGAAAACAGCTATCTCGTAAATGTAGAGGGATGGTAGCGGTAACAATCCGAGACTTTTAAACAGAGGTTTGCAAGATTGGTCCGGCGGAATCCCACATATAGCCCTGATACATTTCTTTTGGGCAATGAACGCTCTATTTTTGTCAGTACTGTTGCCCCACAGTATGAGCCCGTAACGTAGAACTGATTCTACATAAGCGCGATACGATATGACAGCAGTTTTCCTATTCGTTACATTCCTTACTCGTTTCAGTGCAAATACAAACTGATTTATTCGACTGCATATATTGTCTATGTGTATTTTCCAAACTAAGTCTTCGTCCAACGTTATTCCTAGAAATTTTAGATTAGGGACTTCTTTTATTTTTGTAACATTCAATGCAAAATTATATTTTGTATGTTTGGTTTTATTGAATTGTAAATAATATGATTTATTAAGATTTATTTTTAAATTAATTGTATTTAACCAGTGGCACCATAGTTCCTCAGTATGCATCCCCATCGCGTCTTATTAAACCATCCTTCAACTCGGCGCACTGCCCTGTTGAACAGTAGGATGTTTTACAGTCTGCTTTTGTAAAATTTACCTCCGGAAACAATACTCGACTTATGTGTTGAACGCGAGGATGATTTTCGAGCGCTTATTATCTAAAGTATTCTAAAGAGCCTAGTAAATTCATCCTTCAGCTCAACATGCCCGCGTAGTTGAGTTGATAAATACCCAACTCCGGTAGGTCCACCCAACTCATTTGGTTTGTTTTTTTCCGACGTTTCGGCACCTTTGCAGCTGCCGTGGTCACGGTGGTGGACTGAAGCTATATAAGGTGTTTTCTCTGTCGCTGCTGGACGGTCAGAATTAATCCTATCAAAATCCTGTTTTTGAAATATCTCGGTCTTGTCTGCGGCTTAAAGCAGTTGTTTGCACTTTAATAATTGTGTTTGTTCTTCTACGTGGTATATTGAAAATAAATTTTGAAGCGTGCTAGGAAGAAATAACGGTCTTAACAGGTTTATGACCACTTGGTGTAGGATTTTTCTCGTATAAATCAATGAGCCTGTTGAACTCTGACTGCAGATTTCGAATAAAAGATTTAAATTCATGTAAGAATTCGTCGTTGCGTTCGACGGGCTATAGTTCAACACGTCGCAGTCAGGTGTTGAGATCGAGGACGATTTCCGCGTTAGTACTATTTTACTTATCTACTGAATCCATCCTACTGTTCAACACGAGTAGCAATTCCGGATGTGCGAACTAAAATATCGCGGTTGAAACCATACTGCATTTGAGTGTTGACACGAAGTATGGATTCCGTAACACAGCGTTGTAAAAGAGAATCGTAATACATCCTACTGTTCAACAGGGCCGCGTGCTGAGTTGAAGGATGGTTTAATAAGACGCATCCCCATTAACACTTATCATAAGAAAGATGCACGTAATTGACGTTTCAAGACGCTTTGACTAAAATTATGTACATATTGTTTTGATGAAATATTGTTAAAAGCAAATTAAAAACACGAAGCAACAGATGCTTATAAATTGTAAATGTAATAAAATTCCTATAACTTTGACGCATTATTTAAATAATTATAAGTCATAATAAATTTACTATAACTTAGACGTAATACGTCTTCATAATTGAAAATAATATAACACAGAAAACACTAAAATTGAATATGTAAAAAGGTTACCAAAGATAATTTACAGATAACAACAGGAAGCAATAAACATTTTCACGTAATCTAATTCCGTTTCAAGTAAAATAGAGCTACTTTACCTTTCAATATCTTCCGGATCAGTCATTTTCTCGTCGGATACGGACGATAATTCTGTATTTTCTAAGGGTTCAGTATTTGTGATGTCTTTAACTGCAAAAGAAGAAAATATTTAATCAAGTGTTGTTGTTGTAACATAATATTATCATAGCATAAATTCATAAAAATAATTTAATAAAACTTACAATTACTGTTTACTATAAGTAGTTACTTTTTATTCAATATCGTTCTTCACAAATAAGTTCAAAGTAATTTATATAAAGATTCTCGATCACCTGTTTTATAATATCAAAACCAAAACTAGACAAAGTATAATCAGACATTATAGAAATACTATATTGAAGAGGTTAAACAGTTTATTACTTTGTCAAATCAACTATAACGCTGCAGAAAGCAACCATAGGTGTGACATGGTACTAAAATGTTTAGGTACATCTGATAGTAGTAACCAGCGAACTAAAATCTACGGAAGTGTAATTGAAAGCAAATTGTTTAAAAAACAGTAACGTCATAAAACGCTCAACAATCAAATAGTAAAAAGATACCTCATTACAATGCGAGCACGATCGGTATTAGGTTGTATTCTGGCGCATATGACATTTTGTATTGACTAAGCAGATTTAAACATGATTGGATACTTGGCTCGCGTAATTTTTAATTGTAATTTTTTAGCCCCGCCCACTTGATTGTAATTTGCGTGGTGTTAATTGTCATTTTTGAGCGGAATTCTTGTTCCATAGATTTTAGTTCGCTGCTAGTAACCATAATTTTCAAAGTAAAAGAACTTTTTACTGGAATAAGAGCGTGAAAAAATTATCCAAAATTTTACTTTTTATTTAATAAAATATATCTTACCTGTGATACTAGTTTGCTCTACTAAGGGACTATTTCTATAACCATTACTTTTGACAGGACTGGGACACATTTCCTTGACCGTAGTGTAGTTAAGTGTGTAACCATTTTCCTTTTTAACTGCAAAGAAATAAGGATTGTGTTAATAAATAGAAGATTGGACAATTACACCCGTAATTTTTAAGTATAATATAAAAATTAAATGGGGATATCCGACCACGTTACTGAATATGTATGTACATAGATTGAAAATATCGGAAAAATCTTTTGATTACGCGCGTGTAAGCACAGAATATATAATAGTACTAACGTCTATGAATGAGCTCTAAATCAAGTAATCAGTAAAACAATTTTTTCAATTATATTAAGTAACTTAACACAAACAAAACTTGATATCTTGACTAATTATTAAATATTGAAACTTTTAACTGCACATATATTTGATTAGAAAAAGGAAAAGTCTCGCACATTACTTTTTTTAGATATACTTAAAAATTAACTGTGTACAATGTTACGCTGATTGAGTAATAAAAAACTAATGAGTTTTTAATGAGGTCGGTATAGTATAAAATGTACAAAGTCTGATTGAGATGATTCTATTGAAGAGAACACAGTTGTGGTAAGAACCTTTTCAATAATAGGTATTTTGATATACTAGACTGTTTAGGTGTTTTATTAGTACCGTAATACACAGGTACAATGCTATTAATTTAACAATGTACAACAGAAGTGACCAACTTCAGAGCGCTTACGGTACAAAATTCTGTAAAATTTTCTCTTCGCCATACAATTTATTTATATTCAATTTGCTGAGTCGGATGCAGATTGCAATTGCGTTATCAGATGACCTCTTTTTCTTTCCGAAAGTCATTTGATTAGTTCTTAAGAAGATGAACAATCTCTTAAGGCTTTTTATTCTATGATATTGTTTTTTTACTTTACTTTCTATGTCGGCATGTAACATGTTTTGATGAAGTGTTTATAATTAATGTTTTTGATAAATGTGTGGAATTATTAGGTTAAGGACAAATCGAGTCAGAAAATCGTGCGTGGAAATTCTGCGTTACCGCTTTCTCAACGACGCGCGAAATCTCTTGTATTGTGCGCTCGACAATCTTGACATGATCACCGCGGTTAGTTCATAATTCGCTGTCGGTGTCGCGAGTGGCCAAATCGCAGTGGGTAAATGAGGCGGAATTTCGCGCCATTATTAGCAAGTAGAAATGGTCAGAAACCGCCATATCTGGCCGAAAAGTCACCCGCATGTTTTTCGCGCGACTGCAACGTTGGTTTGGTACGCTGACGCGGAATATACGTGCGTGGGCTGGTCGTCCTTTATATCGGCCGCGCTTATAAACAGTACAGGCGCTAATTCTGAACGATATAATCAAAACAGTTACGTTGTCATTTAGGTTATATTATTTACCTAAAAATCTTTGGTTTAGCTTTAGAATTTTCATTTAAATTATTCAAGATTGGCATGCTGAGGAATAGATTTCATCAATATTAACAAAACAAAAGCGAGTATTTTGCTGTAAACGAAACTGAAACTATTTAGTTTTGGCAGGGCTCTGTCTCTCCGCGCGCGAGTATGAAGCGCTCAACGTCCTCTGAGAGGACAAATTTCAAACGTCAGAAAAGATAAGACCTACGCGTTAAAAAGAGAGGCAACTACTAAGTGCATGTTTTGGGAGCGAAGGGAGCGTTGTGCGACCTGAATGACACTTTATTGTGTCGGAGCAAGAGTCGCAATTTATTTAAACGATTTTGCGGATTGCACCTTCAGGAGACGTATTTTTGAATCATTAGAATTCCAAATCATGTATAAAATCGCAAGATTCGTGTGAGAATACTCGTGAATTTTGCAACGAGTGGTCCGACTCACTCGTTTTAGATTCTACCAGTAGAAATGACGTGAAAGAGAGAGAAATATCAAAATCAAATGACTGACTTTATAACTTTTTAACTTACGTTCCATTCCCCCGTAACTAATTACCAGTTTTTAAAATCTACGAGTTATGGCTTTCCGGTTTTTCTGCGTGAAATGTGAAAATGTTATAAAATTCGAGTTTTAGGGCAACACTCATATCTATTGTTTCAAAAATACGTAAAATTGGGAGCGATCGAAATTGATTTCGTATACGTGTTGCTTTCGTGCATGAATTTAAGATTCATTTCGAACGATTCAAAAATGCGTCCCCTGTATGCTAGTACTATACTTAATCTGTTCTGTGGTTTTGGATATAATGTTGAAAATAAGCGCGATTAGGCCCCAGAACACACACACTCACCGTCGCACTTGGGCGCGGGCGCAGGCGCGGGCGCGGGCGCGGGTGCGGGCGCGGGCGCGGGCGCGACGGCGGGCGGCGGCGGCGGGCGCGCGGCGTACGGCGCGGCGGGCCGGTCGTCCTCATTGTCGGACGCGTGCCGCTCGCCCGACGACGTTGTCGCGTAACCCGACGACGGGGGGGAAGGCCGCCTGGGGAAGAAAAGGACGGTCAATATTAGACAACATAAAGCCAAAGTGAAATTGGGAAAATAGATTTTGGATAAGTCATTAAAAGTTGAACAAAGTATCAATTAGAACAGATCGAGAGACAAATCTTTACTCTACGAAAGTACATTTCGTATTATCAAATGCGTTGATTTTTAGACAGCATTTCATCTGCATTTGATGCTAGGCAACAATGCGTGCCCAGCGTTAGCGCCACTTTTAAGCTATTTGAAGAAAAACTTTAACAACGAATTCATCAGAAACACAAGTTTATGTACTTACTAAATATAGGACAATTGTATGAACATTGACTGTAGTGCGAAATGCGTTGCTTTTGAGATGGCATTTCATCTGCATTTGTTGCCCAGCGCCACTTTTAAGTCATTTAAAGAAAAACTTTGACAACGAATTCACCAGAAAACTTGCACTTAGAGTTGATGTACTAAATATAAGATAATAGACATCACCTGTAGTGCGAGATGCGCTGCTTCTTAGAGGGCACATCGTCGCCGGCGCCGGCGCTGGGCCGCTTGCAGGCGCCCGGCGACGCGCGCGGCGACAGCGAGTGCGCCGAGTCGCTGCTCAGCGGCGGCGTCAGGTTTTGAGGTTTCCGCCTATAGCCATTACAGTTACTGATTATTTATTTATCTACACCCATGCTTTAAATCCTCTGTAAAAGGTTCTGAAACAGCTTACTGCCAACATTATAACAACCAGTGTGTCTCGTAAACACAACACAATATCCGAACGAGAGCATGTCGCTCTCCTCCCAGCACCCACGCGCGACGGGTTTCATTATGAAATTCAGTACATTTGAATTATTATAACACTCGTTCGGATGATTTTATGACGAGGAGGAGGAGCGCGACAAGCCCTCGCTCGGACATTACGGCTACCATGATGACACTGGTTGTTTCAACGTTGCCAATAAGCCACCGTTTCAAAACCCTTTATAGAGGATACATATCATGGGTGTAAAAAAAGTATTGTATGCAACTACATAATTAGGTATTAAAACACTCATGTGATACTATTTTTTTTTTTTTAATTTTGTTAATAATTGATAATTTATATAAGGTGCGATGTAATTAGTGTCAAATATTTTCAGGGCTGAACATGCAAGTCATAATACATAGGTCAGCAAAAAATGGGGTACTATTTGCAGGTTAGTTTGCGAGATATTAAGGTAAACAACTTGGTCATCTAACCCCAAAAAACATCACCCCTTTACAGCTGAGCAACAACTACATTCAACGATTTACACACACTAGCCTACTGCACACATGCGCCGGGCCATCGACCGCGGACGCGCGCGGCGCTTTCAAAGACACCGCCATGCGCCAGCGCCACGCACGCGCCTGTTGTCTACACACCACCCCACACACACAAACGTCGAAGCGCGGGTTATTCCCAACTCACAAAAATTTTATGTCGTAGGTATGTTAAAAAGTATTAAATTGGTATCAATAAATTTTGAGTTTACCTTGGATTTTGGATATCAAAAACTATGCCAATCTAAAACTAAGCCTATGTCTAGCTATGGACTTACTATGAGAAAAAGCGCCTTTGTTTAGAATAAAACTAGCTTTTTACAACATGGCTTAGTGGGCTTAAGATCAACAGTGGACTTAATAAATTTAGACTTTGCCCGACAGTGGATACGAAAAGCGCTTCCGTAATTGAGTATCATAAATCAGATATTAAAAATCATAGGTACCTACCTACTCAAAACTTGACCTCATGATCAGCAGTGGACTAACTTTTTAATAAATGTCTAACTCAATCATCTTTTAACAACTAAAACAAAAAGGAAGTTAAATAACTAGGTCTAGACTTATTAAATTTAAGCCTATGCCCAGCTATGGATTTAATGAGTGTACTTTTATGTAAAACCTGAACAACATCATGATCATAATTATGACATCATTTATTGCATACTTCGTTTATCGAAACAAAAGTGTTAATAGGGAATAACCCTTCAAATTCGCCGATTGCCGCCGAAAGATGCCGCGGTCAATCAGCGCTCCGCGCGCCGCCCGCCGGCCGGCCGCACTGACTCAATGAAAAGCCGACCGATAGTGCTGTAATTATTGATATAAAGATTCTTGATTGATTAATATTAATAAAATCAAGTGCACATCAAGCGTATATTTTTAAGGTTAGCAGCTTAGGATTGGTTGCAAAGGCAACACCTACTTGATGTACAGTATAGGATTGATTAAATTACCTCTTAGTAATATGCAACAGATAAAAAAATATTACCTACTATAATTTTTTCTGAGTTCATGGGAAACTTTCACATTTTTAGGCATAACACAATAAAATATTCAAAAGTAAACTGCGGGCGGTGTTGATCTTCGATCCTACTATTAATCGCGATCGTAGCGATGTTTCGACAACGCCAAACGTTTCCAAAAATCCATCAAAATTGTTTTCATGCATCAATCAACAACAGCTGGGACTGCCAAGCGTGTACATTCTGAGTCATGGAAACACAACAATCGCTTCTTTATTCCAATTCTCTCAATTGATTTACTAGTTTCAATGTACGAATAAACTTAAAACTATCGGGCATTTACAGGAAAAACTATCACATTACAGAATTTTGTTTTTGTACAATAGTTTTTATAATCTGAAAGATTAGCTAATGATTATTAGTTTGCCTCCCTTTAAGATAAAAATAAAATAAATTACTTAATGTAATCGTCGTTGAATCAATTAATCAATTGTGTACGTCATATCATGTCACATCTCTAGTATGTCGTAGTAGCACAGAATAACTACAAGTAGTAGCGTGCACTGGGTGCAGGGTTGCGTTCAGTGACTCAGAGTGCGGTTGTTTGGTTTTTTTAACTCACTCTAACAATGATATTAAATGTAAAGATAGGTTACCCGCGCTTCACAATGGCAAGACAAAAGTCAGGTAATTGCCCGACTTTCAATTAGTCAGGCACAGTCTCGCGACACGGTAACACACGCGGCTCTCGTCAATCAGACGCAATAAAATTGTGAAATACCATTAAAAAATGTCTACTTGCGTCTTTAGACGATGTACAAATTATACAGCAACGGTCAGAGATCGGAAAAATGCTTTATTTCACACGTAAGTACTGTATTTAATAAAAATATGTATTTTCTATTACTTTATTCGGCCATATTGTACAAAGAGCGAGCCGTCTGCTTTGCGTGTGGGAGTGAAGGAGACAGCTGACGCGCTGTCAATTGGCAGCCAATGCGCATGCAGCGGCCAATGTGTGTATCTATAGTACCTTTACGCTGTTTTAAATAGCAATGATGTTGGCGCATAACCTATCTTTACATTTAATATCATTGCACTCTAAGGTCCGGACCGACCAAGAACTTTAAATGCCATTAATATTACAAAGTCTTCGTTTTCTAGTTGGAATACGGAATAATTTAAACTTTCCTTTATTCTAAATCAAATAAAATCCGTTTTTTGAGGATCTACCATTATCATTTTAAAAATTAGACACAAAAACATCATGACATTGTCATTTTTCTATAGACAAACGTAAGAGCGTTTTACAACCATCCATTTTGATGGTTAAAAAGTTGCAACGCTCTGACGTTTGGAACGGGAAGGTTGTGTGAACCGAACGTCACGCTCTAATGTTTGGAACGCCGTTAGAGCGTTCGGTTGCACTCGGAGCGTAGGTTCGGAACGCAACCCAGCGCACACGCACACGCACACGCGCGCTCCGCGCGCTACTTGTCCCGTCAGTTGCGGAAATTCTTTCGTTCGGGTGCATTGTCGTGCGTGCGTGCGTAAAGCTGTAAGCCACAAAAGGCCGAACTATCGCTATAATAACGCGGATTATTTAAACATGGTGTTGTGCTGTGCTCTCAGCTTTCAGAGGATTTGGGGAAATGGGTGAAATGGTTCCGATCAAGGTGACTGACATGTGACTGATCACCCGTCCGGCTTCGCTGGCGCGATAAAATTGGCTATCTAAATAATAATCATGACGCCAACTACAGCCTACCAGAAGCCGTAGGCTGTTTCGTGAGACTGAGGTTCATGAAATCCAAGTGAGTTTTATTGTGTGCATTGACTGACAGATTGTGCAATAACTGTCAGATACAATGGTATTTTGAAAGTTCAGTGTCATTCAGTGTCAGTTCAGTGTCATCATATCGTATCGCGGTGGTCGTGCAGGGGCCAGCAGGAGTCAGGCAGGACGCAATGACCCATCCGATATTATCGCATCGGCCTATAAAAACGAGCCTGTCTGTGGGTGAGTGTCTTTAAGTTCATTCACGCACACCACGATAGTTGTGTGTTGCGTATGAATGCTATGCGTGCTATTAGATAGTGTGAGTGTACATGTACAGGATGGGCTTATTTTATAAAAATAAGGGTATTCTTTTTTTGTTTGAAAAATTAAATTCTAAACTAGCGTGTAGAATTTCGAAATATTTTTTATATGTGATCCTTATGACTTATATGTTCAGCCCTGAAAATATTTGACACTAATTACAAGGCACCTTATATACTTAGTTACTCTATTGTAATGGGTTAATCCTGTAAAGATAGATGTAAAAGTGGAAATAAATAAAATAAAATAAAAATAAAAAAAATATTATCACACTCGGCGAATATCCCTGATTTATAGTACAGTTGCATGAATAACTACTATAATATACGTAATAGCATACTTGCTGAACTACAATCGGCCCAAAAAGTATGTTATATCTCTGCCAGCGGCGACGTAAGGTTTTGAGGTTTCCGCCTGCGGTTACCGTTTATCATAAAGCAATGATAATTTATGCAAATGATTATCTTTAGCTGATTTTTTTCACCGAAATGAAAATAACTTTTGCTTGCTCTATTTACAGACTATTACAAATACGAAGTCTCTATTAGCTAACTTCTTTAAAACAAAATATTGGATGCCGAATATGGTAGATAGGGACCATCAAACTGAATAATTTTTAATATGGGACCAACTCTGAAATCGTGAAAAAAATCAGCTGTTTCATACAAAAATTAATAACGAAAATATCATAATGTATGAAACAGCTGATTTTTTAGCGATTTCAGAGTTGGTCCTATAGTAAAAGTTATTCAGTTTGATGGTCCCTATCTACCATATTCGGCATTGCGGGTTGTTTTGTAACACCCTGTATACAAAAAGAGTAAGTATAAGAAGAATTTATATTAAAGGCTAGATCTGCTATAAAACAAATCCCAAGTTTATTCTTTTAGACATATGGTTATATTACCATCGGGTAAACTGTCCTTTAATTGTACCTTCAACGATTGTCAGTGAAACAAAAAGAAAAACCGAGAAAAGAAATTAATTTTCTATACAAGGTGGTTGTATCAGATTGGCCTATGAATAGCGTAATAATTGCAAAGAACGTTCACAATAAATGCAAGCCTTATTTAATTAAGAGTCTTATTCGTTACACGAACATGGCGTCATAAGAACCAAAGATATTAATATTATTGTATATTAATTGAAAATTAAAAATAATTGATGGAATGGACCAATACCTTCTAATTTCATAATCGTTCAAACGAGTGAAGTTGTTAGTTTACAAAATAACCGCATTATCCATAAAAAGTTATAGAAAAGCTTGTTATAAGGATTTTTTTTAAATCATTATTCATAATAGCTCAATAGCTATAAACGTTTCATAAAGTTAAAGAAGGGTGTTGCCTATTTCATCCCTATTTTAGTGAATAACATGGCCGACTACATAACGCTGATTAAAGTTACAGCTTTTACGTCTTTTTAGGTTTTTTTATGAATAAGGCGGTAAGACTCTTAAATAAATAGACTATACAAACCTCTTGAGCATATGTTTTTCCTCCTCTGAGTAGAACGGCCAGTCTTCATTAACGTCGTTCCACATGTGCCTACGTAAATGGTAAGAGTTGTCTTTGAGCGAGCCTATTTGAGGCAAAATCTTGTTCACCAGACCTCGTTCCTTCTCCTTGATACCCTCTGCAATGTTATGGCGGCCATTAGTTAAGTCGAGTATTAGTTAAGGCCGTATTTCATCGGTAGTTCACTTACCGCTTATGAGTCTGGAGTAAAGTTCGGGTTTCTTGAAAGGTTTCAACGCTAATAATTGTATAAGTCTTTCCCTGCAATAAAGAAATTTCATTGGTTAACAAAGTTATCATTATACTATCGAGCACATTCAAGACTATAATCTATAACGGGTGTAACAAGACCTTCAACGAAGCCGAAGTTCACGTATTCCGCCCACCATCAGGATCATTTTTGTCTTTTAGACTATACCTGGGAAACCAATAGTTACGAAGTTATTGAAGGTCAAAGTCAATTTTTTTTTTCAATTTTTTTATGAAATCTTATTTTATTCGTTAGTTCCTACTTTTTGACTAAAGAAACATTATCAAAATTTTAAGTATATTTCGTAACAAACAAGGCTTCAAAACGTCGTCACTCGATGTATCTCATGAGCACGCACATAAACGCTGCCTTTCAACTCGGCCGCACGCGGCTGTGTAGCATACACTCGCAGGCGCGGCCTGTTGTACGCATCACATTGCGTGGTAATGCATGCAATGCTTTTTTAACACCAAAAATCAAAATGGTTTCCCAGTAATAATTTTGAACAGAAATGGTCCTGATGATGGGCAGAATACGTAGACCTCGGCTTCGTTGAAGGTCTTGTTACACCCTGTATATAAGCTGCCAGGTTAACGTAAACGCAAGCAATTTCTTAATAAAATTATGTGTGCGTTGCGAGTTGCCACCACAGAGAAAGGCCTAAAATCAAAATTTTCTTCAATTAAATATTTAGATTGTTGTAAAGCAGCGTTGGTAATATAAGAAAAACTACTCGAATTTTTAAAACACAAAGGTTTTATAAAACTATCGAGATTTTTCTCATTCACAACGGGATGGTGCTTGGCCTTCACCTCACCTGATGTTAAGTGACGATGAGGCCGAAATTGTAAGCGCACTATACCCGGAATCCTCACTACTGAGGATCTGGCTATCTTACCTCTAACTGTCGGAACCCAACAATGTTTTAATTTTAATTGCTGTAATAGCCAGGCGGACTTGAAATAAGACCTACCACCAACCAAACCGAGACCAAAATAATGTACCTGGGAATTGAACCTGGGACCCCTAGGTCTTACAGAGCCTGTTAAAGTTATAGCAAAAGATTAATACGTACGAATTAACCCCAGTGAGCCTAAACTATTTAATTTTCTAGAAACATCCAAATCATCCATAACACCGCGAATTTAATTCACAAGTGAAGATTGTATATTAATCACCGCTTTAGATATCAAAAGACCATAAAACTTTATCATTTCAGCTCGCGTTATGTAAGTAAATAACAGATGGATTAAAATTTTTCCTTAAAACATTTTAAGGATAACGTTGTCACGTTTGTCAACTAATAAGCTTATGAAAGGAAATTATCATAACAGACGAAAAGTCCCCATTTTGCTGTCACGTTATAGAACAATATAAACCATCGGTTCACGTCAAGTCACTTGATGTTTCCACTAAACATGTTTGGTTATGAAGTCAGCGTTGAAGGTCACACTTCTTGGAAATAATAGAGTTAATTACATTTCTATGAAAAGGAGGAAAATTTACTTTTACAAGGCCGTATCCGATTTGTTATAATTAAAAACTGTAGCTACATTTCTTAGTTTATTGTCCAGAATAAGTAGAAAATTTTAAAGACGGCACTACACAATTCAGTGATAATACAAACATTTAACATCTTCGCATATAAAAGTTGATGACAGCAAACACTTGTATTTGATCCTCTTTTTTTCACCCAATCATTTTTACAACGTATTGGATAAATATTAAATAGTACAAAATTATAAAAGTAATGTTTATTTTCGAGGCCAAGTGTCATATTATGTAGCCATCTTGTGTATAGTTAGCGGTTTTAGATTTCAATACCAACATTTTTGCAATATTGAGAATCATATTTCATTTTCATTGAAGTAAGTTTTAGTTTATTTAGAATAAAATAGATCCTTAACGCATTTTATGTGAAAATAATTTGATTGCAGTAAGTCAACCCACAACAGTTAAAATTGAAGTTTAATGCCAATTTTTTTATAGCTATAATATACACACATCAACTTTGTCTAGGGATACAGGTGTTATTTTCATACAAACGAGGTAACTTTGAAGCCTTGGTTTTCTGCCAGGTATGTACTGTGCTGTGATCTGATGATGGCTATATTCAGGGAGTGAATGGAGGAGATTCAGATCGCTATACACACCTAACTGATCTGACCAGCATTCTAAAAGATCACAGCACGGTACATCCCTGGCAGAAAACCAAGGCGTCAAAGTTACCTCGTTTGTATGAAAATAACACCTGTATCCCTAGACAAAGTTAATGAGTATAGTTGCGAGTTTCCCTATTGACATTAATTAATTAATAATAAATAAATGCGTGATTGGCAACTCAAAACCACACATCCTTTAATTGGTTACCACAATATTATTTATCTACGTTATGTTTATTGATAAGGGCCGTGACGTGTGTACAACATTACAAATTAAAAGGCACAACAAGATTAATATTATGAATAACAAAATTTTCGTTAATATTTTATCAAAACAAGTGCTTGATTAATATGAAGATTGCTATTGGTCATTGGAGAAGGCAGTACTTGTATAAAACTAGGGCCTGTATTATTTAAACCGCTGTCAACGTTGAGAGCTATCTTGAGATCATATTTGAGATGCTATTATCATAGAAACAGCATCTCAAGTATGATCTCAAGATAGCTCTCATATTTGAGATCGGTTTATAAATAACACGGGCTTAAACTGTGAGATAGATACATTATTTATTAATATTTTTTTTGTGCTATTGTAAATATGAAAATGGTTTTTACGAGGATAACTTTATTTGAGGTAAATGAAGGCAAAGGTCGCCGGTAAAATCCATAAAGGGAGCGGTTTATCACAAACTCTATTGTTCAGACTGCCAATCATTTCCTAAACTTAAACCTAATTTCAGCCAGTGTATCAACGAATTTGTTACATTTTTTTACATCTTTCACCTAGCTATTAACATAGAAATACAATTACAAATAGTAGCTTGTTGCATTAAAGAATTCATATTATGCGTCTAGTGGACAACAGTGGTCTAGTGGTTCGCCCACCCATGTAAGACGCAGGGGTCCCGGGTTCGAGGGGGTACAATTTATTATTATTATTATTATTAAACAGGCGAGCAGTTGTTGCAACTGATAGTGCCTGTATCCTGCAATCTTTGCTCTATTCTACTTTATTTAAATTTAAATGTTTGTCCAATCTATTCTTAAATTGGTTCAAGTTGTTGGCTGAGACTAATTCTTCTGGCAAATTGTTCCACGCTTGGACCACTCTGTTGCTCAAAAAGTGCCTGTGAGGGTTGTTGTTGGATATTGTTTTTACAAGTTTGAAGCTGGGTCCTCTTAAGTAGGCGTTACTTTTCTGTGTCAGCATCTTGTCAAAGTTTGGAATATCATAATGGCCATTTAGTATCTTAAAAGTCTCAATCAGGTCTCCTCTCTCTCTTCGATCTTTCAAGCTGGTAAGATTTAGATATTTCAACCTCGTCTCATAGTCTAGGTTCTTTAGTTGTCTCGGTATTTTTGTAACCTTTCTTTGAACACGTTCAAGTAAGTCTATGTCTTTAACAAAGTAGGGATTCCAAACTTGAAAGGCATATTCTAAAATGGGTCTAATGAATGACTTGTATATCCGGGTAACCATATCAGGTGTAAGTATTCCAAAGGCCAAAATTCCAAAATTTGTACTGGCCTGGCTAGCTACCACCATCTTACCTAAGTCGGATTTCATAAAAACAATTAAAAAAATTGTTGTATTTCGGCAGTTCAAACAAGGTAAGGCAGCCAGATTCGCGGTGATGAGAATTCAGAGTGTAGTGCATTTCCATGATGAAATTTTGCATACACGTTGTCAGGGGTACTGTTCCCGAGGGATAGCAAAAAAACTTCTCACGGAGACGAAGTCGCGGGCGGTCGCTAGTCATGTATGTTTAAGGTCTATTTGCGCGATTGATAATGGAGCTTTAATGCCTGGCCATGCGAATTCCTAACATGATAGTATAGGAATTTGCGTGTATTGTCGCGATTGTGAATTACCCACTATGAGGTCAGCGAACCGAGCGATCAATGAAGAGAGAATTAGCAATTCGCTCATTAGTGTTGCAAGGCTGTTAGTGTGGCTCTCGCAATTTTTTTATCATAAGGTATTAAATATTTTTTCATTTAAGTAGGTATAGATAATATCTATGAGTATACAGATTATGGCCGCTATTATGCAACCAGTGTTCAGTCGCTTTGTGCTGCATAACAAACACAGGTTATGCAGCACAAAGCGACATAACATGTGTTTATGTCGCTTTGTGCTGTATAAACACATGTTATGTCGCTTTGTGCTTTGTTTTATGGCGGGCTAAAAATGCCAGAATTTTTACGACTGCAAATGCAGCCGCGACTAGAGGAGTGTATGCTTACTTGATGGAGCGCCTAGTGAGATCGGGGTTGGGCGGCGGGCGCTGCGGCGCGGGCGCGGGGTGCGGCGCGGGCTGCGGCCGGGGGGCGGGAGGCGCGGCTCTCTCTCGCTCCCTCTCCCTCTCCCGTTCTCTCTCCCGCTCCCTTTCCCTCTCCCGTTCCCGCTCCCGTTCGCGCTCGCGTTCCCGTTCGCGCTCCCGCTCGCGCTCCGCCCTCTCGGCTACGAGCCGGGCCGCCGTAGATGAGTATAGGTTTTGGTGCGCAGGACGCACCTTTACACGGCCAATGTCCGTAAGGTTGGGCTTTATCACGCGGGGGCTGGAATACAAGAACACAGGTTAGCTCACGTATTGCTATCTCAATTAAATGTTGAGATAAAAACAGGAAATCACTAAGACCGCATCTCTATCTAAATGATCCTCAAACCTATCTTTCTAAATGATAAAAGGATTCGCAGACATTTGCGAGCCCATCTCTTTTAAAGAGGTGCTGTCACACGAGTTTAATTTTTAAACCTTCCGTTGAGCTGTCCATCTTCCATGAAACATTGGAAGACGAAGGTCATAAGCTACCGCAAGGAGCTACAAATTTATGGAAAATTAGTCTCGATCACACATATGCCGAAGTTACGCGACCAAAGATCGGCGGTAGTGCTTTTATTATGAAAAAAAAAACGCTACGTAATTTTCGGCAGATACTAAGCCGAATTTCGGTCGCTTAACTTCGGCATACTGTGCTTCCGCGCATTGAGCCAGTAGTCGCGACCACAAGCAGCGGACGACTTTTTTCATACATTTTGTATAGTATCAGCGTAAACCGAGCGTTCGAGTGGCCGCGTTCGAGCCACAAGCTGCGGGAGTCGCCCGCGCTCGCCACTTGTGGCCGCGATTGTCGCTCGCATTCCGGCGGCCACTGCCATTAGCGGCTGCGATCGGTGGCTGCGTCTAGTACCTTGACTGAGCCACTATTAGTGGTCGCGTTCAGTGGCTCAATGTGCGGCAGCTGTAAGTGCAACTGACCATTTACTCTGCTCCGCCGCGACAGTCCTCGCCATGCGGTCCTTGGTCGCCTCGTAGGAGTCATCATTCGCGTGCACGCGCATTCTTCGCGGCAGCGGCCCGCACGACTCCAGCCGCCGCGCGCCGCCACTCCTGACGCATTCAAACGAACCCTGGAAACAGGCGGGACTGTTAAGATTCTTTTAGCAGAAGACCTTTCTAGAAGGTCCATTGGTAAGGCTTCCTGATGCTTAAATCTTACTAGATAGAAACCATTAATGTATGCAATATCTGCCGGAAGTAATGTCTTATAGGACACGTTATGATTGTTAAGATAACTTTAGGAGACTATTTCACTATACTCCAGCCAACTTACGGAAATTAATGTTTGAAAACAAACCGCCCATACTAACCTCAAAAGTACTTTTTATCACAAGTTTTAGAAATATGTACTATATCATTGATAGCTTACTTATGTTTGTTTGAAAGTTCAGACGGTTCAAATCGCAAGCGACCGCGTATACATTTTTTGGTGACCGATAATAATTGATCAACTAAAATCGCCTCATGTAAACCCGGTATTACGGGAAGGATGTTTGCAATCAAAACTTTGTACATTTTTCGTAATTACTGCACAAATACACGTGAAGTTTCAGTAAACTTACACCACAAATACAACTTGGACAACAGAGGTAAGCTAGATTTAGCAGTTGATCAACTAAAATCGCCTCGTGTGAACCAGCTATGAGTTGGCTGGAGTATATGTGATACAGGGAAGACAATAATTGGAAAGGCATGTAGGCATTGTGATTCATAGATAAGCCATCAATGGTCAACCGTTAAACCTCGCTTATGTTTGCAACATCTACTAGGAGTAATGCCTCAGTAATGCAGACAATCGGCCAAATACTCAAACGAATCTTAAAGTTAAGGCCACCTTACAAAAAAGTTGTCAGATTTGACAGAAACTCTATGAAACTGACAGCTTCCTTAAAGTTAAGGAGACCTTAACTTAAGATTTTAACTAAGAAGCCTTTGAGTTTTCGGCCACATGTCAATCGCATTTTAATGATTCCCTTGGGAGAGGTCAAGAACTAATTAAGGTTAAAAAGAAACATTGGTAGACCCGTTTAAATTAAACTGATTTTCCTAATATTGTGTGGTGTCCCTATTGAGATCAGTTTCAGTGCGTGTATATTAAGGGAGTATTTTATGCTAATTTGGAACTTATTATTTGCAAAACATTATGGGATCTTTCTCTTAAAAAATGTAAAAATGTGTACACTTTTATTCAGGTTTTACGAAGAATTCAAAATCCCGTTTATTTCGCGGAATACGTGGGCTGATGGAAGGTGAGAGTTACACCCACTGTGTCATTATTTATGACCGAATATTGCTGGTGTAGTTTTTTTGCTTACATCTTTTGCATACAACTTGTTTTGAAGTAAGTACTCCGTTAGTATTCCTGACTGAGTATCAGTTTCCAAGGACTAGGCAAATATTATTGAGGTCTCCTATCTGTCTGTCTGGTGCTTGAAATGCTGCATGAATGCTCCGTGTCTGAAATCCACTTTCTAACAGCTTATTGAGTAACGACGTAAACGGCCGCCGCATTCCAATTCCACTAGTTATTATAACCTTTTTGCTCAAAATGTTAAAGATTTTTTGATTGACAAGCAAAATCATCTGTTTATATTTGATGGATACAATACAAGTCCTATTTCTGGAGAGGCACAAGATACTTATCGAAAGTAAACACGACGATACAGCTCGAACAATTCATTATCATCTTTATTATAGGGACTTACAAGATGTTATACCTTATACCTACCCCTACCGAGCATACTCGTATTTGAGACTACAACCGGCTCCACCTAATCAAAGTATTCAGGCCATAGTCCGAGCGAACCATACCCAAGTTTGCTGACGAATTCGGCCTCAAGATACCTAGCGTGACCGTTTTGCGACCTACAAGACTACAGGGGCTTAGCGAGAGGAATATTAATTGTTTCAATTCAACTCAATAATTTTCACTAAACGTGACAGTTATCAACTTATCAGAAATTTGTCATATGATGGAACAGATGCGTTGATAAAGCTTCAGTCCGACTTGTTTTGCAACATCAGCTGCGATAATAATAAAATAAGTTACAATATTAATTCTGATAAGCGAATAACATTATGATGATGTTGCAAAGAAAAGGGAAGTTATCTATGCTATAAACATCAGTTCAATAAAGTGAGATTGTATTATATCTTCTAAGTCGGCCGGCACACCAAGTGACACAGTACAATACATTACAAGATGTTTTGTTGCAAGCTTGACAATATAAAATTTACTAAGTTGTATGCCTTTTCTTATCACTTTTCTTGTTTGTTTCGAGAATTAATAACAAGGTTCTAAGTAGGCATTAAAATTTAAATATTTCAACATGAGCATTATCGCTCTCTTTCTGATAAAACACAAGACTCGGTGCACGATTATTTTTCTTGATTTAGTTGAAGGACTACATCATGAAGTTATAAAAAGTCTAAATGCTGTAAACTACTCAAATAAACTTTTTGCCGAGCACCTGTATATCTCAGGTCATGGCTTTACGGAAATAGTGACTAACCATGATTGAATATAACAAAGTATCTCTATTGCTCGCTGGAGTAAAATGTAATTTCGTTGATGAGATCAAACTACCAGAACACAAAACAACAACTAGTGCTGTAACTCATTAGATCCCAAGGGTGATCCAACGGAGCCAAAAGCATGATTAATAACACTTTTTCCGTCGGGAGTTAAAAAAATACACCTTGCTCAGACTGAGATCTAAATGTTTGTTGTCTTGTCACTGCAATCCAACATATACTTTAACCTTGGGATTTAATGTCAATATTTACCCTTTACTCAAACGAAAGATCGTAAATATGTTGATCGATGCCATGTCAGGAAATAAAACTGAGAGCCTTTTAACGACACTACAAACTATATTAGTTTAATACGGTTATGGTGAGTCTGATAAGAATTTACTCATAAATAAAATTACGGAATTAGAGTAGGTGTATCTTATGATATTATAAAAATAATTACGATTTTGTACCAAAATTAAGAAAGTTTTTAACTGACTGGCGATGATATTATCACATAAGTAATATAATTAAATTACCAACACAAAAGATCTCTCTGCTAGGACTCGAACCTGAAGCACTTACGACCTATACAGGGCTGTTCATGAAACGGTTGACAACACAATTATGAAATTTTGACAACACTGATGATTCACACTCGGCAATCTTTCGATAATACACATGTATTTTCCATAGTCAGTGAGTCAACTATTTTGCATAACCTTTTTGGAGTAAATGCAATTATTTTCTAACTTTGTGTCCATATGGCGTATGTATTAGGATGAATCCAGACAGAACTGCTGGTAAAGTACACTGTAATTGTGTTAAATAGATATAAGAGTTGATATTTCCAGTTTAGCATAATTTCTTGCCAGTAGTTGGTATATCCATGACAGTCAGGTTTTCTCGTTTTTCTCTACTCTGTCACAATTCTACGTTACAGATACATTTTTCTTGATCTGTTTTCCAACTCTACAGGGTGGATTTTTGAGACGGTACATTAAGGGCAGGTACCTTAACCGTTATAGTTACAGGAAAACGTTCCTGGGAGACCTTCCATAACTCTATAAGGTTTTGGAAGACAGTTACTGTTAGTAAAAAAAATATTCTGCTAACGGTATTTATTCCAATCGATCCTATTTCATGTGGGGATCAAAAGACTATATATATATATATATTCTCTCTATACTATATATATGACTCTATAGGATCAATTTTTTAAGGTATGAGTACTAGAAACGACAGAAATCGCCAAAAACTTTTCCCATACATTTTGTACGGAAAAACGAAAAATTTACTCAAAATATTTTTTATTGCCAAACGATCTTATTTCTTACTACGTAGTTTCTGTACTCAGATTTCAGTTGGCCTTAAAGAGTATTTTGTTCACAGTAAGAAATAGGATCATGTAATAGGAGTATGTAAGTGTTTTCAGTTTACCTGTGGACCCTCCATTTCTGCATTGCTATTGACGCTGAAGTAAAACGTAGCTTCACCTGTAGATCCATTGCCATTGGCTGGAGCCGGGATCGAGATTTTCTGAAAATGGCAAAAGGAAAATCTGTTAGAAACACATCCGCATCGTATAAGATAATTATGTTATTAGTTGGGATTTATACGGCTTCGCTGAGCGTATTCTTATCCTCACAAACGCGATTTCATGAGTTTACTTACACACATGCCTAGCGATAAAAACGGAAATACGCTGAATTATGTAAATTACAATAACATCTAATAAATAATTGCTGCTGTCATCGGAAAATTATATTGCCGATTTAGAATGTAGGCAAGTCATTCACTTGGATATGGAGAAATGTGAGGACCTTAGCTTAAAACAAAAGGGGTGTGACAAAATGTGAACAAATTATGACGGTACTTAAAGGTATTGAACAGAAGGAACAAATAAATAAAAAATACATAGGTATGAATAGTATTTTAATGAAAATGTTTCTTCGATGAGTATAGTTAGTTCAGTTTCAACGTGGGAAGCCTGGCACAAGTTCACGCGATTTCTACGTGAATCATACGCACTACAAATGCAACGTATCTGACATCTGCAAGTCTGTATTCAATTATTAATAGTTTTGTTTCAGTACCTTCTGCTAGACCCACACTAAAGCCAGTAGCACCAAATAAGGGTATCCCAACTATTGCACGGTTGTGTGCGTACATACTGCGTGTGCGCAAATCAGTAGTGAGCAATTACTTTCATCGCCTGGAATGGCAACGTCGCGACTTCACAACTGCTGTGATGATACATTATACGAACATAAAGTTTCACTTAGAAATACGCATTTAAGAAGTGACATTATTTGACAATTGAGACAAAACGACTTCACAGAATTTGTATATTGAGGTCACTGGGAGTATCGACTTCATGGTTCGCTTCTCAGTGCCAGAAAAAGTGTTATTTCGTTTTTATTTATAAGTTCTTGTACTTCCGTTTTTCGTGGGCTCGTGGCACAATAAAGAATTTATGTGGAACACAAACAACCAAACATGTTTCTCTACCCATGACGGCATAGATCTCTAACGTTGATGTGTAATAAAATTACCGCTTGAGAATAATCCGTCTGCAACTAACCATGACTTTGACTAAGATTTGTATGAAACATTGTGCCTAGGTATTTATTCAGGTCATTGTTTTCCAAAGTCATTGAAAATGGAAAAGATTCGAAGAAGGTTTAGAACAAATAAGAAAGATAAACTGTTGAAGTAGCCACGTAACAAGATATAAACAACGATTATCGCGAATCTGAGTTTTATAATAACAACGAAAGAACAAAGTAAGGTCGTCAATCCAGTATCTCATTTGGTGACGCTCACACCTACATGCGTGGCCGCGAGTCGCTTTAAGGTCGCGGCTGGCGATATGTGCCAGCACCACAATGCCAGGCAATTAACCTATTAAAGAGTGTGCCCCGCAAGCGGAGACTGGTAGAGCAATAACCCGGTAACTCCCGCCGCTAACGTGTTAACCGATACTCCGCCGGAACGCTCGTTACGCAACCCTGCTCTTCCTGTACGGGGTGAATTCGATATCGTGTACCAACTACGAGTCTATGACATGCGATGGCTCCGGAGACCTTGACATTGTGTCGCTCATCTATTTTTAGACAGGACCGCTTCAAGATACTATTAAATAATTCGCGAAGATGGGAATAGTCTGCATTAATGACACTATAAAGCACTTTTAGCAGCGCTATGAGCTATGAATGAGCTAATTAATCAAAACAGAAACGTTTAAGTCAATAGTTTAACAAAGCTGTGACGTCTTTCAATACGCGAGTATAGTTTGATAAACACAGCGGTGGCATAAAGTATAATATGGAATTATGGATCTAACGAGGAAAAAACCCGCTACCAGCGGAGCACGCAGGCGGCACGGGGGAGCGCGGGGCGCGGCTTTCTCTGTGGTACAAACGGCCGATATAAAGTGCGCGTCGCCTCGGAATACTTTGGCATTCGGTGAACAGCCGTCTGGCCCGCATCATCTGTTGCTCCTATGGCCGCTTCTATAGTTGTTTTGTCGATTATTTGTTTTGAAATTGTCACCAATGCAGATACAGATGAGTATTTAGGTGTCGAAAAGGTAATGAGTTCAAATGCATCTTGCAAACTGTATCATTTCAAGGTCGTTAGCAGTTGTTTGTCTTTGTGCGAAGGTCGAATTGTCCGCCTCACTTGGACCGGAAAATACAAGGAAATTCTTCATCCGTTTTTCAAGGCATTATTCGAATGCCACTTCGTCGATTAATTCACAGGCGCCATACTGGTATAGGTAGGTAACGGCTGGTTATCTCCAAGAGCTCTTCAGTTGCGTCATCGCTGACGTTTGGATGAGGATTTTCATTTTTTAGTTTCAATTTCAATTTTGTGGGAGTGATTTCTTTATTGTTTATTGCCCTGTCTTGTGCAACGGCTGGCTTTTGTTGGTTACCTAATTTAATTTCACAGCAAGCGGCAAGCGGTACACGAAGTTGCAAAGTGAGAGGCCGTCACAACCGGTCCGTTGGGCTCAGTCGACCGAGAGATATACTGGCAACGAACACATATCTACGTTGTAGGCTCGGGTTGTTAACACGAGGCTCGGTTAGCGTATTTAAGTAGAATTTATGTTCCGCTTGCAACGGTTTGATTACTCGCATCATGGTGTATTGCAAATGGGACAAACCCGGACACAAAATGCGATCGTGCGCCCCAACCTCGAATTAACGTGTTGTATCTTATTGACGCAACATCGCGGAGGTGGCACAGGTCGTGCGAAGCAAATTGAACTTTAAAGATACTCGGCGGTGAATTCATTACACCGTAGTCGTATATCGGCATACGTCAGCGAGCAGTCGACGATAATAAATGGATCGCTTCAACGCGAATCGTAGCGGGAAATCCACGCGACCGGCTTGTGATCGCCAACGCTTCTATGTTAATTGGTTACCCGCTTGGTATCGAGATAATGTATTGACATCAATAACTATAAATGTTGATTAATTGATTTACAGAACAATGGTCGGCTGGATGAAGAAAAATAAAGAAGACGGACCAAATACGAAGCACCTTGAGAGGAACAGTTGGCAAAGAAATATCCCTGATAACACCGCTGTGATTAGATAAGAAATTATATGACAATAATAAACTTCAAAATTCATTAAGTACCAAAAAATCTTGTACAAGCGGGTTGATTAATTTAAATCCACTCAAATAAATTTAATAACTAACAACACAAAACTTGGCATCAGTGGTATATTACGAAATAACTAACAGTCTTACAAAAGTCACTTTCTACAATAATAATTGTTCCTGATCAACCTTGGCTAACTCGGAAAGTTTTGTAAAATATGCGGACTCATCGTAAATATTTTCGAATATTACTATTGAGTACATGGACAAACAAATTGATTTAATTAATTACAGATCGAGCGGGTCTATTAATGAACAAGTTGTTCTTGTTTAATGACTTTAGAACAAAGCATAGTCCTTAGTTAACAAATTAATAAAAATAAAGTGACATATTTTTGTTATATTAACCTAATTGCATTTCAGAAATGTCAAATAGACGTGAGAAATGGTGCCATTAATAACGGAACAAATGAACATCAACAGCCAAGTGCCGAGGTGTTGATAAACTGGTCCACTGTTTAATGGAGATGTTTTCCATTTAATCGATTCAACAAACCTCGTATCAGTATCAAATAGCAAACAGTAGAAGTAAGATATCAGTAGATAATTTGGCAATGGGTTTAACGGAAGAGATTATTTTAACACAATTTAGTAACGGTAATAGTCACTTTCATCGTAGCACATTTAAAGTCGAAGTGAGTGGCCAGTTATTCGTGAGGTTTCTACGATACTATTTGCATATTCGCCGACTTTCTAATGGACGATGCGGCTTGTCGCAATCGTCGCACTAGTGAGGTAACACCGATTCATTTAATTATACGTATACATATAAAGTACGAAAATAGTATTCTAGTCTCGCGCATTGTTGCAAATCTCACCACTGTGCACACCAGCACCAGTGCCTCTCGGTTTTTTTATTATCATGTGCGCAGCGCTTTGATTGGTCGAAGCGGCACTTATAAAAGTCGCGCTCGAACCAGAATACCTTGTAATTTAATGTTTCTACGTTTCAATACTTTTAAGAAAACTATCGGACAAACTACTTCGCTTTAAAAAATTGAGCAAACAACTTAATTTAATGCCACTATATTGTAATAGGTATTGTTAACCTTGCATTAATTTATATTCGTTGAAAGAAATCACTGTCAAACAATGTTGAATCAACAATAAATTTCCGTCCGTTCGATGGTCCCATTTCGGTGAATGAACTACTTATGTATAATTTAATTATTTTCCATGTGACACTAACGATTAGATTACTGTTTTCAGCACACTTAAACGTGCAATGATTGATAAGGGTTTCCGATGATAAGGATGTTCTACGTGAAGAGTATTGAGTGGGTTGGAATTATGCATTATCTTCTTATTATCTGGCATGTGCCGGTGTTATGTTTCAGGTGTCTTCCAGCGGTGGGTCGGGTTCGGGTGGTCGCGGGTGTTGGGTCTCCCACCGCAAGGATCCATTCGACGCCGTTCTCCGCTCTCAACGCGACCTTCCGCAGAGGGGCGCCTGCGCTGCGCCTCTCACCGCCGACGTGACGGGCGACGGCGGCCTTACATAGCGAGGCTGTATCGAAACCTCTACGTAACGAAGCTCTTTCCAGCGGTTACTCAATGCCCGATAGGAGTTCCGTCGATATATACACATGCCAGCTTAGCATAACCACTCAGATCACGTGAACTCCTTGCGTAACTAATATTGCAGGCACACCTTTTGATACAACGTGAAATACATAGAAATCATTATTGAGACATTTAATAATGGTGAAACAGCTATTTGAAGTTGCGAAAATAAACGCCTTCACCTTATCGGCTACGCTACGACTATCTGTTTCAATAGACTTAAAGCCGATACGGTTAGCAATTTGATCAACAATAACTTATATCAGCGGTTATAAACAATAAGAGATAATTTTAATTAGTATAAAAACATGTATATTTGTATGATCACATGTATTTTAGCTTCCTTCTATCGAGTGCCGAAAGAATGGTAAGTAAAAGGCGAATGGATGTTCTCACTGCCAGTCAAACATTCATTGTGCATTCACAAACTTTTCCTATCGACCAGACAAATAAGAATGCTATTGTTACGTATGAGTTCATTTAATATTAAAATACTTGATACTTGTGGCTATGTAAGAAAATAATAAAAGAATTTCCTCGTATCAACAAGCTTCGACAAACTTGCGTTATAGCGATATCTATTTTGTAGTAATAGCGAACACAAAATTCCATAAACAACTCACATTTAATGTCACATACATAAAACATTCATCGAATAAAAAAGTAAAATATTATATCAACAAACTCATGATAATGAACAGATTGGATCGTAAATCAATGACAATGTTAATTACCAGGTATTATTAATAGAAGGAAAAAAAAGAAACGGTAAACTGTCTATAGGTACAGGTAATGCATGACGCTATATGACGAGAAGTGAGACTCCTTTCGGGAGCCGGCCGACGTTATTTCCCTCGGGATCCCATGTTGGAAAAGGGATTTAACGAGGAAATAACAGAGTATAAGGATGCTCAGACTATAGAAAGCTTTTGATAGTTATTTCTGAGTAAGTATATTATTACATCCGAATAAGGGAAACGTCGTACATTTGGAAGTGCTAAAACATGAAGTTTCGTAAAAAAATATTATGAAAAACATGACAAAAACAATTTTGCCAAAATATTTTTCTATTATACATTGATGGCTATGGTTGACATTAAATCTCGCACTGGCACTGTAGAGGAGCTAGAGTAACTACGCCAGCAGACAATGTCGCAAGTATTTAGATCAAGGTGCGAAACACGCGTTCGAGAGTCGAGATCGGATCCGTGGAATTTTTGCCGAAGAACACGCTCATGTTCGCTGTTGAAGCGCATAAATTCATTATAGACACGGGACAGACTGATAAATTAATGAGTCTCGCTAGAAATTTGATTAATATTGTATAAGAAACAAAATATCACATAGAAGCTGAATTAGCATAGCATCTGACGAAATAGCTGTATAATGTAACATCTGCACTAACTTAACATATCAATGAAAAAGCAACAGATAAGACATTTGAAATATTATCTGTTTAGTATCTACGTACGTACTAATGGAGAATTTTCACGAAACACGAGAACGTTATCAACAAGTGATATAAGAAAAACAGAAATAGGCGAATTTTTCTGTGGTGTGGGTGTGTGGGTGAAGATGGGTCATGAATACTGGATGAAAAACAATCAAGTGGCGTAGACGCGGCGCCGACGCGACGTGACGTCGGCCACGCCTCCGTCGCTCCAGGCTTATATTACGTCTGGATTGGATACCGACACAATTACTGCCGCTATGTAGGGGGTAACGCTAAATCTACACGACCCTAATTTTTTATGCCTAACCCAATAAGTGAAATTATCGATTTGGGAAAATTGAGGATCAAAATCAGCTGTTCCATAAATTAATTAACTGTAAAATGTGAAAATTTGATTTAGTAATTTCAGTTAGAGCAATGAGTTTCAAAATTTTAATCAATTCACGAATTGAGCTCGTAAAATAACTATTTTTTGTTGATAGTTCTACGTTGTTCACACACGACGCTACAATGTAATGTATGAATAATATTAATTATTCAAAATAACGTTTGACAGCATTATTAATATCAACTCTAGCTAGCAATGGTTCTATTCCATTGTTCAAAAAGTTAAACATCCGATTGATAACGCGTCAAAGGGACAGCAGAAAATTACAGACGGTCATCTTCTGGGAAATTCTCGAAACTATCAGTGTCACTGTCAGTGCAAGTTGGCAAATATTCACGGTCTATCAATGATGTTCGTCGCGAATGTTCACTGGCAAAAGCAAATAACAGCAGCGCTCTACACACACAATAAAGCAGACAAATTGACTGAGAAACCATTCTCGGTGGCTGAATTCAATATGCCATCGTCGAGCGGTGTAGGTGCGCCGCGTTATTGTTTCCAAGCGGATATTTCATTTTGCTTCAGAACTTGTATGTAAAAGCTTAGATTTTTAATGACGGGCTTATAATTATGGACGACTTCTTTTCATTGTCAGAAATGCAACAATTTATTAAGTAGTAGATAAAAAAAAATGTCGATAATGTCGATTTCCAAGTGATGAATTCAATAAGGTTAAGTATACCTTAAGTTATAACAGGAAATTAACGTACTGAGAATATAAATTATCTGGTACGGTGTATTAATTTGAACCAAGATGTAACATTTCACTCTCGACAAACACAACCGTTCACTTTGGCATTAGGTATGTTTAAGGCAAAAGAGGTAGACTAGTCGATGTAGTACATTGTCCATTCATAGTATTCCAAATTTCAAAAAGAATACTCGCGCATATCACCCTTCAAACCGGTAAAATTTAACATTCGATGAATTTCCCTGGATATAAAAATCACAAATATAATTTCTATTACTTAATTAATAATAAATGTTATGAATCGCTTCATGAATCTGGTAACCCTAATGATGCTTACACGCTAGAAAAGTACAAAAAATCTGCTGTTAATATAATTGGACCTGCGCTATAGGAAATTGACCAAGACGTGTGAGGTATAGATGCCACGTAACTGTTATTTTGTAGTTCAGCTAATAAGATTTGTTGTATAACGGGCGTTACGACGCAGGCGGTCGGCAGGGCGAAAACAATTGTAAGTTTGTGAGCAAGACCGGTTCCTAACTTATTCCGTAATGTATCGAACTGATTTAGATATGCCCGAGGTGATTTATCAAGCTGTAGCTGCAGGAGTGCACACACCGATAAACAAACAAAAGCAACAGCATTAATCTCTGTTAATCTTAGAGTAAGAAGTAGTTAGACGGTACACACACATGGTAAAACTCTTATTATGACAATTTAAATAAAATACTCAAGAAAACCTTTAACAGTCAAACTATGAAAGTCAAAACTTTAGACAACCGTTGTGAGAACCGTGAACCAGGAATCGAAACAATGTCTATATCAGATTAAAATCTTCTGATATGGTTTGTTTATTAAAACCAGTTTCACAAATTATGGCGAGGATTCCATTGTCCGGTGAACTGAAGTTCAGAATAGTGCTGCGAGCGAGAGGTAACTTTTACCTGGGTTGCGTAAGTCTGCCAGGGACAATTTATTATCGACTCCACTACGAGCTTTCGTAATATAAGCCAACGCTGCTTATACACTACATTATCTCCTTCTTTTCCGAGACCCGGATACTGATTTACCTAAAGGTCCTTTTGTTGTTATCACTCCTCCTTTACTTTTGCGCCTTGTTGTTTACATGGTTGGTTACATTTTATCAACAAAAACCGTTCGACAACGAAAATGAAATATAGCCAGGTGCAAGTGAAAGCCAGAGTGACGTAGGCAAGAGTACCTACTTCTTTTAAGTTGTTAGATTTAGATAGAACTTGTATTGTAACATTCGTTTAACAGCATGACAGCTAGTGATTGTTGTGTAACTGCTAAGACTTCACTTTGTAAAATACTTTATAATTATCATTAATTGATTCTTTTGTTGTTTAAGTGGATTTCGAAATTTCTTTCCAGTTTAACCGTAAAATATTAAAATGGTTACGTGTTTATCTAATAACATTGCAAAATTAAAGCCTCAGATAATAGCAGTAAAATAACCTTATGCATTGATGTAACATTGAAAGGAGTTGACCTTACAAAATGCATACAAATTATAGTTAACAATAACAGAGCCATACTTCTTATCAATGGGTCAGCAGAGATAAATCACAGAGCTACGAAGAAAGTCACATTGCACAAATTATCAGTCGCCGTTGCGTTCACATTATTTTTATGCTTGGATAATTTGTCTGGTACATTAGTACATTCAGTAAGCAGTAAAGGAATAATGAGGCGAAGAAACCGACATGTCTCGGGAGAAATCCTCAGATGGTACAAAAAGTGGCCGAGACGAGCGCCACCTAACACGTTTGGTACATGAACAGGTTGGAATGAGGACTTAAACACTCATCTGTTTTTAAATTATAGTTAGCCAGCCGGCTCGAGGGAAGCCAGTCTTCACCAAGCTGGTCTAATTTGGAGATATGACAGGCTTAACGTACCTATATCATCGCTGTGAGAAAACGACGTCAGTCAAATAAGTAAAACAAGTATACTTAATATTCAAACAGTTACAGTTAGTTAAACATCTAGCAGTGACAGTAGCTTAGCTACGTACACCTTATAATCTGTATTTATTTAATACTTGATGATATTTATTAAGTAGAAAGTTTAAAGCACAAAGCATAACAACCAAGACCGCATTTCAGATATTAATGTAATAATAAGCATGTAATATAATTAAGATCTAAACTGAGGGGATTCGAGTTGAATGGTTTTTATAACAATATGTCTAAAAAGTAATAAATATGAAATTATAATGCACTTCCTCGTTAGGCATCGAAAGCTATATTAGCTATGTATGATGGACACGAGGCGAGCAACACACGACAACTTTCCCTTCTTTAATGGAAAAACGGCATTAAACCGACCGCCTTACGAGTAAAACTCGCGAGACACAGTAGAGACGTACGATAGTGGCTTGACCACAATTTGTTTACTTGACAATGGTGTCGATTCGGCTGGCTGACTTAACTAAATTGACAAGACTAAACTAAATTTAGTTTTCCATCCTATTCTTTTTGAATCGAAAAGACAAGAACAGAATGCAAAAAATTAAGTTTAGTCCTGTCAATTAAGTTAATGCCACCCGAATCGACTTCAATGTCCGATATTATGATAAATTCACAAGAAAATAGGTTTGGGGAACCAGTGGCGTCGATTTGAGCAGCATACAAACAATGTTTGTACCGATAAATTTTAAGCATTGTTAAAGCACAGAACAATTATATTAGTCTGTCCTTTGACAAGTTTGACGTGACAACTAGGTAGCATTATCATTTGACCAGCGTTTTGGTGCAACTCACAACTGTAGTTAAAGTCAAGGTATTTTGAGAAGAAACAAAACAGTATTTAGTTAGGAATCGCCAAATTAGTGTTTAAAAAACCGGTCAAGAGCGAGTCGGACTCGCGCACCGAGGGTTTCCGTACCATCATAATAAATACACTGCAGAGCTGTAGAATAATAAAATTATAATTGCAGTATTAGGTCAGCACCATCTCTTGGCCGATAGTGGAACTATTTTTTTTTCTTAGGCCAGCGCCATCTCTTGACCGGTAGTGGAACTAATTTAAGTTTATACAATACTAAATAATATACTAGAAAAAATACGCATCGAACCAGACCTTGTGAATGCAAAAATCTCAAATTTAAAAATTTAAGTTTACTTAGGTCAGGGCCATCTGTTGACTGGTAGAGAAACATATGAATTTTTTGTTTGTTTTTTGAATTTCTAGAAAAGTGTGTTATATTGAGACATCGTTTTATTTTTCCTGTAATCTTTACTACTACTATCACATCGAATTATTTCAGATTTTTCTCTTTGCAAACTTCGGAGATAAGGGGGGGGGGGAACGGGGAACGGTATAACGAAATTATGATTTAAAATGTGCAAACAGCGCTCTTTCATATGATACATGTAAGAAAAATATTAATTTTTTTATTTCTTTCTTATTTGCATAATAGTTGGACAAACGTCATCTTAAACTATTCCAAATTTCAAGTTGATACCATTAGTAGTTCTCGAGATATCCAGCTGTGACAGACAGACTGAGTCGCACCATAAGGGTTCCTTTTTTACCATTTTGGTACGGAACCCTAAAAAGTATTGATAAAACGAACGATATAATGCAAGATTTCTATGCCAAAGAAGGTGCAATGATGAAGCGCTTTAAATGGTGTTAATCACAAGACGCAAAACCTCAGCAATATAGACGGCAACTGAAGTACGATTCTGTTGTAATGGTCGCTGCAGTGTCCTCAATGGTCGAACGACGCTTGCGCAAAGGTCGTTTGTTCAAATTGCTTCTATTAACTTAATTTAGGTAAGCAGAAGTGGGCCAAATTCTATAGTTGAATGTTAATAATGTAAGTAAATACAAATCACACTTATGGCCATAATTTCGAAAGTGAAAGCTTAAGAATTTGGCAATAACGGCTAGAAACTTTTTAATATCAATAATTGTTGTTTGAGATTTCGCTGTTGTTTAGTTTAATTAATTTAATATGCAAATTAATGAGTAAATTTAAATTTTGTAACTATTGTTTTTTTAAAGTCAATTTCAATCGTGGATGCAATTTAAAGTTATCTATCCGCCTTCATTAGGCGATAAGAGCGTCGTATCAGCCAGCTGTAGATTAAATCGACATACGTCGACCGATTCATTGATATGACCATGTGAATTCATCTAGTTTTACGGCCTTAATCTCACGGCCAAGCCAGTGGTGTCCACCGGGGCCCGCTAGCGCACGCGCAAGCCGAAGTGAAAGTGAATAGCGCGCACGTACGGCCCGCAGCCCCAATAAGACGACACCGCCGTCCGCATACTTCAGCAATTACCACGAGGAAATCAGAGCCGTTCCGCCGAACGCGCCCACCACCCTGCGCGGGAGTAAACACCTGATCGACGTGTCAGTGACCATCAATAGGGTTTGACAGCCTCTGAACCAGCTTCGAGATTTATGGGAAAACGGTACATAACATTTCATGCAAAAGAAAATGATCTGAGGTAGCGAATGGTGTTGGGTTGGGACCAGCCCCCTAAGCATGACCGACGCAACATGATATATATCGCGTGATATAGCGTTTTATCGACACCCAACTGTCAAAATCCATTGTCTTTTGACGGTTAAACGCGATAAATCACTATATCATATCGTGTTTCGGTGGTCATGCTAGGCAGGCTGGTGTTGTTCGATCTGTGTCAACAGTAACTTTAGCCAATGCCCCGGATTCTATTCTAAATGACAAATAAAGCATTTTAATCTGTTAAATCTTCACGAATTTAATAGTAAATTTAAAACCCTGACCCCATGGCCAATTTATCGTAGGTTACCATTACCAATGACCTTACAGTTAGTGACTGTTATAAGGTTCTTCCAGATTTGTTTCGGTAGCATTAAACAGCTGCTACATACTTTTTTTATTTTTTTTTATTTTATTTATATAGCAGAATAACAGACAACAGACACAACTCATAAAAAAGACATACTTACATACGATTTAAAACATCGTATAATTAAGAACAGAAGTGTTGCAGTTACGAAGCCATTGGTTTGAAGTAAAGCAGGTTTGCAAAGAACGAATATAAAGAATATAACCAACTAAATAAACGAGAGAAAACCAAACTTTAGTCACGAGTGTCGTCATGAATTGTATTTCCGAACAATCAAGAGATGAGGGCTGAAACAGCCGATGACGTCAATAATACAATTAATGTCGAACAGACGCAAAGAAAACGTCGCGTCGCCGTCGTCATGCTGTAAATGACTACCAAGTCGTTCAATAGTTTAATAATTATGTTTATGTCAGAAATACAATCTCGTAAAATATTAATATGGTAATGCAATAATTTCCCTCCGGTCCTAACAGACCGATTCCTATATTGTATCTCATCATAATGAATAAATATCAAAATCACCTTTTCCCAAAATTAAAAGATTTTCTAAATGTCTTTGTTTTAAAACGCCGTGAACTCTTAATGATATCATAATGTATTAGTGCATTAATATGTAATTTATTTTAAACTAAAACTTGTGTTTGTTTGCGTTTCCGTTGTTTTGTCTTTTCTGGAGCTTTTTAACTCTCCTAGCTATCGTATTTGGTGCTGCTGCTTGCATAACTTCAAATCAAGTCTGTTGTTATGAGTTGTACAATTTATTTCACTTAAAAACGAAAAATACAATAACTATGCGGTTCGTACGAAAAAAGTTCGTACATTAAAAGTAATTATATATTTTTTGGTAATGAATTGATAGTGATTGACGGCAAATCGATTTGTGTTTTACTTTTTATTTCTTCGCAGCATACTTTGATACAGCTAACTGATTAAATGAACAATTTGGCATCTTACAATAAAAAGTGTAAATCAGGTAACAAGACTGAGCTTATAACAATATCGGCATCTCGGAATTATTTTGGAACATTCAGCATTTTATTGAGAATTTATCGCTTCACTTGACATCGACAGAAAAATAATAGAGTTCGAACATACGAGATCTTTATGAACTGGAGGCAAATACAACAGGTTGTCCTTGTAACGAATGTAAACACTATTGTTTAATCACGTGGCTGCACCCATTATGATTTGATAAAGGGGTTCAAGCCAGCACGCCTTTGTTCCATAGAAGCTGCCTAAGCAACAAAGTCATTAGCAAAAAACGCTTATTTCGAATGCCAATTTTGATTTCGCGGAATCACAACACAAGATAAACTTAAACAAAATTCTGAGATGGAGATGAGTGTTATGTTATGTTATGATAAACATTATTCTCAAAGACAAAGTTAAGTGATGTTAAATCACACATCAACGACTTTAGAAAAACATTTCAGACCAAAACAAGATCGTCATTGCCAATTACATATTTTTATCTTTGTTTTTCTTTCTTTGTTATGTAACAGAATCTAGAATTTAATAATATAGACTGAGAATAGTGTAAATAGTGTAAATAATTAAGAACGCAATTTACAGATTTATATTATGAAAAAGTTCTTTCCGCGTCCTGTTTGAAATCAAATCGAATCCTGTTTTCAAGGACTGTAATAACGCTTTTAACCGTTGGTGAAGGTAATAAAGTGTCTTGGGAGGACAACGACCTGACCGAGTCAAATTGTGGGCAATGTACTTGCAATTCGATGTATAATATAGACGGACATGGCACAATAGACGTAGATGATTCATTAGATGGTGCAGACAACAATTGTTACGGTTAAACTATACTCTAGTTGTAGATTATGGTAAAAAAACACTTGATGCATTGATCTTATAAGTGTAAGATGAAACTAAAGAAAGTAGCTTTATGTCCGTTGATATAAAAACAGGTGAGGGGAATAAGTGACGATAGTTAAGTGGCGTAGGTGACGGCGGCGCGGCCATCGCACCTGGGAGGTGCAATGCATCCTCACTAGCTACTGGAACGGTTGCTATTTTTACATCGTCCACTCTATCTTATTTACTATTCTGGTCCGCGACTCATTGAATTGTGGTTATTATGTGCAAGTTGGATATGTGCCAACAAGACTCGGGACTCGGAACCAACACACCGATAGTGAGATATTCGAAGAATGATACGATAGTTTGAGCGATTCAGAAGAGTATTGCGAGTGTATTCTAGGCAGACTTAAGAAATAATTACATAGTCAAGGTTGATTTTGCTTTTTATGCTGTAGATAAAATTTAGATAAGTCTGAATCGTGATACGTCGGAGTTCTTTTATTGAATTATTTAGACACTGAACAAAGTTGACGAGGTCGTTTACATACGATATGGACAAGTGACTCTCGACGAGCAACAAGAGACCACGTCAAACCGGCAGAGAGCCGAGCGCTGGTTACAACTAAACCGGTCGACGGCGCCGGGCTCGGGGCGCGCGGCTCGGGGATTCTCACCTTGTAAACAAAATTGCATCTTCTTTTGTTTTTTGCGGTGACTAAACAAATACAGGCATGATTTTGACTGATACAACGGGAAGGGGTTACGAATGAGTTTTGAGAAATAAACAACTGCTTTGATTGCCAGGACATTGACTCGAATTCAAGGAAAAAAATTGCAGAGGCGCTCCATTATGGTAGTGTTAGATTTCTATATTTAGGTGAATGTTATCTTAAATAGTGCAGAATTCCAAAATTAACGTGGTCTCGTAACTAATTTCTAACGTTTAGGGTAAAAAGTTAAAATCAAGTACTGCGACAAGCAGCAAAACGAAATCCGCTAAGTGGGTCATCATATAATTTCGCAAGCGTATCGAGTGCCGCAAGCGTGAACTGGTGCTAGAGGCAAGTCAAGGCGAGGTAAGGCACGCTCCTGCGCCCTGACATGACAATATAGTCTTCCTTGTTGCCGTGATTATGATATAACACATGAAAATTTATGATACAAAACTAATTGATTTAGATAAAAAGAAAAGTATCATTAACTAAGTCTCTCCTTATAATCAAACGACTTAGGTTAATATGTTTTTAGGCTCAACTGTATCATTAACTAAGTCTCTCCTTATAATCAAACGACTTAGGTTTTTAGGCTCAACTACTAGTTCGCTTGAACAATGTAAATTTATTTCATGAAATGCCATAATTAATATTAATGAAAGCATGTCTTCTTTAGCATATACTGCAAAGCTAGTTGTTGAAATCATTAGATATTTATCACATCTCGATGATGTAAACATGCAAACGGCAAATAAAGGTCAATACGACAGCAACATTATTCTTTCATTATTATGTATCTGTAGAAGTAGGTTACATTACAACAACTGGTCTCATTGTCAATACATAAATTAAAAGTGAAATAGGTAATGTAAACGTTAAACTTACCCCTTCATTTCCAGGCAGGAACTGTATTTTAGGTTTTGCTAATTTATCCTGAAACAAAAATGAAGAGGATTTAGTAAAGTTGCTATTAGTGACTAAAAAAAAATTTAAATAATCATACAACTACTTTCAGTAGTGTGGTTTGCAATAATATTCATAATTATGTAATTGGGTCTATCCCGTATAATTATGTATATATAAAAATAAATAAAATAAATAAATAATGTTTATTGATCTACAGATGATGGACATTGAGGCTGAGATGAGATGATTAAGAGAGTAGAATATGTTGCATATTATGTATGACACATGTTACAGAATGCCAGAATGCAATCTCGCTAATGTTCATTGAAGATAAAACAGTTCGAGCTCTAGACTGCATATTTTAACTACCATTTACATTTGATATATATTCCTAATGTATCGGTAGAGCGGGTCACCTTGAGTAGCACTGTCGCCAGCCTAGAAAAAACTCCCAAGTTATTTATGTACCCCGGAGATTTGTAAAAGAATTTAATTGCTTAGCATATTGACAAGATTGCTATTGGGATATTATCGTTCTTAGTTTTTCGGAGCTATGCATTTCTGATGTTGTATGGGTTTCTTGCAGCTTACATTCCAATAAGATTTATCCAGCTCCAGATGTTAATTCATCTGTGTTTAATTTAAATGATTATGTATAAGTGAGCTTGGCTAAGGAATTTTCAATGTGTTTGACATAGGAAAAGGTGACATAAAATGACTAATGAAAAACACACTGGGCTTTACTGAAACTGAAGGAAAATTAATGTTACGTCAATAACCGGTAAGTAGGTAAACGACAAAAGCACAACAATCTATGAATCATTCATAACAAACGTTGCATTGTTTCACAAGGTAATCGTTATCAAAAAACATTATAATAAAGAATGAAGATTAGTTACAAAAATCTGCAGTGAATTATTATGATATTAAGCAATGTAAGCCATGGTATAGTCAGTAGCACATCAGACTATACATGTTGACCTTGTGACCGCCTTTATGCCGTACGTAATAATAAGAGCTGTTTTCGTAGTTCAACTGTTTAACCTAGCGTGCTGTCGTGCGTACAAGAAAAAATGGTATGAAAACCGGTAGGACAATCTAAGGTCCCATTTTTCGGTTTTTTCACATATATCTCAAAAACTATGCGTCCTAGCGACATGAGACTTTTAACAAAATGAAAGCTGATTAAATTTGCTACAAGTTTCATTTTGACAAATTTTTCGATTTCATGTATCATCGAGATATCCGCTCCTGAATGTCTGTCAACATGCTTAAGGTGAAGCTTGAGGACAATAGGATCAGGATTCAGGACCCTTCAAGCAGAAAGTGATGCGGACATTCTGATTGTAGATACGGCTGTGGAAATATCGGAAACAACAGCTGTCGGCACCGTGGGTGAAGATGTCGAACTCATAGTCCTCTTGATGGCTAAAGCTGATGCGCATAAGGAAAGGACTTTATTTTCATTAAGCCTGGACGTGGGAAGACAAGGGATTCCTTATTCTTATCCCAAGAGCTTGCAAAGCGTGCAAAAACAGCACGTCCTTGAAACCTTATGCCCATCAGCTTTAGCCATCAAGAGGACTATGAGGTCGACATCTTCACCCACAATACCGACAGCTGTTGTTTTCGACATTTCCACAGCGGCATCCACAATCAGAATGTCGTCAACATCACTTTCTGGGTCCAGAGCCCATTATCCTTGCTTCATCTTTGCTTCACCTTAAGCATTTTGACAGGCATTCAGGAGCGGATATCTCGAAAACTATACAAGATATCGAAAAGTTTTAATGAATAAAACATGTCGCTGGAATGTATAGTTTTCGAGATATATGTGAAAAACCGAAAAATGGGACCCCCCCGGCATAGGGGCTACGGGCGGGGACTTTTGATATGTTCACCTCCTAACAGGTCCAAACAAAGTTACGAAGTCAAAAATTGTGTTCCACGCCTTTCCCTCTATACCTTTTTTTGAGCGTTCTTTGCCTGAACTATATCCCATGAAATATAAACGCGGAAGTTTACACTTGCTTTGCAATATCCGGTATGATTTGGCAAAATCTTACATTTTGGCGAACCCGCGTCATCGATAGACAAATTTTATACAAATCTACAAAGCAAAACCTAATGAAACGTGGTAATTAAACGACAAGTAGCCAAACTAGTTGGGCAACGAGTCTGGCTACAATAAGCAAGTGTCGGCAAGTCGTGGAGTTGCACAACTGGCGATGGTCGAACGCGAGAACATAACTAGGCTGGGCGGCAGAACTGATGATGTAAACTCAAAAATTGCTTTAGTTACTTACTTAACCGCAGAGCTCAATGTGAAATTTACCAAGTTGCATCGGCGTCTAGACGCGGAGATGAGAGGGGATGACCCGGAACTGGTCCATGGCCATGACTTTTGAAGGTAAGGTTGACGAATGAAAATTTATTTGGATTAAAAATAATAATAGCCCTTGCTGTTTTTAATAATAATAATAATAGTCCGTTGATTTTCAACCGATTTTGACGGAGCTAAGTTTGTGATGAATTGCGAATGAATAACTTGTTTATATCTGCAAGGTCACTTCTATATTAATTTCGTTTAAAATGTAATATAAAAACTACTCCCACTATTCTTAATGTAAATGTATGAAAGTTACTTGAAGGATTGTGTAATACAATCCTAATGCTATTATGTAAGTAAGTATTCATTACATGATAGATATCATTGTAAATTCTAGACTAATTCAAACTTTCATAATTAAGACAAACGTGATTTTTTTAAGAAGAATATTTAATGATAGAACTGATAATTTTCATTTCACATGTTCGGTTCATTTAGGAATTTGGCAAATCATCATCTAACGTTCGAATTGCCGAAATTTGATTAAAAGTTCTACCTAGGCGTGTAACCATATTATTTTATAAAAAAATATACAAAAGTAATTTCGGCCTTGCGTTGAATTGCTACGTTGTACAGAGTGAGGCAATAAAATACCTGCACAATATGACCTTAGCGGAATATGCTGGTGACCTTTAGCAAAGCAAAAAAGCTTTTACAAGCTTATTTAGAGACGAGAGTGAAAGAATTATGGATTGAGTCTTCGCAGTAGAACATAGTTGGTAGTGATTATAATAATGACATGTTAGTGCTTTAATTTATAATAGATCGCGTGTCGTTACCGGGTAGCAGTGATTTCCACTCAATACAACTATTGGTAGATACCATTACCAATGCCAATGAATTACACTTTTCTATTATTCAAATAGAACGGTTTGTTGCGGTGTATAATAGGGAGGGTGGCACAGAGGCTATTTAAAGTATCGCCTTCAAAAGTTCAAGTAAAAATGAAGTTCACATTGAAAAATTAAACGAGAACTGATTTTTGAACAGAGGTCAGTTCAAGGTATTGTACTCGCGAGTGGTTTGACAAGATAGGAAAGCGATAGCTACGTGCCACAAAGCATGGTCGCTGATCGCTGTGCAGTAAAAAATCCTAGTAAGCGGGATTGACACGGAGAACTATTTCTTTTTAGATGTGTAATGAAATGAAACATACATTTCTAAATTTGCTTTACTTTTACAATAGCTATCAAATACAATACACAAAAAACCTTCGGTGAAACTAATGGCTTTTAAGGTAAATTTTGCCGCGCCTACCTGAGAAAGGAAATTGGACAAATTCAATAGTTAGAAACCAAACGTTCATTTTAGCCGGAGGCATTGTTTCTTCTCTGTCTGTTAATAGTGTGTTATGTTAGGTTAAAAACAATATTAAAGCACATTTTTCAGAACTCCGTATTGTTATCAACCTATACCGAAATAATTTGAATTATTCAGGATTTTATGAGTATTATTTTGCCATGATCACACCTTGATGAAGGTTTGATCATAACAATTTGATCAATAGACTGCTTTAGAATTGCTTTAATTTGTAAATATAATAAACTAATAGGTACTGTTTATATTCAACGAAAGATGTTGCTATCGTCTCATTGTTCGACCTATCGATTGGTACAATGAACTTGGCTTTGGCTACTAGATGTCGCAAAGTTACGACGCCAACTCGGGTTTTATGTTGCGCCTTTTAGCCTCCCCATTTAATTTGCCTGTACTGTCCCTGAACATTTCTACGGGGCGGCATTCCTTCCTACCGTCGTAAACGATACTAACTATCATAAAAACCCCACATTATTCGTGGATCTTTATATTTTCTTCTTTACTGCCGTTTTACATCCATGGTGTCCCGCCCATCATGTGGCCTAATGTCTGTTCGTGCAATTAACTTAAGCTCGTTTTAAGCACAGACCGTGTTACGTAAATTTTGTGTTAGTGATTGCGGTACAGATTGCTTGACATTTAACTGGCTCAGCGTAAGTATTTTACGGTAGAGTAAATTACAAATATTGGTGTTGTAAATAAATGTATTAATCAATAATGTTACTTGTAGAGTTTGGCAAAAATGGAGATCGCAATAAATGAAACGTGCAATAGAGCTATTGAAAAGAGACCAATGATAAAAAAGGAGAAAGGGGGCGAGACTGCTAAAGAGATTTCAACATCTGTTTGCGTGTAACTTAACTACGGATAACCAGGTGCTAAGGCAAGGGGCGAAGGGTGCGACGACCCCGGACCCTATCGGCCGCCTCCAACGTCACGCACGCGTCACAACTGTCATTATAGAATCTAACAGTCTCACAGTAAAGATCAAAATGAAACGACCATCGACATTGATACCACCGACTGAATGCCGTGAGCGTATTTCAAACGAGATTCCGAACTAGACTTAAGTGAAATTGGCAACAATTTAATAACGAACAATCATGTACCTAATAGCGTTTGCAATTAAATACTAATAAAAGCAAAATAAAAAATGGTAGGTACCTTTGAAGAACATTCAAGTGTCTGGCATGACATGAGAAATCTTTTTTCTCGGAAACCTTAAAGAGAGCTAGGCTAAGTAATTAATAAAACATGCCGATTTAATAAACTATTTAATAAATTTTCAATAACAGAAAAAAATAATGAAAAATGGTGACTGATAATAAATGTTTAAAAAAGTCTCCAAGAATGTATTCGCAGGCTAATAATGATGTAGAACTGTTGTTTGAATAGATTAAACAGCTGAATTTACGATAAATTCTGTTTTGTTGAGGTAACCAACTAATAACAAATTAAATTAGTATAAGTACCTACTCATCATATCAACTTTCAAGATCGAAATTGCCTGCTACTCTTAATAAAATATTATAATACTAAGAAGTTCAGGAATAATAGAATAAATATTTCGGGCATCTTGTATTCAAAAGGCATACTTCAATAGCACGTGGCTATCAAGCAAGAACATCCAATAAAACAATTACTCGACTGATGGTGACTAATGTTTAGCACTATCGGATTTAAAGGAAATAGGTATAGGAAAGGGAATGACTTATTTTTTATTACAAACTACTAATATTTGAATGGTTGTAATACACACGGAGACGAGCGACACAGAAGTGATTCATTCCCTTTGAATGGATTCTATGGCCAGGAAAAAAGTCCAGGTGGCACGCTCGAAGCGGCAAAAAACCAAACGGGATTCGGACCTGACGCAGGTCAGCAGAAATGTTACACAAAATCGTAACTTACAACCATAAATAGAGAGTTTACATTCGTTTAGCAATTTTTATGAATAGGTGCCGGTGGGCAACGAGGAGCCACCAAAGATAAAATCGCATTTGAACACGTGCATAGACTGGGGAACCATAATCAGGTGGCTTTATGCCGTCAGCAATAATGTTTAAGTATGATTGTCTCCTATGAAATAGGGTATAAATATTAGTTGTGTTATAAAAAATAGCACCGACACCGATATAACCGGCCTAATACAATTGTTTTTTTTTTGATAAGTTAGAATAAACTTAGGAGGCAGTTTTTTTGTATTCATGTTCTACATCTTAAACTATATGATACTGTGATACTATGACAAAGATTTAAATGTCCTTCTATTCCATTCACTCTCTCCAGTTCTTCATATTCACATTCATTACATTCCGCACACAATCAATCTATTTTTTCTGCGGTCTTCTTCTTCCTCTCCTTCCATCAACGTACTAAATTACATTTACCAACATACATTCCACCCTTATCTTAACAATATCTACAGATCAGATACCAATCCAGGGCACCCTAGCACCTTTTCTATCCACTAGCATTCTAGCTCCTCATTATTTTATTTGTTTACGTCACTCCACAGTCCACACATCCACCTCAGCATTCTCATCAATGCTACATGTAATTTTCTTTTATTCGTCTTCTTCATAGACCAACATTCTGCATCATACTGACGACAGGTTTTATCAAGGAATTGTTTGCCCTTTTTATCAATGAAAATAAAGTCGTTACTTTTAAGGGTCAACCCAACATTTAACTTTGCCATCCATACGAACATTCCTTGAATTTATTTAGTCATTCGTATATGAATTTGATGGAAGATTCGTCAGCGGTAATGAAACGTAATAAATACTTTAGTAGGTAAATCGACAATTTTATAGCAATCATGCGAAACAATCTATAGCACCAACTCTATTATTGCCTATGTAAAATAACCTACGAATGAATTTATAATAATAAGTACCTAAATATTTTATTGAAAATTGATTACTTATTTTAAAAGGGGTGTGGTTTAAATGGTAAGCAAATTATTAGAATTTGGTGAGCGGAAAAATATATTCTGTCAGCCAAAATGGTTAGTTGGTATATTATAAAATAATGGTAGTATTATAAAATTTTGGTAAGCAATTCAGTGACCCACGCGTATTATAAATTCTGTGGCCACGTTTAGTTAAATATTGTTGAACCACGTTTAAGAAAATAAATAACGTCATTTTTGGGAAGGGATTCCCTATTGAGGATGGATGATGGATTTTTGATCGTATAAAAGAAGCTTACGTTACCCCAAAAATCATATAAAATGGTTATAAAGCAATGTAATTTAATTTGAACAAAATGCACTTATTAAAACTGATAAAATTAATCAATGTATATTTGAAACCAAACGGATGTCGGGTAACTGCGTCAAATAACAACGGAAGTGACACAACAAATAAACTTGTAAGAAACTAAACGACAGTTAATCTTCTGTGAAAAGATGTCAAAGTTATGTTAAGGAGGAACCAATGTAATGGACGTTATTGCTAAATTATACAAACTCAAGAACCCATGATAAAGCATATAATTAACTACGCAAATACTCTTAAAAATAACGAACGAAACGAAACAGTAAACAGTTCCGTAACGAAAACAGACAAGCAATGTAACGTGACTGTTCAATAAATTCATTTAAGGCGATTCCCTGACCGATAGTGGCGCCCTCAGATGTTTTTATTTCATAAGTTGTTAATAGAAAAGGATTTTAATACATTTTTTCGTGGAACTTTTAGGGCTCATAGTCCAGTATTTTTAGAAGGTATCGCTACATTCCCTCGCATCGCAGTCATTCGTAGAAGTAGATAGCAAATGTCGGCCACTTTGAGCAGTTTTGATATTTGCAGTAACTACGAGGGAATGTAATGATACCGTCTAAAAATACTAGACTATGGGCCCTAAAAATTCCACGAGAAGTTTGATTAAAATTGTGTATTAGAATTACAAAATAAAAAAAAATCACCGGATTTGAATGAAATTTGGCACACACATAGTTTATACATAATATCCTGGATTAAACTTTGGGAACTTTTTTATTCTGGTGAAAAGGTTCCCTAGGGTACACGCGGACGAAGTAGCCGTCGCTAGTTTAAGCATAAAACATTCGAATTCTTTTTACCCGACTACGGCGAAGCCAAAACGGAGGGTATATGATTTTGACCTTTATGTATGTATGTTCATATGTTTCATATTATCTTCTAAACTACTTATCATAATTTGACAAATGAGGAATCGATAGAAGCGTCTTAATCGTCCACATGTGACGTCACATTAATTGAATATGGCGCCCTGCCCTCTAGAGGAGTTTAAGTCATGCACTTTTCAAATATATATATATATATATATTGTTAGCTTTAGCCCGCGGCTTTGCTTGCATTCACCCAATTTACAACCCCAAAATGTATGTTCATCTGTTCCCTCATAACTTCTAAACTACTTATTATAATTTAACAAATGAGGTATCGTTAGAAGCATCTTAATCGTCCAATGAACATAGGCTATGTGACGTTAAATTAAATCGAATAGGGCGCCCTCTAGACGCCTTGAAATTCATAAACTAAAAAAAATACTTGCATGAATTATGCCGTGTTTGGTACCAAACTACCAAATGAAAGGGCTTAATGACCACTTTTCAAATACATAATAGCTTTTGCCCGTGACTTTGCTTGCTTTCACCTGATTTACAACCTCAAAATATTTAAAATAAAAAAGAAGTTTAAAAACTAAAACCCGACTACCGTAGTCGCAGGATTTAACCGTAGTCGCATGCCACTTTGTCCTAGACACGCACGACACGATCAACAGGCTAGAGATAGAGGTGGCATGCGACTCCGGTTATTCTTTTTATTGAATTTTCTTGTTTCGTACTTTTTAGAGCACGATTTTACCGTAGTCGGGTTTTTATGTAAGATAATTACGCTGTTATGCGAGAACTAAAGTAATTCGAGCGTATAAAAAAACCCCATAGAAAAGGCACATTTACAAAATATCATCGCTTCTATCTCTATAGCGAAGATTTGCAATTGTCTACACTCTACAAGATACACAGTGTTCGAAGTAAAATTTCAGTAAGTAGAGTTTGTTTTCTTCTACTGATTTTTGGATCTGTTTTCGACATGTTTACGGAGTTTTTATATAAAGCGTCAGCCTCAGCGTAAAGTTACATACAACCTTTCAAAATGCGCGTGCTGGTAAGCTAATCAAATCAAATCATTTATTTGCTAGAATATGGTTACAATGCGGTCTCATGTTTAAACTAATCCAACATATTCTATCAAATAGTTCGATATGTGCAAATTATTAACTAGTTATTACATGTCATAAGTTAGCAAGTGCATAAGTGCAGAATTGCAAATCTACGCGCTACGTATAGTACCGTACCATGAAATCGACCTACAACTTACATTTTTATTTTTTATACACTATACCACGGGGGCCCATACTTTTTCTTAAGGAGATCGACCTAGCAAAAATGCATATAAGTAAAAGGTCGACCCATCAATTATTTACCAAGAAAATAAATTTTATTACACAAGTAAAACTACTTACATTGGGTGAAAGTGCAAAACTGCAAATCTGTTATCCTTGGCCATCGACCTTAAAACCTCTCGCGATTTGACCGTTTGGGCACCTCTACACTATACAAACAAAGGGACACAATTTACGTATTACGCAGCGATTTTTTTTTAATTTTACGATGATATATTTTAAAGACAAGACTTTGTAATAATGGAGAAGAGCTAGGCTAATTCGTAAAAAGTAGCTTATTTACGAATTTCGCAGGACTGAAAAGATTTATCTGAAAGATTTACCTACCGACATAATAATAATAATAATAATAATAAAATTGAATACCTATAATAATAAGCTGTGAAAAGTTACAACCTTTTCAAAAATAATAATAATGATTTATTTTCAGGCAAAAGACCCATAGTACAAGTACAATATTAAATTACAAATTACAATTACAATAATTATGGTATCGTTGAATTCAGCGTAGTTTACTTACTGAAAAGCAATTTTAGTAAATTTTTGTAACGATATAGGTATTATATTTATATTTGGAATCAGCTAGGTGATTGCGTAAAGTCAATCGTAATCATTTGACAGTTCATATTGTATCATAATATAAGTCATCCCATACAAATTGCAGCCGATGGAATACGATATGAACTGTCAAATGAATACGATTACCTTACGAAATTCCACCCCTGCTATTGAAGTCCTTTAATTTGATACGCCGCCACTCGTTGGGTTTTAGAAAAAAAAATCATACAAATTATGAATAATTGCGATATATATATATGTCATAGCGCGATTCTCTCGCTCGTGGAGACAGCCCCTTAAAAAGCGTTTTTTAAATATAATACCTACAATAAAAGTTACTTCATATGTTTTGTTACTTTAATAATTACCTGTCATTTTATACCTAGTTTATACCTAAATCAGAACCAAAATAATCGACAAAAATCTAAACCTACCCGGCGCCATCTTTGTGACGTCACAGATACCTGTTCCACCACTTTAGAGAGTGACAAAAAGCGATTTGATAATCAGTAAACCACGCTGAATCCAACGGTACTTTTGTCGGAAAAACCTTTTCAGGGGCCCTATTTTTGAATCATTAGGATTCCAAATTGTGTATGAAATCGCAAGATCGCGAATCCCTAAAAACGCTATTTATGAATATTCATACTCGTGAATTTTACAGTGTTCGTGTTAGTGTTAGAAGTGGTCCGACGTTTTCGATATTCTACCAGTAGAAATGACGTGAGAGAGAGAAATATCAAAATCAAATGACTGACAGATAATGACATTATAACTTGTTAATTTACGTTCCGTTCCCCCGTAACTCATTACCGGTTTTTAAAATCAACGAGTTATGGCTTTCCGGTTTTTCTTTTTTCTGCGTGAAATGTGAAAATGTTATAAGATCGAGTTTTAGGGCAACACTCATTTCTATTGTTTCAAAAATACGTAAAATTGGGAGCAATCGAAATTAATTTCGTACACGTTTTCCTTTCATGCATGAATTAAGGATTCACTTCGATTGATAGTCAAAAATGCGTCCCCAGGCCTACGGGAATCACATTTTTTTAACTTGGCTTCTCTACTATTATAATTATAATTTATAATGTATGTCGAGCAACAGTTTTTCAGTGACAGCTTGTCACACGCGTCACAAGCTCTTTCCAAGGTGTCCAAAAATGTAGAGATAAAAAACTATATGAAGGCACGACTCTACGATTTACATAAATTATTTATAGTTTTGTAAGGACAACAATTAAATAGGTAGTCATCGTCGTTTTAATTTTTTTTTTGTATCGTAACGGCATCGGCATTTCCATTCAGCCCGTTTTAAAATTATACAGTAGGTAAACAAACGATTTTATCACCATTATGTTGTATTGTAATCACCTATACAAATTTGTCACCAACCTAACGAGCCATGGAACATTGCAGGTGCAGGGCTCTAATCTTTCAGAAAATACGTTTTTATGTTATAAGTAATTGAACGACCTCTGTCTACAAAAATGATTTAGGAAGAATTCGTTATTAATGTACTCAATCACAGACAATCTATGACCAGTCACAGACAGTCTGTAACTGTAATAGGGTAGCCAGGTAGGTACATTTTATATTTTCCGTAATTTTTCACATTTAGCATAAAATAATATCTATTCTGTGACATTAATATTATAGTTATTTAAATGCAACTGTACTATAATGAGGGGTATTAAAACACGAATGTGATAATAAGTATCACATGAGTGTTTTAAACTTTTAATACCTAATTATGTACAGTTGCATACAAGACTTTATCTACACCTCCCATGTGTATCCTCTATAAAGTGTTTTGAAACGGTAGCTTATTGGCAACATTGAAACAACCAGTGTCATGGCAGTAGTAATGTCCGAGCGAGGGCTTGTCGTGTCGCGCTCCTCCTCCTCGTCATAAAATCATCCGAACGAGTGTTATAATGTTGTACTGAATTGCTCAGTTGGCAGTAAGATGTTTCAGAACCTTTTATATAGAGGATTTAAAGCTTGGGTGTAGATAAAGATACAAAAAGATTGAAGCAGAGAAAAATAATCCGTAGCAAAATCTTACAGGTATATTACTTCGTAATTGTGTTATTTTAATATTTTTTTAATTACTATTTGTGAGGGCCTTTAATTTGCTATCTATTGCAATACCCATTATCTATTTTTGTTGGGTGCTGTTGGCCTTTTTAGAAATAAAAATAAAATAAAATTATCAATTTCAGTTTATTTTAAACTATTGAATGCATGATAACGTTTCTTGTTTGTCCTATTATATTTTTTTGTTGTTGTGGCCAAGTTGTGGCGGGGTTTTCCGCCCGAATAAGAACTTTTTAAACTGGCGGGAAGTACCTTAAAGACCCC